>OZ010600.1:5712473-5769973 GCA_963932145.1 Acanthosepion lycidas
CAGAGTACTCGTATCCATTTTACATATTACATTTCATTCATATATATATATATATATATATATATATATATATATATATATATATATATATATATATATATATATATATATAATAAAAAGCAAATAAGAAAGATTTATCAATGTTTCAATTTTGTTAAAGCTTCATATGGAGAAATTTTTTTTTTTCCTCCATATCTCATTCCTCTGATGAAGCTTTAATAAAAGGGAAACATGTTAGATTGATAAATATTTCCTATTTCTTCTCTATCTCATCATTCTGTTGGATTACGAGCCATATTTAATCTTATTTTAATGTTAACTCATATCTATCTATCTATCTATCTATCTATCTATCTATCTATCTATCTATGTAATCTCAACCTGTTCATATCTATCTATCTATCTATCTATCTATCTATCTATCTATCTATCTATCTGTCTGTCTCAGTCTGTTAACATGTATGTCCATATATTTCTATCTCTATATCAGTTTCTAAGTCAGTCAGTTTATATCTATCTCAGTTGGTTCATATCTATCTATAATTTTTTTAATATCTAATTTTGCTCATCTCTCTCTCTCTCCCTATCTCTCTCTCCCTCCCTCTCTCTCTCTCTCTCTCTCTCTCTCTATATATATATATATATATATATATATATATATATATATAGTTGGATTGATGTGAGTTTGTGAGCTTGGGTTTCACGCTTTTGCGGTCGTCAGACAACCTGAATAATTTTTTTAAATTTTGGATTTATGTAGGATTGCGTATATTGGTGTCACAAACTCACATCAATCCAACTTAATCTGTTAAGCTCTATCTCTAATAGTGACCGCTTTCCAATGACTACCGAGCATATATAAATAATATATATAAAATATTGCGCGCGGGCGCGCGCACACACACACATATATATATTTATATATATATATATATATATATATATATGTACAGACACTTTTCATATATATATATATATATATTTATATTTATATATGCATGCACTTATCATATATATATTTATATTATGTGCATACGTTTTCATATATATATATATATATATATATATATATCATAATATAATACTATTACCCCCATCCTTTCCCTGATTCACTACTACTACTACTAATAATAATAATCAAAAGAATTTCTGAGCTTTTGGAATCTAAGCAGAATATTCGTTTAATGCTAGAAAAAAAACTGATGAAGTTTTAGCAAATCAGGAGAAAATCTCTCAGGTATTGGATGTTGTTGTTTGAACAGACATTGAAGAAAATTAAATTCAAAGAAAACGAGATGCTTGTAAAACATAAGAGGCTTGCTAGATAACTGCAAAAAAACGTAGATCAAGAAGGTGACAACTGTGCCCAATATTAGAGGTGTGCTTGAAGATTCTCGAAGACTGTTGCAAAGAGATTTGAAGAACAGAATCCGTGGAAGAATCGAAACAATCCAAACAGCAATATTTTATAAATAAGTTCGAACACTGATAATTGATTTGTATTTTACAGTTTATCAACCTTTGGCAGGTTATTCATGTTGTGGCCTGTTAGGCGCCAGAAAGAAAGACATAGAAAGAAGAAGGTAGGTTGAACAAGTGTATTGAAATAACAGAACGTATATACAAAATAAGAGTTTTATTAGTCAGCAGATGGAAGTGTCCGTCCGACCGGTCAGGTTACACTGCCTCCCGACTGCCTCCCCTAGGAAGTCTCGCAGGTTAGTATTTATGAAAGAGGAAGTGTTCATTCTAATTTAGATAGGTCACCATAACAATTTAAAGCCAGAAAATATTTTTAGGTGGTAACAATTTTTTGAAAATATTAATGAATGGATTGAGATTTCCAAATTCCGACACAAGTTGGATTGCCGAACCTAAGCAACGTCGAGCCTGATCAGTATCTAGATGGGCGACCGCTTGATAATCAGAGAGATTATTTCCAATTTCAGTTGAATTTGTTCACGCAAAATACCCTTCAGAAAGCTCTAAATCCAATAACTCTAAAAAAAAAAAAAAAAGTCAGGGATCAATTTTACAATCTACCGGACCCCATTTCTAAAATGAATGTTTTTCGATTCTGACAAGCGCCACAGCATTAGCAGGGTTTACAGAATGCTAATCTACACAGCCAGTTAGTTATGTGCCATACGTGATACACGCTTAGGTGATCATGTATCTTTCCATACATGACTGACGAGGCAGATTTTTTTTTCCCGCAGGAGAGTGCTATTTCTTTCTGCAGTAAACCAGTTGTCATCCAACGCTATAGAACCCGGTCTCTCCTGCTATTTACCCATAGCTGGAGCTATCGGCTATCTATAGCAGCTCGGATTGAGGAATGGGAGAGCCGAGTTCGAATTCCAGTCGAATCCATTACATTCACTTACGTGCTAATACCTCTGGGAAAGGCATGAATCCTCCCCCACCCAGCTAAGCAACGTCGAGCCTGGTCAGTACCTAAATGGGTGGCCATTTGGGAGTGTTCAATGCAGTAAGCTTGGATGTGCGGCTGGTGTAATAGATAACGACACGGAATTGTTAATCGGAGAGCCGAGTTCCAACTCCAGTCAGAGTCGTTATAATCAGTTACGAGCAAATGCCCTGGTATGAATCCCTCGCTTGTCCCCCAGTTATGGGTTAATTAGTAGAAATTGTCTCAGTAAATCATTATCATCTCCAAAAATATCTTACAATCTGAAAATATTTTCTTGATCTAAATAACTTGAAAAAGGTTGATAAGTCGTAAATAATTTAATCAATCTACACAAATTATTTCTAAAAAAATATTTTTTTTTTTTTTTTTTTTTAGTGGACCTGTGTACTTAAGTAATTCCGAGGTAAGTCCAATCAAGTTTTCGGAAAGAAATCGTTAGGTTTATTAAGTAAATGCAATTAAAATGTGTGAATATTATTAATATTATTTTCATTTAACTGGTGAATATATTAGATAACTGAAAACGTCTTATAGAAGTTATGTCGATTGTTCTATTAATCACAAAAGAAACATCCGGCCTAATATTGTTATTATGTTGTTTTAAATAATTATAGATGATGTTCATTGATTCATGTCCTGATTTGCTCTAATTGGGAACAGTACTTGTTCGAATCAGTTGCTTAGCTTTCCAGAAAGAGACTATAGTAGAGAGCACATTTCGGAGGATCATTTTCTTTGTGAGAAGACAGGTAATTTTTACACTAAGTCCTGGGATTATTTTGCTTGCCGTACGATCACTTGTATTCCACATTATTGTAAAGTACCCAGATTTCCTCGTCTGTCATAGTTTGTTTCAAAATGGAAATAAAACCCAGGTTAGGTTGTTTCTGTTTGGAAGCCATCATCGAAACGACTAACACACCCAAGCTGATGTAAATCATTTTCAAGGCTTGTTTGGAACGCTATCAACATCAAATGGTCTATACAACTTTTATAATTTATCACGTAATATCCAGCAAGAAAACTCACTAACCATTTATGACACGTTTGAGTTTTTGCAGCACCTTCTCCATAAAAGAGACGAATCTCTTTTTTTGATTTTTAATTGGCTTTTTATTTTTCTTATATTATATATAGTATACATAAAAAATGTTGCTATTTTTTCCACCAATGTTTCAGTATTACAATTAATCAATAAAAATTGTGAAGATGCTTCGAATGGTTCACGCTGATATTACGACTGGTAATTAAATAATAATGGTAATATTAGTCATTTCCGTATATGGAAATATTTAGCATTCTATGACCGAGCTGCCAGTGCTACCGTCGAGTGTAATTTATAACAGCTTTCTATTAAAAGAATTTATTCAGGAAAATAGGTTTCTCATATTCAGTTATTGTTATCGCTTTTGCTAGTATTGTGGGAGTTTCCTTCCTAACTTTTGGTTTGAAGTTGTGTGGAACGTTAACATCTTGATTATTTCGTTACTTTTCTCTGCTATCCATTTTAGCTGTTGTTATTATTGAATGTGCTACAGGGATGTGGTTCCTGTTATTTGGCACTGTTATTTCTAGTCCAACAGTTTCGAAGGTGTGTCGGGGGGGGGGAGTCTTGGTAAGACCCACAGACTTCATTTGCTCGAACGTATTTTTATTATAAATAATTCTAAATTAAACGTTTCTGCTGCCATCCAAAGTTAAAAAGGCTGAAATAGGGAGACCTTATGAATAGAATGAACTCACAGTACATTGAATTATATACCGCGATGTGAACTTTGACATACGCTTTATTTGTAATTTGGAAAAGACGATCATTAAAATTAATCTACATAAAATGTCTGACGTGTAAATCGTATTTGTCACAAAGAACATTTCTTGCCTAAATACACATATCTGTCCATCTAAATCTATCTTGGGCTGCATCTATCGAATTCAGTTCCTATCTATCTATCTATCTATCTATCTATCTATCTATCTATCTATCTATCTATCTCATTTCGTATGTATCTAATTTAATTCGTATCTATCTATCTATCTATCTATCTATCTATCTATCTATCTCATTTCGTATCTATCTAATTTAATTCGTATCTATCTATCTATCTATCTATCTCATTTCGTATCTAATTTAATTCGTATCTATCTATCTATCTATCTATCTATCTATCTATCTATCTATCTATCTATCTATCTATCTCATTCAATTCGAATCTCTCTCTCTCTCTCTCTCTCTATATATATATATATATATATATATATATATATATATATGTATACATATAAATCTGTCTACATGCATCTAGGTCTATCTAAATCTGTTTACATCTGTCAACGTGTCTACTGATCGAATTACACAAATTTTCACCAAGTTATATATGATTTTCCCCGCAGAGTATTAAGTGGCAAGAATTTTAGATATCCTGTATTCGTGTCAATAGTTTTGACTTGGAAGGTCATTATTAAAAGAGTGGATTGCCAAGTCATCCATATATTGTCCCTCGTCTGGTTCCATATCTAAAAACAATGAAACAGATTCATATCTTTCTCATAGTATTAGGCAGAAGCGGCTGCAGAGCTTTTGCTGAATTTTGTACTCAGTCCAAGAGACTGTTCTTTTTTATCTTGCTCAATCCCATATATATATATATATATATATATATATATAAAAGTATCAATATTTCATAGTGACACACAGTTTCGCGCTTAATGTCATCTTCTGACCAAGTGTTTCTATTCCCTTATATATAATTAGCAGGCTTCAGCCTTTGCAAAGTAAGATATATTCACTACTTGAAATCTTTGAAACAAAAATTTTAAATGAACATTTCATTCATAAATTTGCTTGTTATAGTTAAGGAAAGTTTTACAAATAGATGCCAACTTGTTGAAGGCCAAGTAAAATGCAAATTTCAAATACTTTTCTGCACTATATTAAACAATATTCCTAATATTTTTAATATGAAAATCAAAACAATGCACTGCAATTTTGGATACAAAAGAAAAATAAGAGTTACTCCCCTTGAACCACGAAAACAGCAATAATGGCTGATATAATGTATTAATGTATTAATATATATTTTTATCCTCGCATAATCTGGCAACCCTGAATCTCAGCTCAACGAAAATCGTTCCTGTGCCTGACTTTTCTAGGGCTTTTGAATGAGCTATGGATCATTGAAATCGGACCAGTGGGAGCGGAGGAGTTGCTTGGACAAACCCATGCACAAACACACATACACATAGACTGTACTTTATATATAAGATAGATTAAGGATTAAGAGAAAGATTAAGGGAAAGATTAAGCAATAAGGGAAGCAGAGGAAGAGAGAACCGGGTTTTTTTGCAGTTTTTTTTTATTAGGTCAAATGCTTTCTTGTTTCGACGTTTCGTAAGCTTATTTATGTTGGTTGAGTGATTGGAGATGGTGTGTATGTAAATAGGCTAGGTGATAAGGCAGCTAAGACGTAATGGGTTACTGAGTGTGAAAGAATAACATAATAAAAGGGAGGGAACAATAAAAGAAGAGGAATTAAGAAGACAGAAGATAACGATTGACATTGCATTTAAATTTGATCAAACTTGATTGTAAAGCAAGAGGCCCGAGAAGTGATCCAAGTGCGATAAGTGTGAAGGAAGAAACTGTTAGCATAGAACTTACGGTTATATCTAGCAATTTCAACTGTAAAATGATGAGACCTTGCTGGCAATCTGGTATTGCGCTTAAATTCATAAAGTCTACGTACAATTGAGGAAAGTTCATCCGAACAATTACCATGAAAATATTTGTAGAAAAAACACAGGAAACTACGTTATGGCGGTGGGAAAATGACTGAAGCCGAGATGCCAGGTTAGGACCCAAAAAATTGCGGATTCTTTTTTTATGCCAGTAGAAATGATAGCCAGACAAGGCACAAGAAGTCATTCTCAAATCGGTTAATGGAAGGCAAAATAGATTCTCTCAAATGATTAAAATTAAATAAAATCAGACATCAGTTTTCGCAAAAAGAAGTAAATATTTATGTTTCAAAGCATCTAGCGTGGTGTGTATAACTGGCGTTGTCTACTTGAGGAAACTCCGAGAAGACAATATAGATGATTCCCAGGGGCCGTTTGCATGTTGTATTGAAAACAAATGAAGATGAGTATTAAAATCTTTCAGATGTTAAGGGAGAATACAGAAAACAAAATCGTTTTACTCTTTCCTCCTTATAACAACTAAAGCGTCCGTATACTGTTAGTTGTAGTCATTACGTTAGTATTTGGCTTATCATACTGTAAAAAGACTGTGCAGCTCCATAAAGAATTGAGCTCTAGAAGTAGTAACACTTCAGGAAAGGCTTGTATGTACGTTTCTTTTCCAGAAAAACAACTGCAAAATGTCAGCTCTATTATAAGATTCTACTGACACACAAAAACAGCTTACCGTCGTTTTGACATACAGACAATGGCCGAGGGAATTCATATATATAGGCGCATGTAAATACGTTTAAATTGCTTGATTCCTTTTCGCCTAAACGAACAAACGATCCTTTGGTTTCTGTTTTTTTTTTTTTTTTTATAGTTGTCGTATTTCTTCCAGCTCCCATCATGTTTTCTCACTTCCATTGATTTTATAGTTAAGTAATCGTAATTTCTTTATTTACCAACTACAGAACACGTAGAAAATTGTCTCATCTGTACAGTAGAATTTATGAAATTTTATATATACATACACACACATATATAAATAAATAAATTACATATAAGAGAAATTTAAAAATACTCCACATGTATAGCTACTTCAACCCACAAGAACTATCAGGTCATCCCATACGTTCTGTCCGAATTTTGAATAAAGAAAACAAGTGACCAAATGTTACATTTAATTACAGATTCAATCAATGTATTTTCCCTGATTATCTATGACTTCCTTCCGTCTATTCACAAGCTTACTAATTCCATTACTGTAAAATTCTTTTAGCTTTGATACTCACAAATGTCAGTTTTAACCTCTTCCTGTGTTACAAATGCTGTTTCTTCCAAATGGTTCTGTAAGCTACGAAACAAATGGTAGTCTGAAGGAGCAAGATCGGAAAAATAAGGTGGATGAGGAATTTTCTCCCAACCAAGTTCTTCGATCTTTTGTGACGTGATTCTTGCTGTGGGTGGTTGCGCATTGTCCTGATGAAACATCACCTTTTTTCGATTCACTAGAGCAGGTCTTTTTTCCTCAAAGCTTGGTTCAAACGCTCTAATTGCTGACAGTATATTTGAGCATTAATTGTTGCATTAGGTGGTAAGAATTCAAAGTGGATTATTCCTTGGCGATCCCATCAGATTGAAAGAAGAACCTTTTGCCCATGAAGTTCCCTTCTCAGCTGTGGCTGGGGTCCTTCCCCTTTACCAAGCCACTGTCTACGACGCTTAACATTTCGATAAAAGATCCCTTTTTCGTCGCCAGTCACAAGTCTATCCAAAAAAGGTGAAACAAGTTGGCGAGAATGGAGAGAAGAGCAGATGTCAATTCGAGATTTGAGGTTGTTTTCAGACAATTCATGAGGCACCCATTTTCCAAGTTAAGGAACTTTTCCAAGTTGTTGAAGATGATGATGAACAGTTGTATGGTTTGAGCTGAGAACAACTGCCAATTCCTCAATTGATAAAGCAGGATTTTTTCAAGGGCTGCTTCAAGAAGCATTTCATCAAACTCAACTGGACGTCCGGTTCGATATTCATCTTCAAGGGTGAAATCTCCACCTCTGAATTTTGCAAACCATCTTCTGCAAGTTCTTTCATTCAAACATTTCTCTCCATAAACTGAGTGAATGTTTCTAGCCGCTTCGGCTGCTGAGTTTCCTTTACTCATAAAGCATTATGTGCCTCAAATAATTCTTGGGTACTTCCATGTTAGCAGGGTTTTAATCAAACAAAATTTAATTTTATTGTTCTCTGAAATAAAATTTGATCAGTTTAAATGCATCTAAACCTAAAAATAATGTTCAGCTCCATTAGACATTATAAAATACTCTTTAAATTTCGTTCATTTTAAGAAAAAGTTAAAATTCGGGCAGAACTTATGGGCTGACCTGATACAATGCAGGATTTGTCAACACCAAGGAGTTAGAAAATAAAATAAATTTTATTTTTTAACTCCTTGGTGTTGACAAATCCTTCAAGGTAGTTCTTGTGGGATGAAATAGCTTTACATATGGGGTATTTTTGAATTTCTCTTATATGTAATTTATTTATTTATATATGGTCTATTATAATAAATACATTAAGCTCTCTCTGTGGATCAATTTTAATATTTTATATTATTAGAATTCACTTGGGTTATTTACCAACGGATTTTTACCTGTACACACACACACACAAACATGCGCGCACACGCACAATATATATATATATATATATATATATATATATATATATATATATATATATATAGAGAGAGAGAGAGAGAGAGATAGATAGATAGATAGATAGATAGATAGATAGATAGATAGATATAGATATATATATCTGTATATATTCAAACATGTTTCATTAAATAATATAGATATATTATGTATATCTATTTTTATGATAATCCTTTCTAATTCTCTAATCCGTTTCTTGATTGTTAAGACGGAATTGATGAAGGAAGGCGCCGTAGTTTTTCCCTACCCAAGTACTTTTGATCTTCACCGAGATCATCCCCAGGGGTTAATTACAAAAACAAACTTATTGTAACTGTGATCGTTGTAATTGTAATTTTTGTAAACACCCGTGAACGCGCTCTGTTATAAAGTTTATCTGATGCAGCTAAGGTTTTTTTTTTGCGAAACACGCATCCCATATGTAAGATAGCTAACCATAAACACACACACACACACACCCCCACACACACACACGCATATATATATATATGATCAAATTTGGTAGAAATGCAAATGGTATTAAGTGAACGTCAGTACGTGGCTGTTACACTCGTAGTAGATATTGTTCAGTGTTGGTTACTTTTGATATAGAGGTCCTTGAGAATTTGAAGTTTTTGTTTATTATTCTCATGGTGTAGTATATTGGTGTTGTCAAGTATTTTCTTGCATTGGGAAGGTTGATAGGAATGGTGTCTTGAAATGTTTTACAATAGAATTTGCATCTGATAAATGGAGTGTAAGACGTCTTGATAATGTGCTCGTCAAACTAACATATATACTTAATTTTTTTGTCAGAGATACAATCTTCCAAACATATATATTCAAATATGTTTTTTATTCAACCGTCAAGGTCTGTCTGTTTAATTTTTATTGTTTTTACATTTTTCTAATGGTTTTAAACTGTGTGTAATATATTTAATGAATGCGAATAATAATAATAATAGTAGTGATAACAATATATATATATATATATATATATATATATATATATATATATATATATATATATATAAATAAAAGTTAACACTGAAGTCAACACTTAGAGGCGACAGGCTGTTTCATGTTAGACGCAATCGTCAGGCCAGGAGTGTTGTTTTTTTCTTGGCTATTTATATATACAGGTCAGTGGTGCATTGTGGGTAGTCTATTTTGGCGGATATTTTGCTGGAAGTCTTTTATTTGTTTATTTATTTATTTAGGGAAATGAAAATAAAAAATAAAAATAAGAATAAAAAATAAGAATAAATAAAAACAAGCAAAATAATCCATCCCAAATAAATAAATCGTGGCCTGACGATTACGTCTAGTATGAAACAGTCTGTCGCCTCTCTGTCGACTTCAACGTTCATTTTTATATTTGCATACGCTCTATTTCTGATATTGAGCACTTTATCCCATAAATATAGCACACCTTAAGAGTATATTTCTTCCTATATATACATATATATATATATATATATATATATATATATATATATATATATATATATATATATTTTCTCACAAAAATTAGGGAACAGGAACAAGAAGGAGTCTATAGGTACCTAGGAATTAACGAAGGTAATGGAATACAGTATACCAAATGAAGGAGAAATTAAGAAAAGAATACTTCAGTCGTGTTCGTCTTTTGTTAGATATTGAATTCACAAAACAGAATATCAGCTACAAACATTTTCAACAGCCTTAATTGGACCATAGTTGATAGTAAGTAAATGGATGTCAAATCGAGAAAGCTTCTCACTTGTTACTGCATGTATCATCCTAAGGCTGATGTTGATTATCTGCATGTGTCCAGATCTGAAGGAGGCAGAGGATTAGTTCAACTAGAACTATCTTATAAAACCATAGCAATCGGTTTATAAAGATACTTGGAAAATACAGAAGACTGTGTGATGATCTGTGCCAAAAAAACATAAAAGAAATAAGAAACTTCATTCAGTAATAAAGGAAGCCAAAAATTCAAAAGAGAATGAAGAAAGTGGATGAAGAAGTTCAAATAAAACCTTGAAACACCAACTACAGCGACAAAGAACCTAAAAAAGAAAGCAAAAGTAAATGGAATTTACAAAATGCAAAAATGATGGCAAGATAAGCCTCTTCCTGGTCAATGCTCTGCCCGTACCAAACAAACTGATGTATACCAGCCACATACCCAAGAGTGGCTACGTAGTACAGCGTTAAAATCTGAAACCGAAGACTAATCCTTGCTAACTAGAAATTACCAAGAACTAGAAATTATCAAGACGTCTTACATGTGTGTGTGTGTGTTTGTGTGCGTGTGTTTATTATTAGCTATCTTACATTGGGATGCATGTTTCGCAAAAAAAAAATCCTTAGCTGCATCAGATAAATTTAAATTTTCAAATAATTATAACAGAGCGCGTTCACGAGTGTTTACAAAAAAACAATCACAACGATCACAGTTACAATAAGTTTGTTTTCACATACTGAAAAAATTATGTTTACCCGAAATACAGAATCTGTGATAAAATATCCAGAAACAATTGACTAATAATGAATCAGGTGAGCCGGCGTTTATCACTCACTGAATATAAAACTCGCTATAAATCGTGTGGACCAATATATGGACTGGAAAATCTGCCACTTTTACGGGAATGAAACTGCAAGAAAAGTGGTAAGAAAGTCAGCCAGATCCAATTCCATAGATAGGACCTTTTATGGGACTTTACAATACACACAGACAAAACAATCAAAGCTAATCGGTCAGGCATCGTGATTAAAGACCACAAAAACAGAATGTGCACAGTCCATGCAGATTGTAATTTATCTTTGAAGATCTTCAAAAAACTATCAAAATCTTGAAGTGAAAATCTAAAAGAGTGTGGTACATGTGGACATCAGTAATTCCAGTTGTATTTGGAGTCCTCGGATTGATTGGAAAAGGTTCCGATCGACCCATTGAAGAGTTTCCTCGTAGCCAATGCCTTAAAGAAATACAAACATATACTGATAACTACAGCTGAGAGTTATCTATGTGAAATGACTGTGATCTTAAAACTTTTAATCTCTTTACAAAAATGATCAGTTGCAAATGTCATTAAGCCATTTCTGACCATAGGTCTCTGGTTGGGAGCCTGAAGAAAATGTCTGTATACCAGAAATCAATTACAACAACAACAACAACAACAATAATAATAAAATAATTGATACATTTTTTTTCGGTGTAGCACTGTTCCATGCAAAGTTTTCACATATGACGTCACGTATACAATACGTGTATAGTTGAAGGCTACCGTTCTAAAAGCACTGCGACAATGTAGCCTGGGCTGGTTGCTAAATAAGGCTATCGGTATGTCCTGCTTTTTACACATTAGCTTGGAAGACACACTATTTACATTATTCGGACTATTGTCCTCATCTTTGTCGCCATATTCATTACAACGTTTCGGTCGTTTTACGATCCGACCTTCTTCAGGTGGTTGGAATGTCGAACTGAACCCTTTATTTCTCCCACTGGCGTAGACTGTTCTAGTTCTACATGCCATGTTTTAATGGATGTCAGTTATCAGTTATCTCCTGTTAATTCCCCTCTGAAACTCACTCTTTGGGTCCTGTCACTGGATCTAATGAACGCCTTTATCCACTGTGTCATGTGACATTGAGTGTACATAATACCTCATCTCAGAAATATAGACAGATACTGATAGCTTAGAAGATAGTTGGTTGATTTCGTTTAGCGGCATATCAACGTCTCTATCGGTTATTTAATGCTGAAATCTAATTTTTTTTAACACAAATATGACTTCTACTACAGATGAAAAGTATTGTTAGTCATTTTGCTATAAAATATATTGTTGGTCATTTTGCTATAAAATGTATTGTAGGTCATTTTACTATAAAAATGTATTGTTGGTCATTTTGCTATAAATTTATTGTTAGTAATCTAATTATAAAATATATTGCTGGTTATTTTGCTATAAATACATATTGATGATAAGTTTACTATAAATATATATTATTGGTATTTTTTTTTTAATATGAAAATGTATTGCTGGTATTTTTATTCTTTTATAGTATTTTGTTTTTGTTTGGTGGGGTTCACTAGTTTCCCATAGCTGGGACCCTAACAGGTGCTACCATCCCGGGGTCGAGGGTGAACCTGGGAACAACAGCAATTAAGGGGTAGCTGCAAGCAACCCAATCTCGCGATCAGAGGCTTTGCTGCCAGATGTAGATTATCATCATACCCAGGAGTAAGCTGGAAATAGAAGAGATGACTTCGCACCTTTCCCACAGGTATTTACGCATAAATGAACGTAACAAACTTGACTTGAATGCGATCTCGGTCCTCCGATTTCTCATTTCGTCACCCTATTCATTACATAACCGCGCATCCACACTTAACTGAGGGTACTACTGTTCATTATGACGGGAGTAAATTTAGGGTCGGTGATGATTAAACGTACCTTAGTATATTCATTTTGGTTATATTGACTAGTACAGGCCCATTTGACCTCCGAGATCAACGGTGCCAAACCGTTCATTGTTGTCAAACTCTCTGCTTCGGCAGAGAGGAATTCGGACGAGGCTTTGCCGCAAGGCAAAGTTTCGTCCGGGGAGGTAAACAGGCCCTGAACCCATTTATACGGGTTCAAAGGGAATATTTTTGGCCGAGCTTAAGGGCTCGGAGAACCCACACTAAACTGGCCTTGTGCCACATACGACGCACGTGGGGACCGTTAAATATAACGGAGAGGTCAGATTTCACGCTTTAGTCATACATTATATATATCGTGTGCTTATATATTTACAAATGATCTAAGAATATTGTTAGATATTTTTAATATAAAGCAGAGGAGTGACCCTTAGAGGATGACTACATTGATCTCATCAACTTGACAGGATTAGCCATTAACAGAGACCTTCATGGAACTTCAAGATCGTAGCTTGAGTGCTTGTGTTGCAAGCCTCATACAAAAACCTTGTTAAAACCGTTTAAGATATATAAGGAGATCACTCTCGTGATGAATCTATTATTAATCACTCTGCTGATTCGATGTATCAGTCAGTTATGTGCCATGCATTATACACGCTTGGGCAATCATATATCTTTTGATACATGACTAACGAGGCAGATTTTTCCCGCAGTAGGTTGCCATTTCTTTCTACGGTTTACCAGTTACTATAGAACCCGGTCTTTGGAGTGGGGAGGGAGAAGAAGAGGATTCATACCTTTCCCAAGGGTATTATTCGAACTAGGCTCTCTGATTCCTCAATCCGAGCCACTATCCATTACCCCAATGTGCCCCCTCCTGACTCTATGTATAAGGCAGTTAAAACTCCAGAAGTGAACCTAGAAGCGCAAAATCCATACTTTGTCGCCCAGGAATTTGGTTCTGTTGAGTGGGGATCAACAACTTTCTTGCTGATATTTTTGACGCATTCCATAGACTTAGGAAATGCTCCTTCTTCAGGTTGCATATAAACAATTTTTCCAAGATTGGAGATTTTTGTTACATTTTAAGTTCTTAAGGACACCAACATAAATGTTATTAGTAGCATTCGTAGTTTCAAGTATTTTGATAAGTATGAAAACTTTAGAAGCTGAGACAGAGGTATCAGAAATTTTGTGCTTCGTGAGAGTGGGGATATCAGGTAAGGGATGGTTCATGTTATAGATAAAGAGCTTAGCCTTATCTAACGAGGATGAGAACCTAAGGGAAATTTATAATAGAAACCTTCATTTACCTCTATTGAATATCTGTTATTTTCCAAAACTAGTGGGAAATAAGTCCTTTATTCTCGATTTTGGATTAGCCTGATTGCAAATAGTTGCTCTTAATATTTTCCAGAACTCTCTGAGGAGACATTTAGACCTGAAACAATGCCGGCTATTCAGTCTTTGTGATACTTGTTTTGCAGGATGAAATTTTTCCTGGCAGAAAGAATTCATTCAGAAATGTAGGTGGTTGATTTGGAAGCTCTGTTCTCGAAGAAAAGGCTTCCGCAGTATAAGATCTGAATCTGTCGCAGTCAGAATTGGCGTATCAGCAGAGTGTGATATGGATTGGGCTATCGGAGGATGGCACTTGTTTGGCATTTATTTCGGCATAGATCAGTGAGTGGTCTACAGGAGACAAAGGAGGTAATATTTGAGCAAAATATTGGTCAGGACCGGAGGTGATGAAGAGGTCTAGAAGGTTAACATGATGCCCAACTTTATGTGTGACGGTCAACTTGTGTAAAAAATGTAAGTATAATTTTAGGCGGGAAAATGTCAGGTATTACAAGTGATGCTTATATGTACACGCTATTTCTTTATGTCTCTCTTAGTTTGTTCTATCTATCTATCTATCTATCTATCTATCTATCTATCTATCGCAGTCTGTTCTATCTGTCTATCTATCTATCTATCTATCTATCTATCTATCGCAGTCAGTTCTATCTATCTATCTATCTATCTATCTATCTATCTATCTATCTATCTATCTATCTATCTCAGTATGTTCTTTCTATCTATCTATCTATCTATCTATCTATCTATCTATCTATCTATCTATCTATCGCAGTCTGTTCTATCTATCTATCGCAGTCTGTTCTATCTATCTATCGCAGTTCTATCTATCTCAGTATGTTCTATCTATCTATCTATCTATCTATCTATCTATCTATCTACCTATCTATCTATATATCTATCTATCTATCGCAGTCTGCTCTATCTATCGCAGTCTGCTCTATCGCAGTCTGCTCTATCGCAGTCTGATCTATCTATCTATCTATCTATCTATCTATCGCAGTCTGTTCTATCTGTCTATCTATCTATCTATCTATCTATCTATCTATCGCAGTCAGTTCTATCTATCTATCTATCTATCTATCTATCTATCTATCTATCTATCTCAGTATGTTCTTTCTATCTATCTATCTATCTATCTATCTCAGTCTGTTCTATCTATCTATCTATCTATCTATCTATCTATCGCAGTCTGTTCTATCTATCTATCGCAGTCTGTTCTATCTATCGCAGTCTGTTCTATCTATCTATCGCAGTTCTATCTATCTCAGTATGTTCTATCTATCTATCTATCTATCTATCTATCTATCTATCTATCTATCTATCTATCTATCTATCTATCTACCTATCTATCTATCGCAGTCTGCTCTATCTATCGCAGTCTGCTCTATCTATCGCAGTCTGCTCTATCGCAGTCTGCTCTATCGCAGTCTGATCGATCTATCTATCTATCTATCTATCTATCTATCTATCTATCTATCTATCTATCTATCTTTGCAAATAACAAACTAGGTATAAGGACCCCAAATTCATCCACCGTACATCCAGTCGCGGGGTTAGTAAAATTCATAGATTCTAGGTCAGTGTAAAAACATCTAAAAAAGAACAAATTAATCGTTTCCACCCGTTTACTGTCAAAATAGCTAAATGCAACCACCACTTCTGCTCCAACAGTTTCTTTTCTCGCACTTCCCGCCTGTGGAATTCCCTTTCGTTTCCTTGCTTCCCTGCAACATCAATCGTCATCTTCTATCTTCTTGAATCCTGTTCATCTTTTGTCCTTTCCTCAATCCTCCCTAGACTCAGTCTTTTCTCTCACTTTCACTCCCAATACCCCACCTCCTTGCATACCAGTGGCATTCCCGCCTTGCTTGGGGTGAAATGATTAATAAAAGAAAAAGAAAAAAGTCTATTGTCACATTCTGCACAGGGACATCTTGTGGCATATGCAATTGAGCCTATCATGCACATGAGGGTCCTTGACACGTTTTTTTTTATTTGTTCAAATAACAGCAACAACTTGTCATTATTATTATTTTTTTTACTTTGATTTGCTGAGCTCTTTGGTTCAAATGCAACACAAGGTAGAATGGAGATAGAAAAAATTATGAACACACACACACACACACACGCGCGCAAACACTGAAAACCAATCCCCTTTAGTCAATGGCGAGGATTTCCTTGGATCATTCCAAATAAGAAAAAGAAAGATTCATCGGCAATTCTCCTGTTACTCTTCATTTTTTTCAAGCTATGGTTAAATATCGATGATCGCTATCGAATCTTTGGCTTTGAGGTTTGCAAGTATTCAATGAACAGAAAAAAAAATGTTCAGCTCTTGCCGAATCCTTGCGTAAGTAGATTTTAGAAGAACATGAAGAGTAAACATTTTCTACTTAACTACAGGTCGGTATACCAAATATTTGAGAATGGCTTGAATTTTAGAAATATTAATACAAAGGCTAGGAATAGTAATAAAGAGGCGAGAAATATTAATAGAGACTAGAAATAGTAATAAAGAAGCTAGAAATAGTAATAAAGAGGCTAGAAATAGTAATACAGAGGCTAGAAATAGTAATAAAGAAGCTAGAAATAGTAATAAAGAGGCTAGAAATAGTAATACAGAGGCTAGAAATATTAATACAGTATTAATAGAAATATATAGACAAGTAACAAATTTGTTTCTCATGACTACTTGCGTCTTCGTGGCTTTATTGCCTTACATGGGATGAAATGATAAAAAAGAGTAGAAGTGTGAAGACGCAGCATTCTTGGTATTTTGTCAGCGTCTAAAGAAAGTCTCTGTTAAAATGGATCGAGCGAAAGTTGTACAGCAAAAATGGAATAGCATTGCAAGATTACGAAATGTTCTTTTTAAACACTTTTCTTTTTACTATAAAAAGGGCCCAAGAACCACTTGAGGTAGATGGTTATATTAACTTAATGGAAACATCTACACGTCTATTTCTACGTCGAGTCATGTATGTTTCATTCGACATTTGATAAGTACTGTTCAATCGATCACTGATCCTTATTTAAGATGTTTCGACTAAAATCAATGTGATTTCTCATCAAGTCACACTAAAATCCAATGTGATTTCTCATCTTCAGGATAGCTGCTCAGACCCACTTGTATTTCCTCAAAACTCACACATCCAATCTATGCCTTATACTGCAACTATGCTGAAGTGAGTTTTCCTTCTCATGTACTGGTTTCCAGAGAATCGTGTCTGCTCTAGTATTTAACTCATATATGGGAGGAGAAAAGATGAATTCATACCTTTCTTAATGGTATTTGTGCGAAAGTGAATGTAATGATCTCGACCAGAATTTGAACTCGGCTAGCTGATTTATAATTCAGATTATCTAACCATCACGCCACCTGCACTAATGGGCCGGTGCATTACATTTATTCAAAATGTTATTTCCTAGACATTAGAACATATTTTTGCTGCTATAACTAACAGTGGATATCATATATTTATTCAAAAGGCTGGTTTTAAAAATAGCATTTTCTCTGATCGTATTTTTATCACGAGTGCCTGCTATAATTAGCTCATTTAGAGGTCCATTTACCGAGTGTGAAAATTTCATTCGGGCTCTAGTTCTTTGAAGAAGAAGTTCCTAACAGATTTATTCTGAATTCTATAAGATCTTTAAAATAAAGTGTTGCTAGTTGCATATTCTGTACAACCAGTCTTACGTAACGTGGAGAGGTGTAGGTAGATGGATTTTACGATATATCAACTCTTGTTTAATAATTTAATATCAACATGTTTATGGGCCACAGAGAGGCGGCTGGAATTTATTGATTCAAAAAAAAAACGCATTGGGAGTGAATTTTATATGAAAATACATTGCTAATGGTTTTACTATAAAATGCATTTCAAATGATTTTCTTATGAAAGTAAATTGCAATGGATTTTATTATAACATTTTAATTCAAAAATACATTGAAAATGATTTTATTATACAAATATATTAGAAATGATTTTCCTATAAAAATGCACCGGAATTTATTTTAATGACAAAAGTACGCAGGTGTAGTCTTTAAGAAAGATTTATTCAACCGCGAATACAAGGTTCGCGTATAGTGTCCTTTTATAGTCCCAGTAAACAGAAATAGCTCTCTCAAAGAGGAGAGTAACAAAACAAGGAGAGACCACTCTATATTATTCATAATTATTTTAACAAAAAATGTATTAGAAGTGAATTTAATAGAAAATACATTACACATGATTTTCCTAAAAAAATACATTGGAAGTGGATTTAATAAGAAAAAGCACTGGAAGTGAATTTAATAGCAAAAACCATTGCTAATGATTTTACCATAAAAATGTAGAGGTGAATTTAATACGAAAATTCATTGGAATAGAATTTAATAGAAAAAAGCATTGCAAATGGTTTTACTAAGAAAATACAGTGAAAACAATTTTAGGATAAAAAAAGATTCCAAATTATTTTAAGATAAAAAGGCATCTAAAATGAATTTAGGTTGGTTGATTTTACGACGTCAATCCTCATTTGGTAACTTAATGTCGAAAACAGCACTTTAATATATTTTAGTTAAACATATAGTTAGGCTTCTTTATGCCTTAGACCTTTTTACCTTTGCATAATCCTTAAAATAAATTACATGTCTCGGAACACGTTTTCTCACATAGTAACATATGTGAGAAAACGACATTATTTTTGCACCAACCTAATATATACCATATCTTTTTCATTTTATTTTCATCGTGGTAAATATCATAGTATATATTTTCGAATAACTTGTTTAAGGAAAAATGAATATTTCTTTGTGAAATTTTTCGGTAATGCTAAATAGAATTTATCAGGGAGTTTTCATTCACATAAAAAAATGTGAGATTTTTTAAAAATATTTTTTGTCCTGGCAATGTTGAAAAGACATAAGGTAAATCAAGGCAAAAAGTCTTGTGAACCAACAACTGGGCTAAGAAAATGTAACTTTCAGAGCCATTTGATAAAGTGAAACATGCTTCTCTAATGTGAAGCCTGTGCCTGTCTTTTGCTACACAAATACTTAACTCGAGGTCGAACTTTAGATAAACACACACGGATTTTATTCTCAATTGAAAGGAGCTTATCTCACCTGTTCCCGCGGAACCCTTGGGGACTTTTTGCGGAAACTTAGGGTTCCAGGAAACCGCAGTTGAAAAATCCTGGCTTAGACGATAGCTAAACGTTGCTCGAGTTTATACTACCGGTTTTAGTAGGATAACCGAAGTTAAGCAATATCGAGTCTGGTCAGTACCTAGATGGGTGACTGCTTGGGAATATCAGGAGCTGTGGGCTCGGAATGTGCGGGTGGAGTGATGGATAACGGCTCGGAATTGTTAATCGGAAAATCGAGTTCCAATTCCAGTCGAGTTCGTTATATTTACTTAGGTGCCAATAGCATTGGAAAAGATATGAATCCATCTATGGGTTAATTAGAAGAATTTGTTTCACAAAAATCATTATTATCTCAAAAAATATTCTTAAAATCTAAAATATTTTCTGGCTTTAAATAATATGAAAAAGGTTGATAAGCCTTAAAAAACAAATCAATCGAGTTAAATTGAGTTTATACTTGAGTCTATAGGTAAATATTGGCCGGTTTTATACTTGAGTCTATAGATGAGAATTAGTTGATTTTATACCTGAGAATAGGTAAATATTGATCTTTTATACTTCAGTCTATAAGTATTTAGTTACATTATTTACATTATTCGGACTAGTGTCCTCATCTTTGTCGCCATATTTATTACAACGTTTCGGCCGTTCTACGCTCCGGCCTTCTTCGGGTGGTTGGAATGTCGAACAGAACCCTTTATTTCGCTCACTGTTTAGTTAGATCCAGTCACAGGACCCAAAGAGTGTTAGTTCAATACCTGGTTAAGGCGGTGGAGAAGTTAGAAAGGGGACAGGAGATAACTGATAACTGACATCCATTAAAACATGGCACGTGAAACTAGAGCAGTCTAGGCCAGTGGGAGAAATAAAGGGTTCCGTTCGATATTCCAACCACCTGAAGAAGGCTGGGGCGTACAACGGCCGAAACGTTGTAATAAATATAGCAACAAAGATGAGAACAATAGTCCGAATAATGTAAATAGTGTACATAATACCTCATCTCAGAAATATAGACAGATATTGAAGTATTTAGTTAGTATCTGGTTTCTTTTAGGGTGGTGACCTTGTTCTCTGCAGAGGATTTATTAGGCGTCTTCTAGGTTCCTCCCACGGGGCAAATTATAGAGTGGGTAGGTGGGTAGTAAGGAAGTCTCGTTTCCTCATGCAATACGATGAAGATTGGCTTGGTTTGGTTTGGTTTATGGCATATCAACCTCAATGGGTCATTTAATGACGACACCTTTTTTTTATCCTGGTAATATTTTTGTTTTGTAAAAAATCTATTTCTGTTAATATTTTTTTCCTCAAAAATGTATAGCTGGTAATATTATTTTTCAAAAAACGTCTAGCTGGTAATATTTTTTCAAAAACATATTGCTGGTAATATTTTTTTTTCTTCAAAAATTCATTTCTGGTAATAATTTTTTACAGAGTATTTCTGGCATTAAAACTATTTTTATACTTTTATAATGCTTTTTACCTCAGTTTCGGGGCTAACTATTTGCCCATAGCTGGGACCCTAACAGGTGCTACCACACCAGGTCAGGGTGGACCTGGGAACACTAGCAATTAAGAGCTCCTCAAAACATCTTGATCAGAGGCCTTGCTGCTGGACGTAGTTTAACGTCTTACCCAGGACGTGGATGTAGTTTAACGTCTTACCCAGGACCGTACGATGAAGAGTACGTTACACTGTAATGATTTAAAAAGACAATCAGATTAGATTTGTAAGTTTTTTTTAATTATTATTAGCGCAACTATAATTTGTGGCCGTTCTTGTAGGCTTGAGTCTTGAATGGAAAGACAAGCGATTGAATCGACGAAGTGCTTGACGTCATAAGGTTCTCTAAATTCGCTCGTTGAGAAAATTCCTCAAAATGATTTCGATTGTACGTGGTACTATGCACTCAGGCGTGTCCAGAATAATGATGCATGCGTGACAGGATTGCAAAGTTGATTGGTAATTAATAACGTAATGAGGTTAAGTGCCTCCTCTTTCTCTGTCCCTTTCTTAGAGAGAGAGAGAGAGAGAGAGAGAGAGATGGAAAGTGAGAATGAGAGAGAGTGAGAATGAGAGAGAGAGAAAGGGAAAATGAGTGAGTCTATGGAATGACCACTTCCGTTCCAAGGAGGGAAGACTTTTCTTAGTAATGACAACGTGAGAGTCTTATGAAACAGTAGACCTTGTACACAGCATAAAAAATGGCTGACATCAGGAGTCGCTTATTTTTAACGGCTAGCACAGTCGTCATTTTTTCTTCTTAGCAGGATTCTTGGCGTAGTCAACGCGATTTATGGATGTGGTGGACAACGCGCTCAGTAAAAACTAACTCAAAATTTTCAGCACTTGTGCATCTCTCTTCTTTACATATATATATATATATATATATATATATATATATATATATATATATATATATATATATATATGGAGAAATATACTCTTCAGGTGTGTTATATTTATAGGATAAAGTGCTCAATATCAGAGATAGAGCGTGTGTAAATATATAAGTGAACATTGAAGTCAACACTTAGAGGCGACAGGCTGTTTCATGCTAGACGCAATCGTCAGGCATGACGATTGCACCTAGCATGAAACAGACTGTCGCCTCTAAGTGTTGACTTCAATATTCACTTATATATATATATATATATATATATATATATATGTGTGTGTGTGTGTGTGTGTGTGTATGTGTGTGTGTGTGTGTGTGTGTGTATTTGGGTAGAAAAACCTCCTTCATGCAAGTTTCATGAAAAAAAGGCTGACAAGATACAGTTAAGTCTTGATTTAATTTTTCTTGTTTCTTATAATTTTCTTCTTTTCTGGTCATCAATTATGTAGAAATTGTCTAAATCCTGTAGAAATTGTCTAAATTATGTAGAAATTATCTAAATTTTCTGTATGTCCGAGCGCTTTCGGCTCTACTTTTATAATCAACTATGAACACGGGCACAATACGTTGACCATATTTAGAAAGTAGAACATTTAGTCGTTTTTAATTAAACTTGTATGTATGTATATATATATATACTGGACTCTCCCGTCGAATCCAAGGTATGAGGGTCAAGCAGATCAGTTCCGAGTAGCCGACAGCCCAACACCAGCACATGAGATTTAATTATAGAGATAAAGGTTTTGTGCAGAACCATCCACACTATTTGAAAGGCCGAATGCATAGATCTGATGCACTATGTGCCACAAGGTCCCCAAACGAGCCCTCCGCAGGTTTTGAATTCAGAGTTGTCCGTGTCCTAGACCAGTTACAATCCAAGGGTACAGAACCCCCGTCTTGCTATATAATACAATATATATATATATATATATATATATATATATATATATATATATATATATATATATTGAACAATAAAGAAATATTAAAAAATTAAAATCTTCAGACACACTGGGTTGTAGATTAATATTCTTTCGTTTTTTTATTATTATTTCATTTATATTCCTCTCTCTCTCTCTCTCTCTCTCTCTATATATATATATATATATATATATATATATATATATATATATATATATATATTGTTGGAACAAAAGTTATTGGGGTTTGATGCTTTCATTTTATACGTTACTGACTCTATGGCACACATTCACACACATAATTAGTCTCTGAAATTTGATATTACAACAAATGGGAATACCTTTGTACAAAGAGCAAAAAGGATATGTGCTGTTTATGAAAATAGTACAATAGCTAAGTGTACTCTTCGTAAATGATTCGCTAGGTAAGGAAGTGGGCATTTTTAATCTAGTTAAGAAAGTTCCGCTATGGTTGTTGATGACCAGATGGAAACATTGATTTAAAATATATGTCAATTGCTATGACGAGCGGGGGCGTCACGATTGAAGGTTAACATAAGAAATGAAAAAGGAAGAAATAAAATTGATTGTATTTCTGAGTTTCTCTTTTCAATCGCAACAAAACGACACATTTAAAAAAATTTTTTACAGTCGATGAGAAATGGATTGTTTACAACAATGTCGGATGAAAAAAATCATTGGTAAAACGAAACGGCTGGTGTTGTGTGTCTTGTTGAATTTGAAGGGCATCGTGCATTAAAAGTCCCCCACCTCGCCGTAAAAGTACTGTTACCAATAAAACCAATTAAATTTAGCAATCGTTGAAAAGCGCCCGGAATTGTCCATATGGTAGGGTGTCGTTGTCCATAAAGATAATCCTAGATTTTATGTCTATTTGCAAATCTGACAGAAATTAGTACAGCTTGGCAGAGATGTCCTCCAACCACCGTACTCATCTGAGCTTTCACCTACAAATGATCCACTTATTTCGATCCTTACAAAATTTTCTTAATGGTGGAAAGAGAACTTTTATTAACTAGGAATTTTTGTAAAGCAAATGGCTCATTTATATAATGTGTTAGAACAGAAAAGAACTTTCTCTAGGCATGAAAGTTAATAGGATGACCCAAATAATCATGGAGATGGGTCGGAAATCTTTTCCAAAGATGGCTTATTTTCGAGAATTGTCCTTTTCAGTGAGCAATTGGTTCATTTTAAATAATGTGAAACTAGAAAAGACCGTTTGAGACGAGTAAGTTGATTTCATGTAACAAATTGGAAATTCTAAAAATGCTGTATTCTTAAGAGCAGTTTGCCTGCCAGAAAGATGTCAAGTTTTGGGAGGATGGAATAATGAGACTGTTTCCAAGATGGTAAAAGGTAGTGGTAAGAGTAATATTAGCCGTTTCCCTATAAGGAATCATTCAACATTCAATGACAGAGCAGTCAGTACTATTGTCGGTTGAAATTAATAAAATCTTTCTCTTAAAACAATCATTTTAGGAAAATAAGATTCTCAAGTTCAGTGGCTGTTATCACTCTTTCCAGTATTAATCGGGGTTTCATTGTTAACCTTTTCTTTGAATTAGTGTAAGGAAGCACAGTGGAATAATGGAATAATGGAATAATGGAATAATGGAATAATTCGCTTTTGAGTAATCGGAAATTCGAATTCCAGTCGAATACATTACATTCAGTTACATGCTAATACCATTATAAGTGCTATGGTAAAATAGCAGGCCAGATCCGGTTTTATAGACTTGGATGGAAACAGATCTACCGTAGAAAGAAATGGCAACCTACTGCGGGAATATATTGAAATATACATGATCGACTACGCGTGTATACCGAATAGCACACAACTGATGGAGTGTGGAGAGTCAACTTCTTGATTATTTTCTCATTGCGGTTCCTGTGTTATTTATTTTAGTTGTCGCTTTTGTTGAAAGACTACAAGGTTTCTTTTATTTGGTAGAAATCTTCGTAGGTGATTCTGTAGCGCCACTCTCCAAGGTGTGAAGAAGTGCTTCTGTTGAAAGACTTCAAGTGATGTGGTTTCTTTTAATTGGTACAGTTCTTCGTGGGTGATTCTGTAGCACCAGTCCACAAGGTTTGAAGAAGTGCTTCTCTTGAAAGTCTTCAAGTGATGTGGTTTCTGCAATTTGCTACAGATCTTTGTGGGGGATTTTGTAGCACTAGTCCACAAGGTTTGAAGAAGTGCCTTGGTTAAAAGTCGTCAATTGATGTGGTTTCTATTATTTGGTACAGTTCTTTGTGGGTGATTCTGTAGCGCCAGTCCACAAGGTTTGAAATATTACCCCTGTTAAATGTCTCCAAGTGATGTCGTTTCTGTTACTTGGTACAGTCTTTTGTGGGTGATTGTGTAGCACCAGGTCACAAAGTTTGAAGAAGTGCCCCTGTTAAAAGTCCCTCAAATGATGCGGTTTCTGTTATTGGGTTCAGTTCTTTGCCGGTGATTCTGTAGCATCAGTCACAATGTACCGCTGTTAAAACTTCTCAAGTGATGTGATTTCTGTTATTTGGTTCAGTTTTTTGTGGGTGATTCTGTAGCGCCAGTTTTGAAGAATTCATTCAGTTATTTATGTGCCATGTTTTATTTCTTCCGCAGTATGTTACAATTTCTTTCTGTGGTAGATCAGTTGCCATCAAAGGCTATAGAACCTCTCCTACTATTTACCCATATCTAGGGGGAGAAGAAGATTCATATCTTTTCCAATGGTATTAGCACGTAAGTGAATATAATGGACTCGACTGGAATTCAAACTCGGCTCTCCGATTCCTCAATCCTTGCCGCTGTACATTTTTTCAACGTTCTGTTGAAAGTCTTCAAGTGATGTGCTTTCTCTTGGTTCAGTTCTTTGTTGTGATTCTGTAGCACCAGTCCCCAAAGTTCAAAGAACTGTGGTCTTCGCCTAGAATCATACGCTTCACTCGTTCAAAGTAATCTTAACAATTGATCTTAGAAAGCTGTTATATACGGCTGAAGATTTAGATATTTATTAACGTGTTTGGCGATATGCACGCCATCTATTTGAAAGACTAAATCTGACGAGGTTATTTCAGACCTTGACTCGAGTTTTCAGGTTAAGATTTTGGTTTCAGCGGAATAGAACATCGCATATGTGGTTGAATAAATTTATGTGCAAATCTCTAAATATTGCCTTTCAAATTTAGTTAAAAAACGACATGAACTTTTGTTTCAAGCCGATATATAATATCTTTAGATCATCTTTTATTTCTGGTAATGCAACTTTACGCCAATTAAACCACCCCGAGTTAAATGATATCATCTCCTGCTTGTATTACAGGGTTTTAACCAATCAATTTCTCTTTAGAAATATTTAACCGGAGGGCTGGGAGAATGTGAGTCATGGTGATAAAGGCAAACGGACAGAAGAATCGATTTTACTTTTGGTTTTTTGAATTTTGATTTTTTACCCTGGAATTCTTTGTAACAAAATGGTTCTTAAATTTCATATTTTCGCCTGAGGGTTCACATGAACAAAGGAAAAAATGGGGTTGGGGAACACAAAATAAGGCAAATGATTTAGCAATAAAGAGAATGCCAGGTGGTAAAAAAAAAAAAAAAGAAGTTTGATTAATCTATTGATAACGAGGGAATTTTACAAGCCTGGGACGTTGATGAGAAGACGGAAAATAAAGACGTTTTTTTTTTGTTTTGCAAGAGGATATGAGGGTAGTGTAACGGCTCGTAAATGGACGCCGGCGAGGCGAGTTCGAATGCCGGTCGAGTTCGTTGCATTCTCTTTTGGAAAAAGAACGGATCTAACTCTTTTACCCATAGCTATGAGTTAAATAACAGGGCAGACTGGGCAGTTTAGCCGTGTTAGGCAACTAGTTTAGGAGAACAACAACTCTGAATTAAAAACTGGTTATGTTGTCCTGGTACACTATGCAAACATTGAAATGATCAGAAAATTCACTATTAAGGGCTGCTCGGTCCTGTGGACACTGTGACCTCGGACGTGCTCCAAAAATGTCAATGCCAGACGTATGTATAAAGCCTGTGAACATATTTCCATCACTATATTAAAATATATATATATATATATATATATATATATATATATATATATATATATATTTAAAAAAAAATATGATTCCTTCGCTACATAAGAGTTCTCATGTTTCAAAAGCGAGAGCTTAAAACAATATAATTATTAAAATTAAATTGAGTTAAAGTATCAAGCTCTGTTTCATCCACAAGCGAAAATTTAGGATTTAGGGATTCCTAAATTTAGGATTTAGGGATTGCTAAATTTTCGCTTGAGGATGAAACAGGGCTTGATACTTTAACTCAATTTAATTTTAATAATGATATTGACGTTTTCGGCTCTTGTTTTTGAAACATGAGAACTCTTATGTATCGAAGGAATCATATTTTTTTTTAAATAAATATAATCTAAGCTCTAATTCTGTATGGAGCACTGTTTTTAAAAAAATAAAAACAAAAATACTAAAGAACTCCGGATTATTTACGTGTTCTTTCCTATTTTTCTACATATCTGCATATATATATATATATATATATATATATATATATATATATATATATATATATATATATTATGAGAAAACGAAAAAAAAAGTATTTTATGATTAATATTTGCTCTCGTCGAAATATCCTCCTTTAGCCTTGATTACTGCAGCACAAATGTTTGGCATTCAGTGCAAATGTGTTTCTGAAAGTAGAAGTTTTGATAATTGATTCTTTTTTTCAATGACTCTAAGAACTCTTTTTAATTTTTTTTGTCTTCCTTCAAGTTCATCTCATGTTTATTCAAGCTTTTGAACTGTATTATATATATATATATATATATATATATATATATATATATATATATATATATATATATATATGCGTGTGTGTCTGTGTCTGTATCTGTGTGTGTAGAGAGAGGGAGAGAGAAAGAACGAATGGGACAGCAAGAGTGAAAGAAAAATTGGAAGAGAGTGAGGGAAGAAAAAGAATTCCATAGAAACAGTAAAAGGAATACTGGTAGAAAGAAAGAAAGAAAGAAAGAAAGAAAGAAAGAAAGAAAGAAAGAAAGAAAGAATGCGATAGAAAGGGGGAAAAGAACATGTAAGAGAGAAAGAAGTAAATGAAGAAAGAAAGAAAGAATGCGATAGATAGAGTGAAAGAAAAAATAAAGAATGTGATAGAAAGAGTGAAGGGAAGTGGCAAAAAAAGAAAGAAAGAAATAAAAAAAGAAAGGGATGGAAAAGTGGAAGAGAGGGAGAGAGAGAGAAAGAATGTGGTGAATAAAGAAAAAAGTGGGGATTAAAAAAGAGGGAAATAGATAGAGAAATATAGTGAGAGGAAGAGAAATGGGAGAGAAAAAGAGTGAGAGTAAGTAGAGGACGAAGAAGGAAAGAGAGAAAGAAATATAGAGCGTTAGGATGAATAGTAAATACTTATGCCGAAAACACTTCCTAGTGATAAGTCCACAAATATATTTGTCATGGAAAGAAAACCTCAAAAAAATATCAGTTGATTTTTTTTAATAATAGTTCCTTGCAAGAATTATTCCCAAATTTAAAAAAAAAATGTTACCAGTGATCAACTTTGAGGCAGGTTTTTCGATTTTGAACAAACTATTGTGGAATATGCGTGTAGGGAAGCGTTTAGCATAATGTTGAATTGCCAAACTGAGTTCGATATCCGGCCTAATCTGTTGCGTACTCTTAGATCCATCTCGGACCCAGCTATGGATTAACTAGCAGGATAGACTGGGTCCGATAGTGTTGGGTGGTATTTTAGGTGAAACAAAACACTGATTTCCAAAACTGTGGAGGGGTCTATTCTCACGCAACACCCTTCACCTGCAAATATAAGAAAACTGTGGACAACTATCGAGAGAGAAGCATCTCTTTATCCCGTCTTCTAACCAATTCTATATTCTACAAATATTTTCATAGCAATTGGTACCTCGCCTTTAAGAATTTAAGCACAGTACTAGATTGGCAGCTAGGTCTCATCGTTTTATAATTGAAATCGTGTATTTCTTGCTTTCTTGTGGGACTCTCTTCTGGCTTCTTGTTTTGCACTTAACTTTGATCTTTGAAAATTTAAATGTAATGTCAATCGTTATCTTCTGTCTTCTTAATTCCTCTACTTTTATTGTTCCATCTCCAAATAAATAAATGATATTCCTAACCCTTTCGCAAGAAGTCATAATAAAGAAAAGATACTAAATAAAGCGATGTGTGGAGAGCCATCATCGTTCCCGTCCTATGGGGAGAGGGGGTATTGAATGAAAAATTGCGGGAAGCGGTACTGAATAAAATGGTGGATGAAGATGTTATAAGAAAGAAAGAAAGAAAGAAAGAAAGAAAGAAATAAAGAAGAAAAAGAACAACCATGAGAAGAAAGTAAAAAAAAAAGGCGACGAAGAAAGTAGAAGAGGAAGGAGTAAAAGGAGAAGAAGGCAAAAGAAAGAAGAAAAAGATGAGGAAGCAAAAGAAGAAGAAAAAGAAAGAAGAATAAGAAGAAAAAGAGGAGGAAACAAAAGAAGAAAAAGAAAAGAAAAAGAAAAGCAAAAGAATGAAGAAAAGGAAGAAAAGAAAGAGGGGAGGAAACAAAAGAAGAAAAAAGAAAGACAAAAGAAAGAAGAAAAAGAAACGCAACAGAAATAATAATAATAATAATAATAATAATAATAATAATAATAATAAGAAGAAGAAGAAGAAGAAGAAGAAGATGAAGAAGAAGATGAAGAAGAAAGTTCAATTGGATGAAAATCCTCATTTGTTAAAATGCTTGAATAAATCGTTCTAATTTATTCGACTTTTGTTTTCTATTTACAAGGCCATTTCATGAGCGTCTCATGAGCTATGATCCTTTTGGCAAAAGATGTCCGGTGCCAACTGATATGGCAAATGTTTAATCTTCCTCAAGTTCCGAAAATTCAAATGTCTTTAACTGTCTTGAAGGCGTCATTTGAAAAGGTGATTATTTATTATCGCTATCTTTACACAAAAGAAAATAATTGCCTTCGAAAATTTTCTTCATTGATATTTCTGGCGATAATAAAACAGGATAAATTGTGCCATTATGGATACGAGAAAATTGCTATCCGATTAAGAAAACTAAAAGACCTAATTTGAGTGAAAATTACCTAATAGCAGCCAAATAGTTTTGCATAATCTATAATTGTTATATTCCATGTTTTCGGAATCTCTCATTCGGACACTGACATTTGCGTATATTTGCTAATGTATAAATAATGTATTAGGTTGGTGCAAAAATAATGACGTAATAATGTCGTTTTTTCACGTATATTTAACGTAAAAAAACGACATTATTACGTCATTATTTTTGCACCAACCTAATATTTTGGCAGCAAACGTTCTTTTAAGCAGGTTTTATTTTAGACCACAGAAGATTGGCTAAAAAACAAAACTGTCAATTTCCTCTTCTTCTGTGAGTGTCAAAATCGTTCATTGGTATATGTTTAGCTGGCCACTCGTATTCAAGAATACCCGTATACTAGGGCGGCTAGCCAATCCGTATTGCAGGCGCATTTGTGTTTATTCAACACCTACAGAGCTCAGCTGTGGTGTATACTGTAACTATGCTGAGCAGACCTTAATTAAAGTTTCTGGGAAAGAGCGTGTTATTTAGCGTGATCAACAAATTGAATAAGACCAGCACGCTCACGCCCTCGGCCACGATGAATTGCGACTTTGTGCTAGGACAGCTATCGACGGCCCCAAGGGGGCCGTCTACCCAATTTCACTCGCAAGGCTTAGGTCAACCCGTGGTATGGTTTTTCAGGCACTTTCCAAAGGGTGCCGCAAGCTATGATCGACCCCCTCCAGCCCGATAACATCAGGAAGTCTCATATATATATATATATATATATATATATATATATATATATATATATATATATATATATATATATATATATATATATATATATATGAGGAGATATGTTACATTTTCTGGGAAAGAGCGTGTTATTTAACGTGATCAACAAATTGAACAAGGCCAACACACACACACACACTATATATATATATATATATATATATATATATATATATATAACTCCGGGTATAAAAAATAAAATTTTAGTAGTGAGAGTTTATGTGTATTTTATTTTTTATATCCGGAGTTATATTTTCCGGTTTCTTTTTGAATTTGTAGGTCTGATGAATTGGATCGTAATTACGATTCCAATGTAATACTTTATAACCATGGAATATTAGTGTTTAAGCCTTTTTATTATATTCTTACTCTGTCCTGGACATTGAGTTCTACCTGGGTCCTATTTTATTGGGAATATATATATATATATATATATATATATATATATATATATATATATATATATATATAAACACTCGGGCTAAGGACAAAATTTCCTCGAGCTCCCGCAACTATCGCTTGCGCTGGTCTCGGTTCCAGCACCGATCCCTCTTTCTAGTGCAATGAGAGAGTGCACCCTCGGTCATCTGTTCCACAGAGCTGAGTGATTTTCAGTTGACGGAGTCAAAACCCAGTCGCACTCTACCCGGTGACAGAGATGCAACTGAGATATGATAAACCCTAATTGACATCAGGTTGACGTCTTCTAAAGTTAAATGAACCGTCTTATATTCCGAAAAATACGGCATATTACTAAGAAATGGTGTTTACAACATCAGCGGTAGCATTTAATTTGGGTAACAATTGATAGAAGCATGTTTACATAAATCTTTCAGTTGTTTTATTTATTTTTTTAATTCAAATTTTAAAAAAATAACATATCTGTCGAAAACATTTTTCAGCGTCTTTGTAAAGAATGAATTTATATCTGCCTTGTCAACATTTAGTGATAAAGTAGCAATAAATATCTTTGGTTTCATTTAAAAGAAAACGTGAAATAAATGTAATCACGATATCTAAAAATAAAGCGTTTCTTTTTTTAATTTAATTGTTTATGTCTTTTTTCAATAAGCGAACTGGAATAGTTTTTTGAATTTTTAAAGTTTTTACAAAGTTTTAGCTCCAGCAACGTTAGTTAAGTAGTGAGTCAACAAACACAGATATATTTTAGCTCACAAGCACACGCTGGTCAAAACACACCCCGAACAGCAGTAGGTTTAATAGACCACGGAAAGGCGTTCGATAAAGTACGCTACAAAGACCTGAGCAGTTTTGAAACTGCTCAGCAAACTTGATATATTTAGGAAAGATATTAGAATAATCAAGAACCTATACTTGTAAACGACCTGCAGGTGGCGAGAGAATGACTTCATCAGTTATACAAAAATAGAAAGGAGCGTAAGACAAGGGTGTTTTCTGACCGGACTTATTCAACCTATACAGCAAGGCAGAGAGGATTGCAAGCCCTACAGGGATTCGTCATTGGCGGCCAGAATCTTAACATACACAGATGACACAGTACTGATAGCAGCCACGGAAAGGAAATTACGTTAAAAGATATTTGTTGTATAAAAGAAATGTTGTTTCCATCATTTCTGTGAGGATTTCTTGATAAACCTAAAGATTCACCACTGAATTAAGTGCATTGACAGGGAAGGAGATTATGTTGAAAAAATAAATATTTTTGTGCAAAGTAAAGGCTTATTTCATCATTGGTTTCTGTAATTATTGATGTATCTAGGTATATCTATAAAGTAGTGGCCGATATCAGGAAATTCATTTAAAATACAAAATCCCAGTTCTGCAGATTCGATCATGATAAAAATTGCAGCAAGTACTCGTAATAAAATTTTAAAATTGTGCACAGCAGTAACTTTGCATAAAACAATAGTAAGGATGACTTGACTACCGTTTACAAGGTTCCCGGCCCAAGAGATAAGCAACGATTTGAATAAAACAGTTGACAAAATGGAATGAGGCAAATTGACTAAAATAGTGTTGCAATCTAATTACAGTATTTTGACTACTAAACCCCAGGCAGCATTGGCGGCCACAATCTTCACAGCATAAGATATGCAGATGACACGGTACCGATAGCAGACACGGAAAAGGAATTGCAAAATCTCCTACAGAAGGTATAGACAGAGAGCGAGAAGAAAGGACTAAGCATAAACTACAAGAAGACAGAATGCATGGTCATCAGTAAAAGGATGAGCCCCCAAATACGATTTGCAGGTCAGGGACACTAAACTTGAGCAGACGCGGAAATTTAAATATCTGGGAAGTGTTCTGACAGAGGACGGTAAGTGCGGCGCTGAGATCCAAAGACGTATTGGGATGGTCAAAGACACATTCCAAAAGCTAGGCAGAGTATTACAAGACAGGAGGATTTCGTTGGTAACAAAAAAAAAAAAAGAAAAAAAGCGTACTGAGCTGCTACGTGAATTCTGTCCTCCTTTACGGCAGCGAATGTTGGACGGTCTCCTCAAAGATGAGACTCGAGGCAACGGAGGTATGGTTCTACAGAAGAATGTCATGGACCGAGCGTGTGAGCAACGATGAGGTTTTGAAGAGGATGCAATCAAGGAGGAAGTTTATACTTAACATCCAGAAGAGGAAGCTGAGATTTCTGGGATATGTAATGAGAAAGATGGGCTTGGAGAATCTGATGCTCACAGGTCGAATAAAGGGAAAAAAAGACAAGGGAAAGCAACGCATGACATACCTAGCGGGGTTAAGCAAGTGGATGACAGAACATGGCCCGGGGAAGTAGCAAAGAGGCAAAACTTATTGAGAGCTGAAAGGGATAGGGTGGCGTGGAGAGCCATGATCGCCTACGCCCTGAAGAGACACGGCACATAAAAAGAAAGAAGCAGCAGTAGGGTTTGAGAATCTGTTTAGTTCCGTCGAACCCAACATATATGTGATTTGAAGATTTGTTACAAAATCGTCCAATCCTGGTCCAACTTCCTGCTACGTCAGCGACAGACATGAGGCTCTTAGTTATTTTTCGCCTCCAAGACGTGGACAGATAACAAAAAATCATCTGTTCCTGGTCTGAAATCACATGGTGAACATTTTCAAGAGCAGAACTGTGTTCGTTCTGTAACCAAGGCCAGCTCAACGTACTGGCTACTCGGGTAGTCGCTCGGGGCGCCCTCATGCCCCCATGTATTGCGTTTGGGATCTTTCGAAACTGAAGTTTATAAAAACATAGTCGTCCATGACTCAAAGCAGATTAAATTATTTTGGATATTTTTGTCAATAGAAAATGATCTTGTAAAGAAGATAGGTGTAGAAAATGCCATGAAAAGATTTGCAGATTTGAATTTCTAGAAAATGTTTAGGTAGGAAAATGGATTTTTTTAAGCATGTATTAAGTATAGTATTTATTGTAATAAATTCGTTATTAAACATTTTCAGTTTTTCTCCTCGTGAAAATTTAAAAAAGATAAATATGTATGAGCGTCAAAGTTCAACATGCCCGGAGTGACAGCAGCCTTAGGGGTCGTCACTGTCTGTAAGGAAAAACATTAACCAAAATAACGATCATATATTGCTGTCGTCTGCCATTTCCCATTAGTGCAGTTTAATGGAAAACATTTTTTTACGGAATTATCTAAATAAAGTTACAAACATTTGTTTAATTAGATTAAGTGGGAAAAGCGAAAGTTTTCCAAATTCATTTTTATTAAGGGATAGTAAGCAGAATTAGGCAAAAATGTACCATTTTAGTGTTCAATCTGCCACAGGCAGAGAAAGAAAATAATGAATAATTTTATAATGTGTATGTATTATGTACATTATTTACATTATTCGGACTATTGTCCTCATCTTTGTTGCCATATTTATTAGAACGTTTCAGCCTTTCAGTATCTGTCTATATTTCTGAGATGAGGTATTATGTACACTATTTACATTATTCGGACTATTGTCCTCATCTTTGTTGCCATATTTATTACAACGTTTCAGCCTTTCAGTATCTGTCTATATTTCTGAGATGAGGTATTATGTACACTATTTACATTATTCGGACTATTGTCCTCATCTTTGTTGCCATATTTATTACAACGTTTCAGCCTTTCAGTATCTGTCTATATTTCTGAGATGAGGTATTATGTACACTATTTACATTATTCGGACTATTTTCCTCATCTTTGTTGCCATATTTATTACAACGTTTCAGCGTTTCAGTATCTGTCTATATTTCTGAGAGGAGGTATCATGTACATTATTTACATTATTCGGACTATTGTCCTCATCTTTGTTGCCATATTTATTACAACGTTTCAGCCTTTCAGTATCTGTCTATATTTCTGAGATGAGGTATCATGTACATTATTTACATTATTCGGACTATTGTCCTCATCTTTGTTGCCATATTTATTACAACTTTTCAGCCTTTCAGTATCTGTCTATATTTCTGAGATGAGGTATTATGTACACTATTTACATTATTCGGACTATCCCAAACACCTGTAGAAGGCCGGAGTGTACAACTGCCGAAACGTTGTAATAAATATGGCGACAAGTATCGGTGAAATAGCAGGGCAGACTGGGTCTTATAGCATTAGGTGGCAGTGGTCTAGGAGAAAGAAACTCCGGATTCAAACCAGAAATCATAAAATTGTTTATACATGTCGCTGGGGGACAGCCTCTGAATTTAAATTCTGATTTAAGCACCTACCATTAGCACGTCTCCGGGTGTGGCGTTAAAATCAGACCAATGTTTGATAGGAAACGGGAAGAACTAACTATCATTTTAGATTATTAGTACGGAAATTGTTTACATTCAGACTAATATTCTCATCTTTGCTAAGTACATCCACTATGGTTATTATAACCGCTCTGGGAATGACAATAAACTACATCCACGTCCTGGGTAAGACGATAAACTATATCCGAATCCTGTGTAAGGCGATAAACTACATCCAAGTCCTGCGTCTGACGATAAACTACATCTGCGTCCTGGGCATGACGATAAACTATATCCACGTCCTGGATAAGACGATAAGCTACATCCAGAACACCCGTTGAAAAACATTGCTCTAGACCTTTATCTCGTGGGACAATTCTGAATCTAGAATTTCTAGTCTTAAACTTAATGTTCTTATTGCTTGCCTGCTGCTGACACTACTGATGCTGTTGTCACAGTTAGCCACCTTCAACGTCGCTGCTGAAGTCTTGCTGCTTTTTCTGTTTCTTAATAAATGGCTCCCATGTAGTATTTATTTCTATGCTTGGTCTACTGAGGATGTATGTTCTGATTCCTTCAAACGTCTGATTTTCCAGAAATTCAGATAGGGTCAATGTATGACTGTGTCCAACCGACGAATAGTTACAACGCGCGAACAGTAAATATAGTTTTGAATTCATAATAATATCATCTAAAAGGCTGAAAATAATGCAGAATTTTAAAAGATTTAAAACTTAATAAATTTTTCTAATCAAAATTAAAAAAATGAAAACAATTTTTATAAAAAATCATTTTCCATCGAATTTTTTTAACAACACTGCCCATGGTATTCTCATATAATCTATATAATATCTTTTCTCGTTTATAAATCTATTCTCGTATGACGATAGACTACATCCGGTAGCAAGGCCTCTGATCGGGAGATCGGCGGTTACGAGGAGCGAACCAATTACTGTTTTTCCCAGGTCCACCTTGAAACAGGGTCCAAGCTACGGGCAAATAATCAACTCCCAAACTGGGGTCAAACACTATGAAAGTATCAAAATATATTTTTAGAGTGCAATGAAAAACCACAAATGCACTTTTATTCCAGCAATCTCATTTTCATAGTAAAATAAAATAGCACCAATATATTTTTGTAAAATTACTAATAATCTAAAGAAAATTAAATTTCGACATTAAATGAGTTATAGAAGGTGATATCCCGATAAATAAATAAAACAATATACGACATTATATAATATATACAGTATCTGTCTATATTTTCTGAGATGAGGTATTATGTACATTATTTACATTATTCGGACTATTGTCCTCATCTTTGTCACCATATTTATTACGACGTTTCGGCCTTTCAGTATCTGTCTATATTTCTAAAATGAGGTATTATGTACTCTATTTACAATATTCGGACTATTGTTCTCATCTTTGTTGCCATATTTATTACAACGTTTCAGCCTTTCAGTATCTGTCTATATTTCTGAGATGAGGTATCATGTATATTATTTACATTATTCGGACTATTGTCCTCATCTTTGTCACCATATTTATTACAACATTTCAATCGTTGTATGCTCCGGCCTTTTTCAGGTGGTTGGAATGTCGAACTGAACCCTTTATTTCGCTCTCTGGGTTAGACTGTTCTAGTTTCACGTGCCATGTCTAATGGATGTCAATTATCAGTTATCTCCTGCTTAATTCCCTCTCCAACTTCTCCACCGCCTTAACCAGGTATTGAACTCACACTCTTTGGGTTCTGTCAATGAATCTAACTGTGTCATGTGTCATTGAAGAACAGTTTACGAAATAAATAGTTCAATTCGACATTCCAACCAATTGAAGAAGGCCGGAGCATACAACGGCCGAAACGTTGTAATAATTATGGCTACAAAGATGAGGACAATAGTCCGAATAATGTAAAGAGTGTACAATGCGTTTTTAACACAAAAAAGACGCTAAAATGGTCTATACTTATCTTTGGCCCACCTTCTGTCGTAAGACAAACAAGATTTTAAACCAAAATTCCCAACGTGCTAAAAAGGATTAGAAATGTAATTAAATAATAAATAATACTTTGTTTTTTTTCTCTTAAAGTAACATAGACATTTTCACGATAACATTTGGTTTCATTAAGTTTCGGATCTCTCTCTTTTTTTTATCATGCTATTCTCTTTTATCGAAAGTTTTGGGCACTACCTACTTAAAAATATTTTTCACGAAAAATCGCTTTTATTTCTTTCTTCAGTATTATGAGAACTTGACTAACATCTTCAATATCTCATTATTCTTACTGATTGAGAGGATACAATGAAGATATGTACGTATTAAATTTTATATTTTATGGTGACCAACGAGTCTAGACACATAACTTAGCCAATCTCATTTAGTTATCTAACACTTTTGTTTTTATCGCTATTGTTTTTGCCGTCTCACACTGTGACAACAGAAGAGGAAAACAATTCTCAGCTGTTATTGATTTTCTTTCAGTACTGATGGGAGTTTCCTTCCTAATCTTTTGTTCGATGTAGTGTGGAAAGGCAACATCTTGATTATTTTATTATTTTCTTTTAGCGTCACATGTGCTTTTTAGTTAAGTTGTAGCTGTTGTCGAAAGTCAAGTGATGTTGTTACTGTTATTTGGCACACATCTTTGGGATTATGTAGCGCCAGTTCACAAAGTTCGAAGAAGCTTAGTTGTCGCTAAGATCTACACGTTTCATTCGCTCGATGCCATCTTTAACCATTCATCTGAGATAGTAGTTATATGGAACTGTGACCGTTTGAATATTTCTTAAGGAATTGGGCACAATATCTGACATCGACAAGAAAATTTCGATGTGACGAGGCACTTAAAGAACATGATTCGATGTTTTAGATTAATGATTTAGCTTTGTAGTAACTGAAGGTTTTGGGCGAAACTATCCCTAGCCTAGTCTATTCTATATTCCATTTTCTTATCTCTTATACTAACTGTTTATACTTGATCCATATTGTGAGTTACTTGAAGTTTAGCAATTACAACTTGTTCATACCGATTTTTGTTTTTTTATCAAATATTCAGGATTTGTTTTATCATTTCACTTTGTCGTATATTAAAAAAAATCAGGAAGAAAAGGTTTGTTGTGGATCAGGAATTAACGCAAGAGTTAAAGAATACGACTATGATATGTATAACTAGAAATACCCGTGAAAATGTCACGATTTTCATATTAGAATTTTCTGATGTATCTTAATTCTTCAGTTAATGATTAAATAAGGTCATGGCTAATTCTACGACAATAAAACATCCGTAGAAATTCCCATATAGCATCGTTACATATATGAGATTAATAACTAGCAAAATATTTATTTATTCTTTCTTTCTTTCGCTGAAATCAAACAGCGTCTCTAATATGTCTTTTCCATCTTTCCTCGCGATCAAAATGGAATAGTTAAATTATTTATGAGGTATTAGCAGGGCGTTTCTTTCTTTCTTTCTTTCTTTCTTTCTTTCTTTCTTTCTTTCTTTCTCTGAAACCAAGCAGAATGACGAGTTCTACAATAATATACCCGTAGAAATTCCCCCATCGCATCATCAAATATTTGGAATTTTTTTTCCTTTTAACTGACGTTAAACACATTGCCACCTTTTCTATCCCCTTTCTTTCTTTCTTTCTTTCTTTCTTTCTTTCATTGAAATCAAGAAGCGTCTCTGATATATCTCTTCCGTTTTTCCACGCGTTTAAAACGGAATAGTCCATTATTTATGAGGTATTAACAGGGAGTAGCGAACGTACGTGCTAACTAATTTACTAGAGAAGGGGCAAGAAACATTATAATGAGATAAGCTAGCAAACGTATACTGAACTTTGATAAAATGAAAAGCATCCTAGAAGAGTCAAACTCGTATTTCATCCCCAACCCAACCCCCACCGGAAGCATTCTGTTTAATATCGGGACACTTTATCAATTATGTCACGAAAGGTCTACTTGTTAGAAGGCCTCTTTCAATCTCTTTGAAACGTCGTATATTGTTATTTTATTTTGGAATGATCGCATCATCTCCGTATTTCTCAAGGGAAAAGTTTATATATTTAACCTTTAAATAGAAAATCTCAAATCTATGAAAACCCGTCGCAGAACGTCAAAGACATAAACAGTGCAGAAAAATCAAAACAGGACCGACACATCCAACTCCGACCCCGAGGAGCTTTGCCCTACGGCCTGAGTTGTAAAAAAATATATTAAATTAGAAAACCCGCCCTTCAGTCGCCGGATGTCACGAAATTTCGACCGTTACTGTTTTTTTTTCTTTCTCCAGATTAATAACTTCTTTTTAATCTTGTTTTCAGTGTCTGTTCGAAAGTCTAATATTTCAGCACGGCAACTAAGTATTACATTCTCAAGTAAGACTTGTTTCTTTCTTTGTTAAGTATCGGCAAACATGTATTCGCCATTTTGTTTACATTAACCATCGAATTCTCAGTGAATTTATTATGTTGTTTGTTTAGGCAAAGAAGAATCAGTGTTATTTGTATAGGTATTATTTGAATATTTAATAAGCTTATCTTCATCCGGCATAAAGCAATATGGTGGTGGGTTAGAAGATTGTGTTGCGCGTACCTTTCAAGTAAATTTGAAAATAAACATTCCAAATCTTTCCTTTTGATTGGACTGTAAGATCAGTTACTGGTAGCTATATATATATATATATATATATATATATATATATATATATATATATATATATATATTGTGTATTTAGGCAGCAATCCTTCTTTCATGCACATTTCATTGAATATGACAGACAAGTTGCTTTTATTTAGTTTTTTATACAATTTCTCATGCGATCTAATAATTTTTTTTGTTTTCGGATAATAAATTATATAAAAACTGTCTGAATGTTCTTTTTATAGGAGCGCTTATATTTGATCCTTGAAAATGGCTAAATGTATAGCCGAAAGCGCTCGGATAAAAAGAACATTCTGACATTATATAATTTATCATGCGAAAAGGAAAAAAAATATTAGATCGAATGAGAAATTGTATAAAAAACTAAATAAAAGCACCTTGTTTGTCGCATTCAATGAAATGTGCATATATATATATATATATATATATATATATATATATATATATATTATGAAATGAAAAAAGTTCGACAATTATTTTAAGACATTTTTAAAAATGTCTTAAAATAATTGTCGGATTTTCATAATGTGTGACGCCATTTTTTTACATTTGGATACGCTTTGAGCAGACATGAATGTACGTGAGAGATTCATGGAAGATTGAAGTTTAAATACAGTAAATTCGACCTTGCTAACCGAACGCGCCTCTGTGGCCAAATCGGTAAAGGCACGTCAAGATAAATGACGGTTCCGTATAGGATACAGTTTCGAATCTTGTCGGAGGACGAATATTTTCTGTGAAAATTTCTTTGACATTCAGGCCGGTAAATGTTGTTTAATACTGTTTATTATAAACAGAGCATTTACTTAAATATTTTTATCTATAAAAAGAATGTTAAACATAAAAATGTCTTAATTAATATATATATATATATATATATATATATATATATATATCAATCAGACATTGAATGTCTATTATATCTGATCATGAGTCTTTACAATGTTCATATGTTTGCTTTAATTTCGGGTGCATATATATATATATATATATATATATATAATAGTTGGCCACTGGTATTCGAGGATATCCGTTTATTAAGGCGGCTAGCCAATCCCTACTGCAGACACTCACTCAGGCACATTTGTGTTTGTTTAACACCCATAGAGCCAACCTGTGGTTTATACGGTAACTATGCTGAGCAGGCCTTAGTTACAGTTTCTGGGAGCGAACGTGTTATGTAGCATGATCAACAATCTGAACAAGGCCATCACACTCAAACCCTCGGTCAGGATGACTTGTAACTTCGTGCTAGCACAGCTATCGACAACCCCCAAGTGATCCATCTCCCCAATTTCACTCACAAGGCTTGGGCCAAATCGTGGTATAGTTTTTAGGTGGGTAATATCAAGAAATCTCCATCCTGACACACACACACACACACACACACACACATATATATATATATATATATATATATATATATATATATATATTAACTTCTTACTCATTATTATAATTGATTACTTAATTATTTATTCTTGGTTATTATTATTTTATTTACTTGTATGTATGTGTGCATTCGTACTTTGTTAGTTTGTTAATTATGTATTGAATTTCTTTTTATTTGTTTTTATTGTATCTTTCATTTTTCGGGGATTGATTATCTTATTTTCTTAGTTTAAAGTATTAGCTTTGTCTAAACTATGTTAATTTATCTGAGTTGTATATATTTTCATGGTGGCATTCTACAAAATGTTCCATTTTAGTTTTCGATTTTTAAATAACGGAGTAATAATTTGTCTATATTTCTGAGATGAGGCAGTATGAACACTATTTACATTGTTCGGACTATCGTCCTCATTTTTATTGCCATATTTATCACAACGTTTCGGCCGTTGTACGCTCCGGCCTTCTTCCTTAATGGATGTCAGTTATCAGTTATCTCCTGTTAATTCCCCTCTTCAAGTTCTCCACCGCCTTAACCAGGTATTGAACTCATACTCTTTGAGTCCTGTCACTGGATCTAACTAACGCCTTTATCTACTGTGCCATGTGTCCTTGAGGAACGTTGTGCTAAATATGGCAACAAAGATGAGGATGATAATCCGAGCAATGTAAATAATGTAGTATATTTTTTATTAGATGAGTTCTGATCATTTATTTAGTAATTTTGTTCGACTTGGAAGGTGATTATACCTATTTTTTTTTCCGCCAGACAAAATTTACAGTTTTTCATTTATTGTTGCAGTCTGATGCTATTTTATTTATATTTCTTGACATTTTAAGGCCCTTTTTTTGCTTTTTAATTTTCCCATATCTATTTAGAAAGCATTATACTGTTTGCGTATTTCCTTTCTGTAAAGGATGTTTTATATGCGTATTTTCTCTGTTTCTACGTTCTTTCAGTTACTTCTATCTATATCTTTTCTTTATCTGATGATTTTTTGGTGGCATGGTACATTATATTATTTTGTAAGCAATTACTATTTAAGGGACATTCAATGTATGCTCTGCAGTTACAAGTGAGTGTTGTTTGTGCGGTTAGTTTGTTGGTTATATTCCTGTTGTGCATTTTATTATTTGTGTCTTGTTATCGGCGCAACTGCAGCTGATTTTTACTGTGTTTCTGCTGAATATCTTGTTGAGAGTGCTTGATGGGAGGGAGTGTTTGTGTATGTGTTTGTTTTTACGAAAAGGAACATATTTTTCCAGCGTTTGTTTTTGTGTTTCGAAGTATATATATATATATATATATATATATATATATATATATATATATATATATATATATCTGAGAGAGAGAAAGAGAGAGAGAGAGAAAGTGCCAGAGAGTTAGTAAGAGAGAAAAAGAGAGTGAGTAAGAAAAAGAAAAAGAGAGAGACATACATCAGTTTTCGTCACATAGAACAAATTTCGGCCGAGTTCTGAAGGAGAGCGAACAATAAAAAAACATGAATTAAGAAGACACATGATAACGATTGATATTGCATTTACAATTTTGAAGATTAAAGTTGACTAGAAGCAAGGAGCTCGAAGAGATTTCCACAAGCGGGAAGTATGGGAGAAGAAACTGTTAACATAGAACCTACGGTTATATCTAGCCATTTCAACTATAAAATGTTGAGATCTTGCCACACTTAAATTTATAAAATCTAGCTACTAGATCTGGGGCAGGCAACCTACGGCACGAATGCCACACGTGGCACGCCAAGCAATTTCCAATGGCACGCAGCCGCAAATGACATCACGAGGTCCGAACCAATACTACAGAAGATATTTAGCTGTTTCAGTTTTGATATATACTAAAGTATATATACTATACATTAATATTAGTATCAGAGTATAGCATGATGAAAAAGACGCCAAACTTGACGAAAACAAAATTTTATCGTCTAAATGTTTGTTATTATTAAGAGGAAAGATCAAAGTATTTTTTGGGTATTTTTTTCCATTTTTTAATCGTTCCTAGTACGTCCAAAATTTTCGTTAAAAATCTAGTTTTTTTTGAGTCAGTAAAACTGACCATCTTTTTCCATTTAAAAAAAAACTGGAAATCTCACTTTGAAATTCTTTTAAATATCAATTATCATTTTTTCAAAACTTATTTTAAGAAAATCAGAAATTATAATGTTTATTTAAAATATTTTGAACCAAACTTAACTTAGCTTTTGTGCCAAAAAGATGTAATTTGAAAATAAAACAAAGCAGGTCATAAACTTTCGCGTCTCTTGACAGGTGATGAATGACATATTTACGAATTCCATGAGGCTAATTTGTTCTACGGAAGGAGAAAAGTGAAATAATTTACATTTAAGTGAACAAATTATTTACCTCGTTATTTTTAACCAAAACTTTCAGCGGGCTATTTTTTTTTTTTTTTTTTTGTACTTAGCTTTCACCTTTACGTTTATGATGCTTTATGGAAAATATATTATAAAGAAATTAAAATAAGACTTAAGAGTGACATTAAATTTCATATTTCCTAAGAAATGTATCTGATTAATTTATAGGTACCTTTCTTATGAAATTTTATCAGAACTGTACATAAAATACTATACTTTTATGTACATTTATTACATTTTACTGTTATTTGTATTTGCATTCATTTTATTATTAATTTTGATATTTCATTTATGGAAAAATGTCATAACTGAGATTAATATAAAAATAAGATCATATAAATTTCATAAGATGATACTGATACTTGTAGGTACCCTTTTCAGTTGAAATTGAAAAATCAAATTAACTTCTCCACACGTGTTTCGCAAAAGTAAAGGCCTTAACAGCAGAGAACATTGCTTAACTCAAATAACGCAACTTAATTATATTCTGGTTGGTCTTCCGTACTTTATAATTACAGCCCGGTTATAAGCACAAAATTACATTTCTTAATTACTGTGGATTTTCTGATTAGTCAAAATGATACAATTTACAACGCGCTAAAAAAGATCTATCTCATAAGGACACTTAGGAAAGCCGATGGGGCTTTTAACTAATTTTATATTTTAACAACATAAATGTAAAATCTATTATAATTAAAGAAATAACAAATAATTGTATTAAAAATTCATTTTTCCTCGAAAAAAAAATTTTGCTTTCAGAAAATATTGTCCATATTCATAAAAACAACTAAAAGCAAATAAAAGCATTTGAAATTAAATAATATCTTTGTTTTATTGAGTTTTGTATGTTACAATTCAGAGCTAGTTTTTCAGGTACGTTGGCTCCAATTAAAAACAAAAAAAAAAACAAAACATGATTTGCATTCCTCACAGCCCTGTGCTTTTAATTATTGTAATCACGAAACCCGATGCGATCGAATTTCTAGCGTTTTCATAAAATTAGTTATGGGGGGGGGGTAATAAATATTTAAAAAAAATATTTCTACCATGACTTTAATAAAAAAAAAATTTCGATCATCTGTGAATAGTTCCTGAAAGTTTCATTAACATCCGACAATTATTTCTGTTTTTGCACGATTTTTCAAATTGATGTGTGTCATACCGAAAAAACGTGCTAAAAATTGTTATTTACTAGTTCCGCTGATACAAATAGAAACAAGGTTGTTTTAATCAACATTTAGAATGTTCTAAAAAGAAGGAAAACTTTTAAAAAATAATTATAAAAAACTTTGGTCTTTCCTCTTAATAATAACATAAGCATTTAGACAACAAAATTTTGTTTTCGGCAAGGTTGGCGTCTTTTTCATCAAGCTATGTTCTTTTTTTAGAGATTTCGTGGAGGTACCTAATTAATAAATAAAATAAATTGTAGAACAGATATATTGACCTTCACTTGTATAAAAATATGTATGCTGTTGGCATACTGAATGATTTTAAAACCCAAAGTAGGCGCATAGCAAAAGATGCCGACCCCTGCCACAGAGAAAACCCATCAAACCATGTGTTGGGTGAACTTTAGTTTAAAGCATTCAAAAGTCACCCATCGCTTGCACAACACCATGTTAACAGGCAGCATCCATATTCTCAGTTGATCTGCTGGAAACACGAATTTAACAATCAATCGAGAATGTCACTTGTCAGAACAGGAACCACAAGGACAACCTTCTACGGTTTACTGGCAATATATTTGAATCATTTCAGGCCAGCATTGCAATAAAGCCACGAAGACCGAAGAAATTACCGACTATGAGATAATATAAGGAAAAAGAAAATCATTATTAAGGAGAGAGATTAATAAGAGAAGTGAAATTAAGAAGACAGAAGATAATGATTGACATCGCATTTAAATTTTAATCGTTTTCCCCTAAGCAAGGCAATAAAGCCACTAAGACACAAGGGGTTACTGAGTGTGAAAGAATATGAGAAAAAGAAAAAGATTATTAAAGAGAGAACAATAAAAGAAGAGGAATTAAGCAGACAGAATATAAAGACGTTGCATTTAAATTTTTGAAGATTAAATTTGATTGACAAGCAAGAAGACAGAAGAGATTTCCACAAGCAAGAAGTAGGAGAGAAGAAACTGTCAGCATAGAACTTACGGTTACAGCTAGTCAATTCCAGTATAAAATGATGAGAAATTGCCGTGAATCTAGTACCAGTACACCTCTTTGTAGTGTAATGGTTAGTAAGCTTATCTAGCTAGAACACTTACGAGAGAGCAGTGAGGTCGATCCTCATTGAGTACCCCATACTTTGGGCAGCGCTTATAAAATCCCCATAAAATTTATGCGCCTAAGAGAAAAGCTCATCAGAATAATTACCATGAAAATATTTATAGAAAAGGCACATTGGAATCTACGTTATGGCGGTGGGAAACTTTGAAGCCGATAAAGTTGCAGATTGCATTTTGCATTTTTATCTCGAATCTATAAATGCATAAAAGGAACACGAGCCAAGATATGACAGCAAATATCTGTCTATATTTCTGAGATGAGGTATTATGTACACTATTTACATTATTCGGACTACTGTCCTCATCTTTCTCGCCATATTTATTACAACGTTTCGGTCGTTGTACACTCCCGGCTTCTTCAGGTGGTTGGAATGTTGAACTGAACCTTTTATTTCTCTTACTCAGGTAGACTGTTCTAGTTCCACGTGCCATGTCTAATGAAGGCCAGTTATCAGTTATCTCCTGTTAATTCCCCCTCTCTAAGTTCTCCACCGCCTTAATCAGGTATTGAACTATTGGTTAGATCCAGTGATAGAACCCAAAGAGTGAGTTCAATAACAGGAGATAATGGATAACTGACATCCACTAGAGAAGCCACGTGGAACTAGAAAAGTCTACCCCAGTGAGTGAAATAAACGGTTCACTTCGATATACCAAACACCTGAAGAAGGCCGGAGTGTACAACGGCCGAAACGTTGTAATAAATATAAAGATAAAGATGATGACAGTAGTCGGAATAATGTAAATAGTGTACATAATACCCCATCTCAGAAATATAGACAGATACTGAAAGGCTGAAACGTTGTAATAAATATGGTAACAAAGATGAGGACAATAGTCGGAATAATGTAAATAGTGTACATAATACCTCATCTCAGATATATAGACAGATACTGAAAGGCCGAAATGTTGTAATAAATATGGTAACAAAGATGAGGACAATAGTCGGAATAATGTAAATAGTGTACATAATACCTCATCTCAGATATATAGACAGATACTGAAAGGCCGAAATGTTGTAATAAATATGGTAACAAAGATGAGGACAATAGTCGGAATAATGTAAATAGTGTACATAATACCTCATCTCAGAAATATAGACAGATAATGAAAGGCCGAAACGTTGTAATAAATATGGCGACAAAGATTAGGACAATAGTCCGAATAATGTAAATAGTGTATATGACAGCAATATTAAATGAATGGAGAACGATAGACTTATAAATGAGTTAGAAACATTCTGGCAAGAAAATTTAACACAAGACAAGCTTCCTAGCAGTTGATTCAATATAATCTTCCCACTTCATGTCAGTGCAAAAACTTATCCTGAAAGCACATCGAATTATTCTTGTGGAGGTTAGCATCAGCCATATGCTGATGGAAAGCTGACAGGTTTTCCTTGAGCAGCAATGCAAACGAATGAAAGTTATGATGGCATCATTATTGGTCGACAATTACAAAGCTCATGCGGCGTAGGTTGTACAGTGCATTGACTGTTTGGTTGAGCGGAATCAGGGTAGTGATTGAATGTTATGTAGTGTACTTAGCATCCTTATTGTTCATCGGCGGTGCTGTCCTTGCTATCTCTATGAAGGCCTGCGTTTCCAGGTACTGTTGAAATTTTTGTCGAGAATTCACTTATTCTTAATATCCTCCTGCTGCTGTTTCCTGATAACGATCCTATCGAAGTTAACAACTCCTATGACTGTGTGCTAAATCTTCCATGTCCCGAGCATTATGTGTCTGATTCCTGCCACAGCTACACTACCTCTTTACTTGTAACATAACACATTCGTCGTCCATCCATGTTCATGTCTGCATGTATTAGAGAATGAAACTATCGAGTGTTCTGCTGTTTTGAACTTTTGAAGCCTAGTAATAAAATGTAAAAGTAAAAAAAAACAAAAAAACAGCGAGAAATAGAGGAACTTTTACAAACTTTGAGGGGTCTTCACAGCAAAACAAGGGCAAAAATTCATATAAACATATATAGCAAATACTTCGTTTTTTAGTTATTAAGTTTGAAGTTTACTGTAGATGCTATTAAATGTACAATTCAAGACAATCTAAAAGTACTTATTACTTACAGAGAAAAGCCAAGAAGAACATTTACTATGCAAATATTTATAGAAAAAGCAGAGAGAAGCTACATTATGAGGATGGGAAAGTGACTGAAGCCAGTAATTGTCTGTCTTTCAGCTGATTACAATGGAAGGATACTTAGATTAGGAATTTATATTCAAACCAACAATAAGAAGAAAAGATTAATAAGAAAAGGTACTAAATGTGTGTAGTCCTTTTTAAAAAAATAATTTTGTGCTGTGCATATAAAATCCCCATAAAATTTAGATAACAAAGAGAAAAGCTCATCAGAATAATTACCATGAAAATATTTATAGAAAAGGCAGAGGGAATCTACAGCACGACGGAGGGGAAGAGACTGAAGCCTGTATTGTCTTTCAGCTGACTAGATAATACAATGAAAGGATTTTTAGATTAGAAATTTATATTCAAACCAATAATAAAAAGAACAAAAGATTAATAAGAATCGCTATTAAGCGTGCGTAGTCCTTTAAAATTTTTTTTTTTTTATATCTGTTGGTCGGGGTGAATGTTCATTTTAATAACAAACTGTTCTAAAACAACAATCACAAATAAGAACATGTGCAGGCAACAAAACAAAGTCAGTGTTTTATTCTTTTGTAAACGTTTTTCTCAATGTTACTTGATATCGTTTTTACAAATGTTGACGTCGGCCCTCGAATTCATCATTGCCTAAAAGAATGCACGCAAACATAAACATTAAATGCGTGTAATTCTCGATAATCTATTAAATTTTTTGGTCTCTCGAAACCATTACGGAAAATAAACTAAAAAAATGTCCAGTCTTTTGTTAGTAGAAAACAATTGAAAACGTTGAAAAAGAGTTCTTCTTTTATGACCTATTTGTTTCAATTTCAAACTGCTGTAATATTAGTTCATTAAATTTCCATAATGACAATATTAACAATAAGACTGAATTTGTTAACATACTAACCAAAGGACCTACCGTGGATCAATTGTTAGTGTGAGTTTCTCGTAAACTAACGTTAATGAGTTTCTCTTCCTATTTGATGCTGCAGTAGTCAGATATTCTGTTGTGCTTTTCATTTAAGAAATATTAAGCAAATAATCTCTACATTTAAAAGCCACTGTCTGTTATTTTTGTAATGCACAAAACATGTCACGCTGCACCAATCAAAAGATTGTTGCTGACGAGGAAATTAGAAGGTAAGATGAAATAAATAATAGTACGTTTAAAAAAAAATGATTATCGGCAACAAATTTTTCGAGAAACGGATATTAATTGCGAGTTCTGTAGTCCCTTCAACTTTTTACCAGAATGTTCCATGTTGATAGGAACTTACGTGTTTTTAAAAGAGATTTCTGATGCATAAATACACACACACACACACACACACACACAAACACACACACACACACACACACACACATACATATGTGAGTATGATAAAAAACATACATATACACACATATACTTTCACGTACATATGTATTTCTTTCTCGGGGATTATAAAAACAGTGCTCGATGTTATATAACAGAGCTATTAAATATATATTAGTGATATTCATAATATCCAACGTCGATAGCAAGACTCGGAGTCTCATGTAAATAGCAATCTTCAGGTGCGAAATACCTATAATCGTTATAAAATTCGCGTTCTCCTGGTGATGATTTCAAATTTGTCTGTTAAAATTTGTTTATTTTATTATTGTTGCCGAAAATAAAATAAATAATTATTTATAATTTATATTATTCCAATTCTTATTTTCGAAAGACGGAGAATTAAAAAATAAAAATTAAAAATTATTTAAAAAAAAAAAATTGAAATTTATGCAAAAAAGAGAGAGTTATCCCCCTTGATACATCACGTGTTGACATAATTTCAAATTTTAGTGAAGGGGAATAACTGAATCGGAGACATCCAGAAAAGGCATGGTACGTGGAACTAGAACAATCTGTACCTTTGGACTAAATAAAGGGTTTGGTTCGAAATTCCAACGTATATCACCTGAAGAAGGCTGGAGCGTAGAGCAGCCGAAACGTCGTGGATATTACAATAAAGATGAGGATAACAGTTCAAACAAAGTAAATAGAGTAAATAAGTATCCTTAATGCATCGTTTCTTCTTAAAACTTCCTTGTCGTTCACCCGCACTGTCCATAAAATTCTTGTCTCTTTCTGTAGAACCACATGACTTTCGCTTCAAACCTCTTCTTCCATCGTGAGGAAAATGAACGGCATTTACTGTTACAGTGTAACCCGGATATAAGAGAAACCCGGATATAAGACAGATTTTATATGGTCCCAAATTAGCGCTATACTTACCTAAACAAAATAGACCAAACCCGGATATAAGAGAAACCCGGATATAAGAGACTAGTGCTCCGATCCTCCGATAACTCTGTTATATCCGGGTTACACTGTATATAAAAGAATTGATATTATATTAGGTTGGTGCAAAAATAATGACGTAATAATGTCATTTTTTGACGTTACGTCAAAAAACGACATTATTACGTCATTATTTTTGCACCAACCTAATACAATGGTTTACGCTTTTTATTTATTTCTAACGAAATTATCCTGTGTATTAATAATTTGTTTATTTTTTAGGAAGATTTTTTTTTGTATTCAAATACGCCTTTGGGTTTCCCAACTTCTTTCAAAATAGTTCCCACATATGTAAACTGGTATATTTACTCGATTTCGACATCTTCCGTTTGTAGTTCGCATCTTGGGCTCTTCTTGTTGACGTCACGCGCATATTATTAGGTTGGTGCAAAAATAATGACGTAATAATGTCGTTTTTTGACGTTAAAAAATACGTCAAAAAACGACATTATTATTTCATTATTTTTGCACCAACCTAATATGTCTCATTATATCAAATGAGGTTTATTGTTTTTTTCCTTTCTTTCCTTTACTACAATGTCTAGTGGGGGGGTCCTCTAGTATTCATTCTGTGTCTGCCATCAACACAGCTTTATCTGCGTATGGTATGTTAAGATTGTACCCATCGATACTACTTCTTTTATGTACCGTCTCCTTTCATGACGTAGGCGATCATGGCTCTCCACTTCTCCATATCTCTTGTAGCTCTCAATGAGTTTTGTCCCTTTCCTACTTCCCTAGACCATGTTTTATTGTTTAACCCCGGCAGGTATGTCATGCGTTGCTTTCCCTTGTCTCTCTTTCCCTCAATTCGACCTGTAAGTATCAGATTCTCCAAGCCGTCCTTTCTCATTACGTGTCCCAGGAATTTCAGCTGCCTCTTTCTGATGTTAAGTATAAGCCTCCTCCTTGTTTGCATCCTCTCCAAAAGCTCATCGTTGCTCACACGCTCGTTTCATGACATCCTTAGAATCCTTCTGTAGAACCACATCTCCGTTGTTTCGTGTCTCTTCTTCATCTTTGAGGAGACCGTCTAACATTCGCTGCCGTAAAAGGAGGACAGATGTCTTCCACCGATGCTAGAGATGGAATTAAACCTGTGAGAAAATACACCCTATTTTATTTTTGTATATCTACCCAATTTATTTTTTAACCGTTTGTAAGCCTTTGCTCCTAAATAAATAAGGTTTAATAGATTATAACAGAGACATTTAATTAAATAGGAAAGGAAGAAATACGAATTTTAGGAAAGCTTGATTGACATGGAAAAATATTCGGGTAAAATAGCTTGCATGCGAATTGTGAATGAGTTTAGTGTATACGCTAAAATACATGTGCTTTATCCTTGGATTATTTAATCCGTATAGCGAGATGATTCTAAGAAGATTAGATAACTATTGATGAACATACGCTACGTTTTTGGCTCTGTGTTGATGGCAAATTCAGAAAGAAAACTGAAGGAACAATTATACAAGGTAGTGTAGGAAAGCAAGAAGAAAGGACTAATTATGAAGTGGAAGATGATAGAATGCATAGTTCTCAGCTAAAGAGATATCCCAAGTTACGAGTTACGTATTTGGGACGTCGAAATCAAGTATGTGTGGTCATTTCACTACATGAATAGTATAGCAGAAAGAGTGACATGGGAATTATTGCAATAGCTATAATCCCTTTCAGAAATTAAGCAAAGTATTAAAGGATCGGAAAATTAGAAACAAAGGTGTACTAGACCGCTATGTAATATTTACCGTAATTCCCTATGTATAATATGCATTTTTTCTAAAAAAAATAATAAGCAAAATTAGGGGTGCGTATTATGCACAACCACAAAAATCTTTTTAAAGTTGCGTTTCATAGGTCGATTTCAGTTGTAAAATGACTACTCACCACAAACATACGACTATTTGACAATGACATTCGGCGATTGCGACCCCATTAGGATGCCAAATACAATCATATATACCTAACAATACTTACAAATGTAAAATAAAATAAGAATTATCATAAAACTAAATTAGAATAATATTAATTTATGTTTTAAACCATTTTATTTTAATAAGAGTAGAAACGCTGCCCGTAATTCTTCAAGTCGTTGGAATGTCGAGCTGAACCCTTTATTTCGCTCACTGGGGTAGACTGTTCTAGTCCCATGTGTAATGGATGTCAGTTGTCAGTTATCTCCTGTTAATTCCTCTTTCCAAGTTCTCCACTGCCTTAACCGGGTATTGAACTCACACTCTTTGGGTCCTGTCACTGGATCTAAACCAACGCCTTTATCCACTGTGCCATGTGTCCTTGAGGTAAATAGCATACATAATACTTCATCTCGGAAATATAGACAGATACAGGCAAAGGAGTGATAAAGTTGCAAATGTTTCTTAGAACAGCAGAATAGAGGAAGTTGTGGAGAGCCATGATTGCCAAAAAGAAGGAGAGGAAATGAGAGAACTGTTTTCTAGTTCGTCGGGGAATCGCAAGAATATTTCGCAGACAAAACAAGAAAACAGAAAGAAAATGCTGAAAATAGAACCGAAACAGCTAAATAAAGAAAGGACACTGGAACTGAAGATTTTTGAAGATTTGCTACCGGCAAAACTCACCACAGAATCTGGCGTGAAAAATAAAATTAACAATGACGGCTTAAAACGTATTTGGCGAGTTAAATGAAACCGTTTTCTTTCTTTTTCGTCCTTTGTCTATAAAGCAGATGAAGAACGCAACAAAATTCCTGTGTTTTATTAGGTTGGTGCAAAAATAATGACGGTTTTTGACGTCTTTTTTAACGTCAAAAACCGTCATTATTTTTGCACCAACCTAATACATTAGCTTAACAAGCTTTTCTTGTGTGTCACTCAGTGCGTCTTCATATGTTATGAACAGAAACGCTTTGCGAATGTGCGCATGCGTATTCCGGTGACCTTCTCTCGGTTGGGTATTTTCTCCTCCCTGTTAAACATGTGTTTGATTAAAAGAAAAAGATAAACTTTTGACTAATTCACTGTTATACGCAAATTAACCAACTCAAACAGACGATGGCAACAATGCACGGAACTGGTTGTAAAGAACAGCGATTCAAAGCTGAAACGACAAGCGTGAACTTTGCATCTCTGCTTACAGTTGGATTTTATTGTTTAAGTTTGGAGTATTGATGAAGATTTATAAAGACGACTGGCGGCTTGCTTGGTAGGTGAAAGAACTTGTATTTCCTGTCGCCATCTTTGTTCAATGCTCGAATCTGAGTAAACAGCACAATTTAAAATGCTGATTTTCAACGAGAGCTGGCGATTTACATTGATTTGTTCTTTTCAATTCAGACCGTTTTTTCCAAAGAACTGTCATTTTGCGGGACAGACTCCTGCGTAGGTACTTCCCAGAACATTACAACCTTAATCTCTTTTAAGTCAATGGGCAATAGTTATCCATATCCATGCTCATCATTTTTACTTCCTACCATCTCTTTCATTCATATCGCACATATCATTCATGGTTACCATTTAAAGGTAGACCACTACATTGACTGGCTCTTGAGCCTTGTATTAGCTGAATTTCAGTATACAAATGATGAATACAACTTAGAATAGTGTTTTATGGTAAGACATCTACAGTCACTTACAGAGACTGGCATTTTCAGAGAAAAGACAACGATATATCGTTGCCTTTTCTCTGGAAAGATATATTATATCAGCATAGAGGTAAGGATTAACAAATTAGTCTGGTTCACCATTACCACGAAGTAGTGGGTTCCATCCTTATTGGCTGACCCATACTTATTAACACGTGTAAACTTAACGGAACTTACTAAATAAGAGTGGGGTAAAAGCACTCCATTCTTAGTATTTTAGGGTAATGGGTAACGTGTTAGTATGGTTTAATATTATCACAGAGTATTGAGTTTGATCCTTACTGATTAGCTTCTTCTTGAAGTCTTGAACCATAACTAATTGCTCTATCGGCAGAGACCAGAAAAACCAAATCCACCCCTCTGCTAAGGGATAACACAAATCCCAAGAGGGCCTATCTTCCAAGTGGAGACTTACAGTCTAAAAATAAAGGTTATATTTCTTTATCTATATATTGAAATATGAGTGTTTGCCTATATACTCAAGTGAAAACAAGACTAATGCTTGCCTATAGACTCAAGTATAAAAAAGCGATGTTTTTTTTCTGTAGACACGAGTATAAACACAGCCAATGTTTACCTATAGACTCAAGTATAAAAACAACCAATATTTTTCTATAGGCACAAGTATAAACACTGTCAATTTTTCTATAGACTCAAGAATAAATACAGGCAAAGTTTACCTATAGACTCAAGTATAAAACCGATTAATGTTTGCCTATAGACTCAAGTATAAAAACAACCAATGTTTTTCTATAGACGCAAGTATAAACAGGGCCAATATTTTTCTATAGACTTAAGATTAAACATACCCAATGTTTATCTATAGACTAAAGTATAAATCCAACTAATGTTAACAATAGACTAAAGTATAAACACAACAAATATTTTCTGTAGACCTAAGTATAAACACTGTCAATATTTTTCTGTAGATTCAAGAATAAACACAGCTAATGTTTACCTATAGACTCAAGTATAAACCTGACTAATGTTTGCCTAGAGACTCAAGTATAAACACAAGCAATATTTTTCTATAGACTTAAGAATAAGCACAACCAATGTTTTTCTGTAGACTCAAGTATAAACACGGTCAATTTTTACCTACAGACTGAAGTATAAACACTGTCAATGTTTTTCTGTAGACTCAAGAATAAACACGGTCAATGTTTTTCTATAGACTCAAGTATAAACGCACCCAATGTTTACCTATAGACTAAAGTATAAACTCGACCAATATTTTTCTATAGACTCAAGTATAAATACAGCCAATGTTTGCCTATAGACTGAAGTATAAACCCGACTAATTTTAGCCTATAGTATCCAGCATAAACACAACCAATGTTTTTTCTATAGACTCAAGTATAAACACGGCCAATGTTTACGTACAGACTGAAGTATAAACACAATCAATGTTTTTCTATTTGCACATGCAATATTTGCTAATAGCCTAAGACATAAAGATGACCAAAGTTTGCCGAAAGCGTCATGTTTAAACGCGACCAATGTTTACCACCTACTCAAGTATAAGCCCGGCCAATGTTTACCACCTACTCAAGTATAAGCCCAGCCAATGTTTACCACCTACTCAAGTATAAGCCCGGCCAATGTTTACTACATACTCAAGTATAAGCCCGGCCAATGTTTACCACATACTCAAGTATAAGCCCGGCCAATGTTTACCACATACTCAAGTATAAGCCCGGCAAATGTTTACCACATACTCAAGTATAAGCCCGGACAATGTTTACCACCTACTCAAGTATAAGCCCGGCCAATGTTTACCACCTACTCAAGTATAAGCCCGGCTAATGTTTACCACATACTCAAGTATAAGCCCGGCCAATGTTTACCACATACTCAAGTATAAGTCCGGCCAATGTTTACCACCTACTCAAGTATAAGCCCGGCCAATGTTTACCACATACTCAAGTATAAGCCCGGCCAATGTTTACCACATACTCAAGTATAAGCCCGGCCAATGTTTACCACCTACACAAGTATAAGCCCGGCCAATGTTTACCACCTACTCAAGTATAAGCCCGGCCAATGTTTACCACATACTCAAGTATAAGCCCGGCCAATGTTTACCACATACTCAAGTATAAGCAGGGCCAATGTTTACCACCTACTCAAGTATAAGCCCGGCCAATGTTTACCACCTACTCAAGTATAAGTCCGGCCAATGTTTACCACCTACTCAAGTATAAGCCCGGCCAATGTTTACCACCTACACAAGTATAAGCCCGGCCAATGTTTACCACCTACTCAAGTATAAGCCCGGCTAATGTTTACCACCTACACAAGTATAAGCCCGGCTAATGTTTACCACCTACTCAAGTATAAGCCCGGCCAATGTTTACCACCTACTCAAGTATAAGCCCGGCCAATGTTTACCACATACTCAAGTATAAGCCCGGCCAATGTTTACCACCTACTCAAGTATAAGCCCGGCCAATGTTTACCACCTACTCAAGTATAAGTCCGGCCAATGTTTACCACCTACTCAAGTATAAGCCCGGCCAATGTTTACCACCTACACAAGTATAAGCCCGGCCAATGTTTACCACCTACTCAAGTATAAGCCCGGCCAATGTTTACCACCTACACAAGTATAAGCCCGGCCAATGTTTACCACCTACTCAAGTATAAGCCCGGCCAATGTTTACCACCTACTCAAGTATAAGTCCGGCCAATGTTTACCACCTACTCAAGTATAAGCCCGGCCAATGTTTACCACCTACACAAGTATAAGCCCGGCCAATGTTTACCACCTACTCAAGTATAAGCCCGGCCAATGTTTACCACCTACTCAAGTATAAGCCCGGCCAATGTTTACCACCTACTCAAGTATAAGCCCGGCCAATGTTTACCACCTACTCAAGTATAAGCCCGGCCAATGTTTACCACCTACTCAAGTATAAGCCCGGCCAATGTTTACCACCTACTCAAGTATAAGCCCGGCCAATGTTTACCACCTACACAAGTATAAGCCCGGCCAATGTTTACCACCTACTCAAGTATAAGCC
>OZ010600.1:5774973-5777473 GCA_963932145.1 Acanthosepion lycidas
AATAAAAAATAATGTGTACACATATATAGAAATAGATTGATAGATTTTTCAGTATTTTAATATAATAGATGTTTATTAATATTAATATAATACATGTTCAGCGTCTATATATCTTTAAGGTTTTATTTAAAGTACAACTGTTTGTTTTACTATTTACATTATTCGGACTATTCTCCTCATCTTTGTCGCCATATTTATTACAATGTTTCGACCGTTGTACGCTCCGGCCTTCTTCAGTTGTTTGGAATGTCGAACTGAAGGTTTTATTTCGCTCACTGGTGTAGACTGTTCTAGTACCACGTGTCATGTTTTAATGGATATCAGTTATCTCCTGTTAATTCCCCTCTCCAAGTTCTCTACTGCTTTCATCGGGTATTGAACTCACGCTGTTTGGGTCCTGTCACTGGATCTAACTAACGCCTTTATCCAATGTGCCATGTGTCCTTGAGGACATCTGTGTATGAATTTCAAGGACACATGGCAACGGCCGAAACGTTGTAATAAATATGGTGACAAAGATTAGGATAATAATCCGAATAATGTAAATAGTGTACATAATACCTCATCTCAGAAATATAGACAGATACTGAAAGGCCGAATATGATAGATAATAAACACAATGCCTTTTGCATTCCCAATTTGGAGTAGGTGAGTAAGGGTGCTTCTACAGCATGAATTGTTTCTTTTTCTCTGACTCGAACTGATGAACCCAACTCTCATCTTGATTTACAAAGAAACAGAGCTGGATCTGTCTCAAATAAAGTCATCCTTTCTTGTGATGTGATCAGCCTGGTCAGAAGACGTGGCACCCACCGAGCAGAAACCTCCGTCAAACTAAGTTGATTGTGCAGAATATTCTCACCTCTCTCACGGTATATGAAAACAGTATTGGCTATTTGATTTTTATAGTCAGTCGCCTCTCATCCATCACCATGTTGTGAACACAATCAATCTTTGACCCGGTGGTGGCAGTTGTCGGACCTTCAAACCTTGGTTCTTCTTCAAATCTCTTCCTTCCACTCCTCATATACACTATGTTTTTATTTTAAAATATGACACTACTATGTGAATATTACACATATTATTATTATTATTATTCTTATTCGATAGAGTTAAGTAAAATATCAATTTTATCAAAATCATGTTTATTTTAAATAAAGCTGTACTTTTGACTACAGTAAATGGCTTTATGGTTCGGTCAGATACACCACTGTGCAAATTAATTGAAACAACCATTTATTTTCCTTTCTTTCATCATACGGTCAGTTTTAGACCCACTGGAGCGACAGAGTGTAATCGATTTCTATTTTTTCTCATATTAGGTCATTTTCAGTGGTGTGCAGTAACCTAAATCTATTTTCGAGGTGTATGATGAAATTTGTTTGGCCTTGGAAAATATTGCGTCATCCGTGATTGCATCAGATTTTTATCACGCCTAGCCACTATTGTCTCGACTGTCGATTAATTGTCCTACAGCCATTGTCTGCAATGAACGCTACTTTAAGGAAGAGTACGAAAATTGTAGCGCTGCACGAATACACTGGCAAGCCTTATCAGTGAGCAAAGTACTATAGACTGGCCCAGAAACTCTCCTGATTTAAATCCAATAGAGAATCAATGGTTAATCTGCAAGAAACGACTTCGTGGAATTGACATACAAAGTACTAACATGTGCACTGGGCCATGTTTCATTGGAAAAATATTAAAAGTAAATAATAATGGAATTATGCGTTTTGTTTCAATTAATTTGCACAAGGTCGTTACATATTATTTATGATGCGCCCGCCTTAAAATTAGCTTTAAAATTAGGTTTTCAAAAATCACATGATACACAAGTATAAACAGTAAACAAAAAAAAAATCAACAACATTTACTATTTTTCATTTAATAGGAGGTAAAATTACGCCATTTGTCACACTAAATTTTAACAAGGAAAGGTTTTCATTTTTCATTAATTTCTTGATTGTAGAATTAATTTTTTGTGACTTTTTTCTATTTATTTTTTAAATATATATCGTTATTTTCGAGAAGGAGTTTCATTTTTTGTTGCTATGCGTTTTTTTCCATTACTTTAAGCTCATCGCCCTTGTCCGGATGGATTATATAAATGTTTTTGTCATTAGATAATTCGTACAGGGATTTCAAATATCTGCATGGAAATGTAGTTAATCTGGTTACCCCAAGTGGGATTAAACCCTAGATATACTCGTCGCTGAAATTCGAGACATTTCTTTGTTACTTTTGGTATTCTAAAATCTGAAATATTCCTCTTTTGAATTTCAGTAGCAAATTTCAAGAGAAAACTAGAAAGTGCCGTTCCTTTTTCCGATAGATCGAAATGAGATATTTTTTCTACATCTTTTCTACGGATTTTTGACCATTTCCTTTTCGAAATTAGAGTTTTTACTTTGTTCTGAAAAAGTGTGATTCTTGATTCTTGCAAAAATGTTAACTTGACGTTTTGAATTTTTAAATATCTCCTGCCTTAAAACGAATGATC
>OZ010600.1:5779973-5829973 GCA_963932145.1 Acanthosepion lycidas
TTTACGGCAACGAATGTTGGACGATTTCCTCAAAGATAGAGATTTGAGGCAACAGAGATGTGGTTCTACAGAAGGATGCTAAGGATATCATGGACTAAGCGTGTGAGTAACGCTGGGATCTTAGAAAGGATACAAACAAGGAGGGGGATTATACTTAATATCAAAGAGCTAGCTGAAATTCTTGGGACACATAATGAGGAAGGGGTGCCTGGAGAATCTGATACTCACAGGTCGAATAGAGGGAATGAGAGACAAGGGAAAACAACGCATGATATACCTGGAATGTAGTCTGGGGGAGGTAGCAGAGGGAAGGAACTTGTTGAGAGCTACAAGGGATAGAGGAGGTGGAGAGCCATGATTGCCTACGTCCTGAAAGGACATGGCACATAAAAAGAAAGAATGGTCTAACTGCTTGGATAAGACAGTTGTCATGTTCGAAACTGCTCCCGATTTTCCTTATATCTATCACTGTGTACAGCGACAAACTGTACCTTGTAGACAGATTCATATACTTTGGGAGCTCACCATCATATACAATTTACAATCTACGTGTCTATCTATCTCAACTAAATCTTATAGCTATCAATCTATATATTTACTGTACCTACTCTACACCAATGACAGTGTCTTAGTCACCCAAACAGAATAGGAAATACAGACTCTTTTCTGTTCCCGCAAAGTCTTAACTATCTGCCTGGATAGGACAGTGGTCAAGTTGCAAACTATTCCCGATTAACCTTACATTGAACCATCACTATTTGTGTATGGCAGCAACCTGAAAGTTATAGACAGATTCATATACTTTGGAAGCACTATAATTAGACACTGCATTCGTGTCGATGAAATATCTGCTCTTGTAAACAAATCAGAATGTATGAAAGATCGATACTGGTTGCAATAAGAGAGAGCGTAAGACGTGCACAAAATGGACGACAGAACGTGGTCTGGGGGAGGTAGCAGAGGGAAGAAACTTGTTGAGAGCTGCATGGGATAGGAAGAGGTGGAGAACTATGATCGCCTACGTTTTGAAAGTACATGGCACATAAAAAGAAAGAAACTAGAGTGTATTTGTTTTTATTTGAAAAAAGGGCACTTAACTATAAAAAAAATCGTATAACAGCGTCATATTTAGTTTTCGTTAATGAAACCACCACCTGTATTAATTACTAATTTATACATTATTGATATTCTTTGCAACGGTTTTTGAGAAAAAGTACATTTCAGACTTTTCCAAGCATTCTTGAAGCAGCAAATCATAATTTCCAAAAATTTGTTCTTTTTAATTTTGACTCGAGGTAATTTTGATGATTTTTTTTGGATCGTTGTCTTGTTGAAAGTTGATTTTTTCCCCAATTATGAGTAAACCAAAAGATATGGCATCTATTTACAAAGTCGAAGTCTTACACTTTTAAAAACCACAAAACGACATTCATAATAAATAGAAATTTAAACTACAACTCCGAAAATGTGATTTAATTCAGTCAAGTGAACAAAATGCAAGAAATCATATATAGGTATCAGCCAAGCACTAATCAACAGAGTTTCCCTTCACAGAAGCAACATCAATTTACCAGACAATAGAAAACTGTTTGTATCACAACACATCTATAAATGTAACCAAGGTAAATTTAAAAGTATGCCAATATATCAGACAATTATTCATACCTACAAATGCAAGAAAAAACTTCATAAACACATTTAAGCTAACACTAAATAGATCATAAGCCGCCACACAAAACCATGCACACATAATGGCCAAATACAGTGGTAGAACCACTCACATGCATACGCACACACTCACATGAGGGTATCTGTGGAGCACGAATATATATACACATATTGGCAAAAAAAAATAGACTATTCACAAGCACACACACGAACCCTACACAACATAGGAATTGTTTGTATGTGTATGTTTGTATATATTTATGTATATATATGTGTGTGTGGGTATATATATATATATGTGTGTGCATATATGCATGTATACTAATTCCTTATAACAGTATGTATGGAGAGGGAATATACATATACATACACATACTAGCAAAAAACGCACACACAATACACGAAAATGGAAATAGATATATAAGAACATACAGGGGTTATTAAAAGATAAGAATACAGATATCTTTCTCCCCCTTTCTCGGGCCAATCTTAATTGTTTTATTACCCATCAAGCAGAAGCACTTTCTCACCACCAATTCAAGAAAGACGTTTGTGTCAGTACCAAAAAAAGAAAAAAAGAGAGATAATATATATTTTAAAAATCCACATTAAAACCAAAATCGTTTGCGGTTTATCTCATCTTTTATATATATATATATATATGTAAATATGCTTGTGCTTCTTGCATAACTTCCAGTGCACATAAGTCGCTCTTTATTATGTCTGTGGTTATATTAGATTGGTGCAAAAATAATGACGTAATAATGTCGTTTTTTGACGCTAAAAAATGACATTATTACGTCATTATTTTTGCACCAACCTAATATTAATTTTGTGCTAGTTCCGGACATCCTGATATAATATGGTCGACAGTTTCATAGTTGTATCAGTATTGTTATGTTTATTTACTTTGATTTCTGATATATACTCATTTATTTCCGGGTTCCAGTCACAGACACACACACACACGCACACACACACACACACACACACACACACACACATATATATATATATATATATAGTAAAGATAACAAATCTGTTGGTATATAAACCAAGTAGATCCTAGTGATATAAAATATTAAAAGTGATCCACAAAAAGAGCTCAATGTATTTATTATTACAGCGCAAATAATTAATACACAATAAAATTCAAAATCACCTCATATGGAGAAGAGCTTATTTCGACCGGTGAAAATATTCGCCAGGCTTACTCAATCGTGGTGTAGACTGAGTTTGTGTCGGAAATAGAAATTTAACTGTGAAAGCTAAAAAAAAAGTAAGAAAAAAAAATGGTACAGAATTTATCCATTTCAATGTTTTAGTCAGACAAAAGGCACGAGTTGGAGCCAATGGAGGGTGGAAGGTATTTGTCTTAAAGGGAAAAGGTTTTATAAAATTAAATCCGGATATTAACCTCATGACATTAAATTGGGTTTATATGGAGAATAAATGTTAATTTAAAACTATGAGATTAATAAAAAGGGTTTTAAAACCCTTTAAAATATATAGTTAAAGTTATATTAAAAACTAAAAGAAATCATAATTAGAAGTAAAATCAAGTTATAATTTTAAAAAATCGTAAAATACATCTATTGGATGGTTTGATACACATCATCAGTGATGCTAGCCGAGGTTCATTAGAGGTTTCGGCTCTTTCAACATCATACCATACTGATCGGATATCGACTTGTGTACCTTCTGTTAGCTACATTTTTCCATCCTGCCGACCACACACTGCGTCTCTTCTAGGCAATTTATAGCCCTCTCCCAGATAACTTCCGGTTCACCAGCAATGTGCGCTCTTGCATAAAAAAGGAAGCAAACGCACACACAATTTCTATCTGGTCAGAAACATGGGAGAATGCTCGGCTTGAAATGGTAAGTAACAATTTGTTTCCCTCACTTAGATGTATATACATACATGTAAACATGAAAATATGCTCAAGAATTACGTTCTGCTTACAAATTATTCCATTTTTGTTCATATTAATCATCCGCTCGAAGGATAAAAAAAATAAAAATTCCCCCTTCGTTTTTTTTTCCTTGACACTCCCCCTGTATGAGTTACACACACATGCACACACACGCATAAATGCCGACACACTCACACACCAAGATAGACGCGCACATACACACAAAATAACGTAACCCTGGTAGGGGGCGAACAGGTGCTAGACCTTAGACAGAGTTCATCCGTAGGTAACAATGGTTCAGGGTACCCTAAATCTAATAATAATAATTAAGTTATCTTTAAACATAAGTCATATTTAAATAATTTATATTTAAAAATAAGTAAAATTATATTTTATATTAAAAGATTTAATAAAAATATATATAGATATAAATAAATAGGTTATATTCAAAATACACACACACACACACACGCACACACACACACACACACACACACACACATATATATATGTGTGTGTGTGTCTGTGTGTGTGTGTGTGTGTGTATAATAGGCCGGTTAATGAAATTTCAAGAAAAAAAGCCAACAAAATGATAAAAATATTGGCAATCATTTTGATGATATTTATTATATATTGGCCTTTTGACTAAATTGAAGCTCGAAGCGAAAGATTTTTAGAATTTTATTTCAAACAAGAGGAGGAATAGACAAATATATTTCAGCTCCGATATGCGTTTGTGAGATAAAATATAGTTATAGAATTAAATCACACCTTGAGGTATTAAACAATGATTTGATCTTACTCAGAGAATATAATTTCCACAGGGAGCCCACTAACCACCACCACCAACAACAACAACTAAATTCCTTGGAATAGTAAATCCTACTTCTTTGTTTATTCCTCGTCTCGTTGAAAAAGGACACAGGCGTGTTCAAAAATTCCGTCTTTAAAACCTTTCCCTTCGTGCTTCAATTTAGTCAAAAATTTTTTCCTTAAAATTTCTTCTTTTTATGCGCCGTGTCCTTTCATGACGTAGGCGATCATGTCCCTCCGCTATTCCTTGTTGCTCTCAACAGGTTTTGCGTTTCTGCCAACTCCCCCAGACCAACACTCCGCCATCCACCTGCCAAAGCCTTCCACGTATGTCATGCGCTGCTTTGCCCTGTCTCTTTCTTTCACTATTCGACTCGTGAGTATCAGATTCTCCAGACCCTCCTTTCTTATCACGCATCCCAGAAATTTCATCTGCCTCTTTCTTATGTTAAGCATAAGCTTCCTTCTTGTTTGCATCGTCTCCAACACCTCATCGTTGCTCACACGCTCGATCCATATCCTCAGCATCCTTCTGTAGAACCACATCTATGCAGCCTCGAGTCTCTTCTTCATCCTTGAGGATACCGTCCAACATTCGCTGCTGTATAGGAGGACAGCTGTCACGTAGCAGCTCAGTACTCTTTTCTTTGTCACCATAGAAATCCTCCTGATTCGCAATACTCTACCCAGCTTTTGGAATGCATCCTTGGCCATCCCAATCCGTCTTCGTATCTCAGCGTCGCACCTAGCATCCTCCGTCAAAACACTTGCCAGATACTTAAACTTCTGCGCATTTGGGGCTCATCCTTTTACTGATGACCATGCATTCTGTCTTTTTGTAGTTTATGGTTAGTCCCTTCTTCTTGCTCTCCCTCGCTACCTTCTGTGGGAGACTTTGTAATTTATTTTCCGTGTCTGCTATCAGTACCGTCTCATCTGAGTGAATAGAGCACGTAGCAGAATCGGAGATGGGACAAGAACAGTGCGGGTTCGTCAAAGACTCCGGAACAAGGAACGCGATATTCATGCTTATAATGTTATCGGAAAGAGCAATACAGATGCAGAAGGACGGGTATCTATGTTTTATTGACTACGCAAAGGCATTCGCCAAAAGGACATGCTAGAACTGCTCAGCAACCTTGATATATTCAGGAAAAATATCAGAATAATCAAGAACCAATACTGGCAGCAAACGGCATGCATTCTTATCGAGAATAAGCTCTGCGAATATCCAAAAATAGAAAGAGGCGTAAGGCAAGGATGTGTTTTCTCACCGAACTTATTCAACCTATACACCGAGGAAATTCTGAGGGAAATGGATATCCTACCAAGGTTCATAATTGGTGGCCACAACCTTACCAAAATTTATTAGTCAACCTATTAAATCTGCATATTATAAGAAGTAAACGTGGACCATCATTCCGTTTAATCACACACAAAAAATACACATCCACATCCACACACACACACATCCACATCCACATCCACACACACACACATTGGGCACCTCGAGGTGCTGTAATGATTAACAAGCTTGTCTCGCTAGAACAATTACGATTGAGTAGTGAGTTCGATCCTCACTGGGTGGCCCATACTTTCGGCTTTGTGCCACATTTGAGCTACGCTTGGAAAATCCCTACACACACACGCATATATATATATATATATATATATATATATATATATATATATATATATATATATGTATGTATATATATATATATATATATACAGAGTTCGTGTTAAGATGTATAATAATTACTTACTCCTAATCGCAGTTTCGATAACTTGGGTCACCAAGCTGTAAGCGTTTGAAGAGAACTTAATACAAACAACGTATCTTAAATATCGTGTATATATATCGATATGATAGTACTATTTTTATCTGCATGACTTTTATTTATTATTAAAGTTCACCCAGTACTTGGTGTTGTGCAAGCGGTGGGTGACTCTAGAATTGTAGCTCCTCTACTTGAATAATAGACCCAAGTTAAGTTTCTTCGAGCTGGTCCTCAAATTTAACAACAGACGTATATATTATGTTTTTAACTCGGCAGTTGACATCGAGGGTGCAATCATTCACTTTCTTGCAATTTTCAATTTTAATTAGTGACTTCTGTTTAATAAAGTGTAACGGTTGCCTTCGCCCGAATAAGGCAGCTACGCGACATAAGAAGTCTATGAGATGCATAGCCCATTAGGTGAATATATATATCCACAGGCCCTCCACATTTGCCCATAACTAAGCTGTGTTGGCTGAGTTTGGTTATAGAGGAATTTATGGTTAATCATTTTAAATATTTTGACTTGGATGTGAGATGAATGATCCTAGAAGTACTTCAATGTCGTCTTCGCCAGATGGGCCGCACGATATCTTGCTTTCCTGCAGGCATCAATTTTATTGGTGGTTCTTAGAGTCGCCAATATAATACACCTTAAGACCTTAAATGAAGTCTTGACAGAGTTAAAAATCTTTTATAGTATCTTGTATCTATCCTACGTATCCTAATAATTTTCCCATCCTTGTCACTTCTGTTAAAATTCATATAGCACACCTAATCCAATAACCATCCAACTTAACCTAGTACTGGGTGAACTTTAATAATAAATAAAACATTCAAAAGTCACCCATCGCTTGCACAACACCATGTTAACAGGCAGCATCCATATTCTCAGTTGATCTGCTGGAAACACGAATTTAACAATCAATCGAGAATGTCACTTGTCAGAACAGGAACCACAAGGACAACCTTCTACGGTTTACTGGCAATATATTTGAATCATTTCAGGCCAGCATTGCAATAAAGCCATGAAGACCGAAGAAATTACCGACTATGAGAGAATATAAGGAAAAAGAAAATCATTATTAAGGAGAGAGATTAATAAGAGAAGTGAAATTAAGAAGACAGGAGATAATGATTGACATCGCATTTAAATTTTAATCGTTTTCCCCTAAGCAAGGCAATAAAGCCACTAAGACACAAGGGGTTACTGAGTGTGAAAGAATATGAGAAAAAGAAAAAGATTATTAAGTAGAGAGAACAATAAAAGAAGAGGAATTAAGCAGACAGAATATAAAGACGTTGCATTTAAATTTTTGAAGATTAAATTTGATTGACAAGCAAGAAGACAGAAGAGATTTCCACAAGCAAGAAGTAGGAGAGAAGAAACTGTCAGCATAGAACTTACGGTTACAGCTAGTCAATTCCAGTATAAAATGATGAGAAATTGCCGTGAATCTAGTACCAGTACACCTCTTTGTAGTGTAATGGTTAGTAAGCTTATCTAGCTAGAACACTTACGAGAGAGCAGTGAGGTCGATCCTCATTGGGTACCCCATACTTTGGGCAGCGCTTATAAAATCCCCATAAAATTTAGGCGCCAAAGAGAAAAGCTCATCAGAATAATTACCATGAAAATATTTATAGAAAAGGCACATTGGAATCTACGTTATGGCGGTGGGAAAGTTTGAAGCCGATAACGTTGCAGATTGCATTTTGCATTTTTATCTCGAATCTATAAATGCATAAAAGGAACACGAGCTAAGATATGACAGCAAATATCTGTCTATATTTCTGAGATGAGGTATTATGTACACTATTTACATTATTCGGACTACTGTCATCATCTTTCTCGCCATATTTATTACAACGTTTCGGTCGTTGTACGCTCCTGCCTTCTTCAGGTGGCTGGAATGTCGAACTGAAACTTTTATTTCTCTTACTCAGGTAGACTGTTCTAGTTCCACGTGCCATGTCTAATGGGGTCACTTATCAGTTATCTCCTGTTAATTCCCCTCTCTAAGTTTTCCACTACCTTAACCGAGTAACTCACATCCTTTGGGTCCTGTGACTGGATCTAACTAACGCCTTTATCCACTGTGCCATGTGACCTTGAGGACGTGGAACAGTCTACCCCATTAGAATCGAGTTAAATGACAGTGTCGAATCATTATTCAGTTTATTCGTCTGGCATGAAACACACAAAACTCGGGACTTTAGCAAAATAGTTTTTAGCATCCCGCCCCCCATCTTTTTTATCAACATCAATTTTCGTACAAAAAGTGGATTACAGAGCTTATTCAGCTTAATGTATATATTTCAGAAAAATCTCAACTTCTAATTGGTCACTTAATATTTAATAACATCGACCTAGTTCTTCAGCTGACCAGAGAGATAATTCCGCCAAAATCTGTCAAGCTTCTGTGAGCCTATCACGTGACTAAAGTTAGCAATAAAATATGAAACGTCTTTCATCTTCGACAGTGCGCCAATCGGAATACTTTAAACTCGTCACACCGTTCCAGGCTTTATGTTAAAGTTCCTTAACATGATTCCAGCCTGAGAGAACACTCATTCACACAACAATATTTTACGACGAACAATCATCTCAAGTTTTCCACATTCAATTTAATACACGAATCTTTTTCATACGCTTTCAAGCTCAATGTTAATTATTGCAATTAACATAAACACAGCTTGTTAAGAACCACTTATTTCAACTACAGAATATTTTCTCCGAACAAGTGAAAACAAATCAAAGAGCGACAATTCCGTAAACCTTAAAGTAAGTCGTGAACAATATTTCACTATTTGAAATACAAACTTGAACTTATTTTTTTTTCTTAAATTAGTATAATACCTAAACACTCTTTCTTATTATTGTACAGGCCATTCAACAAATTATAATCAATCAAACCAGAAATTGGATAACCTTTCATCTAAACATAAAAGGACGTTTGAACTTTTTAAAACTACCTTTTTACTCCAGTTGTTTGTACCTCTTTGTTATATAAATATTTTATTCATTGTTGTGCAAAAACTGTTGTTTCTCATGTTGTCCTTATTCTATGTTTGTTGAATACTGAAATTTAATGTGAGAGGAAAATGTTAATTTCATCACGCAGCCTAATTTATTCATTAATTTTTTATTCATATAATTTAATTAATTAACACAACCTCCACAAGTTAAAGAGATTAGTTTACTAATTTTCGCACGACGGACGGAGGAAAAGAACATCGAAACAGCTTATGAATGAAGATATGGTGTCACAATGAAAAATGAGAAAAGGGCAACAAAAAGGATCAGGGAAATTAAAATTGGAGGGTGTAGACTGGAAGAGAGAGGAAAAAAGAAAGGGGATAGGAGTGAGAGTGACTAACAGAGAAAATAATATGGTACAAGAATGAGAAAATAATTAAAAAATTAAATCAAAGCATTTTTTACAGATAGATGTTATTTATTGGCCCGAAATAGCGAAAGGCTGGGATTTCATAATTTAATATCTTATTTGAGCGAGTGTTGAAAATATCTCATTCGAGTTTATCTCATTAGTCTGAGGATTTATATCTCATTCATGCGAGAGTATATAATATTTCATTTAAGCGATAATTGGTAATATCTCATTTGAGCGAGAATTTATAATATCTCATTCAAACGAGAGTTTATATGACATTCGTGCGAAAGTTTATATCTCATTTGAGCTTAATTTTATAACATCTCATTCGAGTGAGAGTTTATAATATCTCATTCGAGGTAGATTTTATATCTCATATGAGCGAGAGTTTATCATATCTCATCCGAGCGAGAGTTTGTAATGTTTCATTCGAGCGAGGGTTTATAATATCTGATTCGAGCTAGAATTTATATTTCATTCGAACGAGAGTTTATATCTCATTCTAGAAAGGAGAGTTTAAAATAAATTGGCATAGATTTTCCTCATTTTTTGCTGTACATTCGTTTCTCTTTCCCTACGCACATATGTGCAAACGTTCCTTTCACCCCCCCATTATTTCCTTACCTTAGTCATCACCACTATTTGAAGAGCTTCATATTCCTCTAATACCAGAGAGAATCAAGCTGCCGTCAGCTGCTAACGAAAGTCTACTTTTATTCAGATATCCCCCTGGACAGGTCGATAGACCTTTTAATTTCTACTTCACAGCATGAATGTTATAGATACAATTAAACGGATATTTTGAATGATTTGTTCCGTTATATTTTTTATGTTATATTTTTCGTTCATTTAATTCAATCTCGAATACAACACTACGTTTTTTTATTAGCTTACTGTAATTCTCTTGCATTAAAGTAGCCATGATTCATCAAGGAGGATGTGCAAACATTTGATTGGTTCATATGATACTAGGTCATCTTTTTAAGCGATGCATTCTGCATAATTGACAAAAGAGATACAATTCTCCACTTACTGTTGTGTTTGTTGTTTAATTCGTAGTCAGGTGTTGTTTTTAAATTTTCATCGACATCCACTCAAGGTAGAGAATTACAATCGAAACGGTAATAAGGAATGAGTTGTGCGAAATCAATTTTAGAGAAGTTTGTAGGAAGGGGAGATTATGAAGATGAATAGAATAGATAAAGATTAGCCTTTGACTTGAAGAGATCAAGATTAAAGTCTTTCAGGAAGAACCTATGCGCTTGTCTTTTCCACAAAATTGAAGTTATTGCGAAAATTGTTTGAATGAGACTATCTTCCAATTCGACTCTTTTGAAGTAGCATGGCAGGTCATAGCAATAAATGTTTGAAGAATTGCGCTCATTTCAACATTTTTTGCGTTATTTGACGGACTTTATTAGGGCAAATGTGATAGTTTTATTTTATAACAAGTATATATTTTACAGTTACTCAAAATTTACAAATTTAAGCACGCTCATAAATATTCAGCAAATGTTATGAGGAATTTATTTACTGAAAAAAAGTTTCAACATTTGCCATGGAAATAGTGATAGAGAAACGGCGAATAGGACGTTCTGGCTTAGTCCATTTGGCGTCACGGATTCGGCGTGGCCGACTCGGCGTAACTGATTCGATATAGGAATTTTTCAGCAGAGGGACGATTAGGCGTCAGATTACTACTTCGTCGCTATAGTCAAATTTAGTCTCTCTCTCGTTTAGTACAGTGTAACCCGGATATAAGAGAGTTGTCGGGAGCGGAGAAGAAGTCTCTTATATCCGGGTTTATCTTATATCCGGGTTTGGTCTATTTTGTTTAGGTAAGTATGGCTCTAATTTGGGACCATAGACAATCGCTCTTATATCCGGGTTTCTCTTGTATCCGGGTCTCTTATATCCGGGTTACAGTGAAGTCAAATTTGTACTTCGTTGTTATACGCTCGAATAGTCCAATTTAAGAAAAAATGTAGTTGGAGGTATTTTTATATTTGTTAAAAAGAATAGTTGGAGGTATTTTTAAATTTAAGAAAAAGAATAGTTGGAGGTATTTTTATATTATATTTCTTTCAGAGCAGCTTCATATTTTTCAGTCATCAAAGCTCTTTTATACCAAATGTAAGCAAATATTTTATCAAAACATGGAAGAAACAAAGTAATACACAATGAATATCTTTTTATTGTTAACGCAAAGAACAACAGGGGATCCTAAATTAAAGTTTTAGCGATGTGAACAGAAAGATCTATGTAAATTAGCTTTTTTGCGGGGAGGGGGGTGACTCCGGTCAAAGACAGTAACATCGAAACATTCCGACGCCTAAACGGTTGTGTCGAATAGTCCAATTATTTTTCTGACGCCGAATCGGCCACGCTAAATGGGCCACGTCGAAACGTACGAAACCCAGAGAAATGATAGGCTTGCAACATTTCATCTGTGGGTAAGATGGTGCCCAGTGGATATTGAGTCTTCCCCATGATACCAAGAACACTATGTTCGAACTCTATAAATGTTGGAGAGTGAGCAGTAAGCAAGTCCGGTCGTGAAAGAGCAACAAGGTCACATTTTGGGCTTCATCTGTCTCTTGTAAAGATAAAACGAATGGAAATGTTAGTCCAATTTAGGAATATCGTATAGACATTTTGCTTCATTGATTTAATTTATTGCTTCCAACTTTTCTCAAATAGACAAGATGTTCGAACTTTTGCTGTTCTATTTAAGGCGAATAGATATAAATAAAGTTGGAGACCTCGGAGCTAAATTGTATCTATTAATTCTTGACTCTTTAAAAATACAGAACCGTCGGATTATCTTGTCAAAATGTCATGTTGTTTGATATCGAGAATAAATCTGAATAATACTTCCATCGAATATCTGCGTAAAAGTCCTATTAGGTTGGGTCAGAAGTAATTTTCGTTTTGGGGAACCAATTGGAATGTCGAAGATACCATCATAAATTGTAGTTAAGAATAAATTTGCATTAATCTAACATACCATAGATTTTGCAGACCAGAAGCCGCGTACACAGTGGATTAAAAAAATGAATTTTTAACCCAAATAATAGCAGGAGTGAAAATGCATTTACGTCATATAATGTTATGAGAGATCAAGAAAGATGATAACGCTAAAGAGACATCTAGAAAAATATGTAGCCGTTATGGTTAAGGAGTCATAACTGACAGGCAAGTGAGAAAATGGTTTGCGAAGATTCGTTCTTAAGAAATGTTGTTGGAGGATGTAGGGATTGAAATTCTTTTACAATGAAACCAGATTTTTGCCTCCACTAATAAATAGATCAAAATATATTTAGGCAAAATAATAAAAAAAAAACAGATTTATTAACTCCACCGAATGCAGAAATTAAAAGCCATTAACGAGTCATAATGAAACTAAATTTCATAAGCAGACTAATGCTTGAATGCGTCAATTTCTATTTGTTTTTGGCTGGTCTCGCATAAACAAACTATGAGAATTCAGATGTAATTCTATGTAAGAAAACGACGAGGAAATTAAGAAGACTTAATTGAATTGATTTTATCAGCGTTTTTATCAAACGATGAGTTTGGTTTTCTAAATTCTCAAAACGCCGCTCTGAGATGAATTTTTTTTTTTGAATGACATATAAATATATTTTTATTTTAGTTTTAATGCTTGAATTAAAATGAATTTATGCGTCATAACAAGACCTGATTTCTTAACCCCAAGAACGGTGGGACCAAAATGTATTTACGCCTCATAATGAAACCAGAGTTTTTCACCCCCAAAATGCAGAGATTAAAATGTATTTACGCCTCATAATGAAACCAGAGTTTTTCACCCCCAAAATGCAGAGATTAAAATTCATTTACGCCTCATAATGTAACCAGATTTTATAACCGCATAAATAGTGGGATTAAAATGCCTTTACACCCTCATAATGAAAGCTGATTTCTTAATCCGACAAACGAAGGGATTAAAATGCATAAATGAATCCAGATGTCTTAATCGCACTAATGAAGTGATTAAAATGACTCGCGATTAAAACGGGTTTCTTAAGCCCCCAAATACAGGGATTAGAATCCATTTACGCCTCATAATGTAGTCAGATTTCATAAATTCACTGATGGAAGGATTAAAATGCATTTATATCTCATAATAAAACCAGATTTCCTAACGTCTTCAATGAAGGCAATAAAATGAATTTACGCCTCATAATGAAACTTGACTTCATAACACAATATAAGTGATTGAAATTCTTAAAAATTTAAAAACTAAAAACGAATAAAATATATATAGCATAACTTAAGAATATATTTTTATCACACACACACACAGACATACATACATACATATGTGTGTGTGTGTGTGTGTATACTAAAAGAAAGTTTTTACAATGTTTACCTTGTCTGGGAAACGGTTATATTTGCGCAATAGACAATTCAAAACATCGAAACTGTAGAGCAAATTAAGATCTAAAATATTAGAAAAACTAACCGTTTCCGCTACCGTGCATTCATATTTGCTCGATGCGTATCCAAATGTAAACAAATGACGTCACACATTATGAAATGGACAAAGTACGACAATTATTTTAAGACATTTTTATGTTTATACATTCTTTTTATAGATACAAATATTTAAGCAAATGCTCTTGACGTGAGAGATTCATGAAAGATTGTAGTTTAATAGCAGTAAAATCAAACCTTGCTAGCCGAGCGATTCTCTGTGGCTCAATCAGTTAAGGCACGTCAGGCTATATGACCGTTCCGCATTGGATACAGGTTCGATTCCTGTCGGAGGGCGGATATTTTATATGAAAATTTAGGCTGGTAAATATTATTTATACTGTTTATTATAAACAGAGTATTTGCTTAAATATTTGTATCTATAAAAAGAATGTATAAACATAAAAATGTCTTAAAATATATATATATATATATATATATATGTATTCAATTTTTAACATACAACGTGTGTTAGCTCGTGCGATACCCTGTCTTCATTAGCCGCCGACTAGGGGTGATATCACGGTTTCGGTGGCTATGGCGGGATCGCCACACTTGGCGCCACCAGCAGCGTTTTCCACCAGACAAGGTATGAAGATAAGCAAATCAATCATTCCTCTTTTGTAAACTCTCGTAATTTGGGATAAACAAAACGATTGTTCCCCCTTGTTGCTTCTATCTGGAATGAAAGTTTGATATTTCCTGAACGCGTTTGCCGTTATTGACGTAGAAATCGTAATAAACGACCACGCAAATATTTCACTTGCGCACTTTAGGTCGTGATGTTGCAGGCATTTTATTTGCTTGTTGTTTTGATCTCGACCAAATCCAACTTGACGCATGCTGAAAACGGCACTTCAATATATATATATATATATATATATATATATATATATATATATATATATATATATATATTGATGCATGTTTCATTAAATAATATAAACAAGTTTTGTCTATCTATTTTAATCAAATTCCTTTCATATCATCTGATAAGCTTAATAACATTATCATTGAAAGACGAAAGAAAATCACCATCTTGATACATGTTTTTTAATCCTATCTAAGCTTTCGGCTTACATAAGCCATCATCAAAGATAACAATAACATTACAATATATTAAACAATACACGGGCATGGCAATAGTGATGGTCTGTTTTTGTTTGCATGGAAGATTTCCAAGCAACGACAAACTCGTGCACACGAGACGCTGGAAACGAAAATCGCACGGCGGCTCATGACATCACAAATGACCACGCGAGAGTGAAAATGATATTGTAAAATACATTCAATATATATATATATATATATATATATATATGCACACGCACGCACACACACACACACACACACACATATATATATATATATACACATGTACACACACACACATATATATATATATACACGTACACACAAACACACACACACACACATATATATATATATATACACATACATACATACACACGTACACACACACATACACACACACACACACACACACACATATATATATATATATATATATATATATATATATATATATATATATATATATATATAACCGGTTAACCCCAAGCCAAGCAATAATGACACTAATACGAAAGAAGCTACTCGCAGTGAAGAAGAATGCTTTAGAAGCAACTGGAACACAGGCCTAATCAGAAAACAAGAGATAGACCTCTGCTTCTGTTCAAAAAACGAGGAGGAGCGTGAACTGGACGATATAATGAAACAGAGAAACATCGATAAAATAACGTTGTAGCATGAAAAGCGAATGCAGTTTTCAGAGATTATGAAATGTTAATAAAAGGAATGATCACCTGTGCGCGGTGGATGTGTAATTGGCTAGAAGAATTGTGAAATGTGTTATACGAGCTCGACTATGGCAAATTGGATATCAAATATCGCTGTACTAAACCCAATAATCACAGAACCCTCGCAATCAAGTCTCGTGCCAACACAACTTGTGTCAAAAAAGATAGAAAAAGAAAAAGGATTTCACCTGGATCAATATGATTGAGGATTTTGTTCACTCTTTGTATACAAATGGCGGCCTCCTTTGTGCAGCACGTTTTACAAAATGGAGAGAAAATATCCATCAGATTTTTCTATTCTTTTTCCTTCAGGCGATGAAATCAGCTTCCAGTAACGTCGTCATTTGATCAATGATATTGTGAACAATATTTTAATCAAAAGGACATTAGACAAACACATCAGATAGAATATTCAGAGATTCGATATTGTACATATGTTTAACACCCATAAATTTGTTCAGTTCCTTATAAAAGCATTTCATGACACAAAATAATGAAGCAATAATATTATGAATTTTATTATTAATTACATATATTTTAATTTGTAGTTGCAATAGCTTCGTCCACTGCAAGGAAAGTTGGCTCCCTGTGCCGCGCCAGGAAATTTTTCTCGCCGGAGTCGTTCCTTCAAATCTACAAATCATTCATTCGCCCTTGCATGGGGTATTGCTGCCATATATGGTCTGGAGCCCCTTCTGTTTGTCTCAAGGTGCTTGATAAAATCCAGAGACGGATATGCAATGTAAATGGCCCTGATGTGGCATCTCATCAGTCTGCAGCCGCTCTCTCACAGACATGCCGTTGCCTCCCTCTGCCTTTTTTACAAATACTTTCACGGTAACTGCTGCGATGAGCTGCTTTCGCTGGTTCCCAGACTTCATGAATCTAAGCGTTCAACGAGGCTGCATCTCGCTCTCACCCTTTCACTGTCGAAACTGTTAAATGTAGCCATCTCTTCTACTCCAATAGCTTCATGTCTCGCACCTCTCGCCTGTGGAACTACCTCCCCTCTTCCTGTTTCTCTGATATCTATAATCTCCAACTATTCAAATGTAATGTCAATCGACGTCTCCAGATGCCCTGATCTATCCCCTATCCTTCTCTTCATCCTTTCATCTATCACTCCTCTTTGCTCTCGATCCAACTCTCTGAACCCCCTTGCGTGCTAGTGGCTTCCCGCCTTGCTTAGGGTGAAACGCTTAAAAAAATACACGTTGTTGTAATAATTATTATTGCTGACATTATACAATATTACTTAAATCAAACGCAGTAATAAATTAAAAATAGAGTGGTTTTCATAATGTTTGAAAGAATGAAGTCCCGAATACATAGAGCAACAGAAAAAAATACAACAAAACTCATAACATTAAAATCATTAATATGATGCCATTGAAATAAATGTAATAGTTTTAACAATCTCTCTATATAAAACAGAGGATTTCTGTGTGTCTGCCTCAGTGATACCTTTTCACTCGAGATCCATCCAACCGATTTTGACCAAACTTGGAATATACATTATACAATGTAAGAGATAGGTTCTTAGCGTAAAAATCGATCATTTAAAAAAATCGATAATCGATAAAGCCGGTCAAAAATCGATAAATTCAACTTTTTCCCCCGATTTCGTTCAAATTGGGTATGTAGGTTACTTACATCATGACGAGCTCAACGATACGTCATTTTTATTACTATGCCACTACGTTTAGCGAAAAAACGCTAAAAACGCAAAATCGATTTTAACACAAATTTGAAACTAAAAACTTCAATTTTCAAGGAATCTAGTACAAACTTCATTCAATTGTAACCAACAATAAGTTGATTATTTAACAGTCATTTAACTTGATAAGTGAAAATGACTGGTAAATGAACGATTTAATGAAATTTCAAAACAAAATACAACCTCTTTTTACGAGAAAAAGAAGAAAAAACAAAGAAAAATGTCAGTTATCTCCTGTTAATTTCCCTTTGAAAGTTCTCCACTGCCTTAGCCGCGTATTGAACTCACATTCTTTGGGTCCTGTCACTGGATCTAGGTAACGCCTTTAACAGGAGATAACTGATAACTGACATTCATTAAAAAACATGGCATGTGGAACTAGAACAGTCTACCCCAGTGAGCGAAATAAAGGGTTCAGTTCGACATTCCAACCACCTGAAGAAGGCCAGAGCGTACAACGACCCAAACGTTGTAATAAATATGGCGATAAAGATGATGAAAATAGTCCGAATAATGTAAATAATGTACATAATACCTCATCTCAGAAATACACACACACACACACACACACACATATATATTTATATATATATATATATATTATGAACATAGAAACCAATATTTTATGATGATTATCAATTTAAGCGGATCGTCAGACCATCTTTTCACAGGTTCCATACATAGGGCAAGTGAGTGAAGGATGGAAAACAGCTCTTCCTGTTAATTTTGTTTAAAGGAAATGTTTTATGTCTTTTCTACTCATAACCTTGACTTTATTTATTTTAATTACCGTATTTGATGGCATATAACCGGGTACTTATTTTACTAAAATATTCCACTACATATATAGGTTTAAAATTCGCGATATTCGGCCGAAATTAGCTACCTGGCAACTCCAATTACCTTAGACTTAAACATGAAGGAGCAATGGAACGCGTAGATGACAATGCTAGATCACGACCTTACACTTTCAGGAAGAAAAAAAAAACAGACCCAGTATTGCACAAATTTGCAAATGGGTGAAACAAGCTTGGGATATTAGACCAGAAATCTTTTATAAAGTGTGACATTAGTAATCCTCTCAATGGAACGGAAGATGACGCATTATTTAACAACGATGATAGTAGCATTGAAAATGAGTATCAGAGTTTTGATAACGAAGACGACGAGTTTTATGGATTTGAAGAGGAATAAAATTTTAATGGTAATTGTACTGTTTTGCTTAATTGTAATAATTGCTTGATTTTTATTTTGTTTTCTTATCTTTGGATATAATACATTCTTTATGAGCTCGTGTTCTTTATTTCCTATTATTTTTCGTTTAATTGTAATCATGGCTTGTTTAACCAAAATAATACCTCATAAATATAGCTTATGCAGTACCATGTACTAATAATTTTACTAATTACTAATTTTTTCTTGATTTTCTCTGCTGAAATTGGGTTGCGTCTTATACACCCGTGCGTCTTATATGCCGTCAAATACGGTATCTAATTATTTTATTTTATTTATTTATCATTTTAGTTTATTTATTTGATTTTTGAGATATTTTCCTTGGTCTTGAATTTTGATATTTGAAATAAAGTTTATAAGTTTTAATTGTTTGGTCTTCTGAAGCGTGATGTGGTTATAAGTTATTTTAGTAATTCACATGGTACAGTGGATAAAATTGTTGGATGAAGTAATCAAGTGACTTGACCCAAAGTGTTTTGAGTTCAAGATTTTATAGAGGTGAACAAAAAAATTGGAGGGTTGAGTTACCAAAGGGAAATAACTGAAAGTGAGATATCCTGAAAAAGGCATGGCGCGTGGAACTAGAACAATCTACACCGGTTGACGAATTAAGAATTCGGTTCGAAATTCTAATGTATATCAGCTGAAGAAGTCCGGAGCGGACAACAGCCGAAACGTCGTGGATATGACAATAAAGATGAGGACAGCAGTTCGAAAAATGTAAATAGTGTAAATAGTTCAATATTAGATTAAAAAAAAAATCTACAGATTCGTTTGTGCCACTAATCCGACTAAATATTCTTAACAGCCTGTTTCTAAACTATGCTAAATTCGCGTGCTGACACAAGCAGTCACGTGGTGATGGAGAAACTCTAGCCGACCTGCTGAGGTACGTCCCCTCTATCTCCGCCTCTGTCTCTCTTCCCCCATGAAACGTGTCTTTTACTACTGTCTCCTCTTGAAATAAAACAAGAGACAGTAGTAAAAGACACGTTTCATGGGGGAAGAGAGACAGAGGCGGAGATAGTGGGGACGTACCTCAGCCGGTCGACCGTGAGAAGTCAGAGACGTCACTCAAGCCAGCACAAGACGTGTACCGGCCATTGTGTTTAATTACTCCGGCCTATTTATGAACGCAGGACTTCGATATTCTGTCAATGTTCTTGGTACTTTTTTGAAGACATTATCGCTGATAATGTTTCGAGTGTCTTTCCAGGGACTCTTAACTGGAGTGAAACATTTAGGAGATCCGTACCAAAACCTAGACGTTTTCAGTTTCGAAGAATTATTTTACCATTTTTGGAGTATGTCAAGGGAAATTAACTATCACATTATTCCAAGAAGACGAGAGGATCTTGAAGAATTAATACAATACTTTTCTGTTCAATAATATTATCACATGGCGTGAGTGGGTGAAGGTATAAAATAAAAATGCAGTGAAATAAACAAATACATCGTAGTGGTGAGAAAAATTCAATGTATGAGACAGACCCCCCACAGCACAATCACCCCCAGCGAAAAAAAATCAATTATGTAAATTTAACAAAGAATATGAAATACAAGTGGTACTCGTGAAAATTTCACGACTTTCCTGTTTAAATATTTTCTTTCTTTCTTTCTTTCTTTCTTTCTTTCTTTCTTTCTTTGACATCAAACAGCGTCTCTGATATGTCTTTTCCATTTTTCCTCGCGATCAAAAACGGAACAGTTCATTATTTATTTGGTAATAGCAAGAAGTGTCTTTCTTTCTTTCTTTCTTTCTCTGAAATCAAACAGCGTCAATCATAAGTCTTTTCTATTTTTCCTCGCGATCAAAAACGGAACAGTTCATTATTTATTAGGTAATTGCAAGAAGTTTCTTTCTTTCTTTCTTCCTTTCTTTCTTCCTTTATTTCTTTCTTTCTTTCGTTCTCTGAAATCAAATAGCGTCTCTGATATGTCTTTTCCATTTTTCCTCGCGTTCAAAAACGGAACAGTTCATTATTTATTAGGTAATATCAGGAAGTTTCTTTCTTTCTTTCTCTGAAAGCAAACAGCGCCTCTGATATGTTATTACCATTTTTTCTCGCGATCAAAAACGGAACAATTCATTATTTATTAGATAATAGCAAGAAGTTTCTTTCATTCTTTCTGTGAAATCAAACAGCGTCTCTGATATGTCTTTTCCATTTTTCCTCGCGATTAAAAACGGAAAAGTTCATTATTTATTAGGTAATAGCAAGACGTTTCTTTCTTTCTTTCTTTCTCTGAAATCAAAAAGCGTCTCTGATATGTTTTTCCATCTTTTCTCGCTATCGAAAATGGAACAGTTCAATATTTATTAGGAAATAGCAGGAAGTTTCTTTCTTTCTTTCTCTGAAATCAAACAGCGTCTCTGATATGTTTTTTCCATCTTTCCTCGCGATCAAAAACGGAACAGTTCATTATTTATTAGGTAATAGCAAGAAGTTTCTTACTTTCTTTCTTCCTTTCTTTCTTTTTTCTTTCTTTCTCTGAAATCAAACAGCGTCTCTGATATGTCATTAACATTTTTCCTCGCGATCAAAAACGGTACAGTTCATTATTTATTAGGTAATAGCAGGAAGTTTTTTTCATTCTTTCTTTCTTTCTTTCTCTGAAATCAAACAACGCCTCTGATATGTCATTACCATTTTTTCTCGCGATCAAAAACGGAACAGTTCATTATTTATTAGGTAATATCATGAGGTTTCTTTCTTTCTTTCTTTCTGTGAAATCAAACAGCGTCTCTGATATGCCTTTTCCATTTTTCCTCGCGACTAGAAACGGAACAGTTCATTATTTATTAAGTAATAGCAAGAAGTTTCTTTCTTTCTTTCTGTCTTTCTCTGAAATCAAACAGCGACTCTGATATGTCTTTTCAATTTTTCCTCGCGATCAAAAACGGAACAGTTCATTATTTATTAGGTAATATCAGGAAGTTTCTTTCTTTCTTTCTCTGAAATCAAAAAGCGTCTCTGTATGTCTATTCCATCTTTCCCCACTATCGAAAATGGAAGAGTTCTTTATTTATTAGGTAATAGCAGGATGTTTCTTTCTTTCTTTCTTTCTTTCTTTCTTTCTTTCTTTCTTTCTTTCTTTCTTTCTTTCTTTCTCTGAAATCAAACAGCGTCTCTGATATGTTTTTTCCATCTTTCCTCGCTATCGAAAATGGAACAGTTGATTATTTATTAGGTAATAGCAGGAAGTTTCTTTCATTTTTTCTTTCTTTCGTTCTCTGAAATCAAATAGCGTCTCTGATATGTCTTTTCCATTTTTCCTCGCGTTCAAAAACGGAACAGTTCATTATTTATTAGGTAATATCAGGAAGTTTCTTTCTTTCTTTCTCTGAAAGCAAACAGCGCCTCTGATATGTTATTACCATTTTTTCTCGCGATCAAAAACGGAACAATTCATTATTTATTAGATAATAGCAAGAAGTTTCTTTCATTCTTTCTGTGAAATCAAACAGCGTCTCTGATATGTCTTTTCCATTTTTCCTCGCGATTAAAAACGGAAAAGTTCATTATTTATTAGGTAATAGCAAGACGTTTCTTTCTTTCTTTCTTTCTCTGAAATCAAAAAGCGTCTCTGATATGTTTTTCCATCTTTTCTCGCTATCGAAAATGGAACAGTTCAATATTTATTAGGAAATAGCAGGAAGTTTCTTTCTTTCTTTCTCTGAAATCAAACAGCGTCTCTGATATGTTTTTTCCATCTTTCCTCGCGATCAAAAACGGAACAGTTCATTATTTATTAGGTAATAGCAAGAAGTTTCTTTCTTTCTTTCTTCCTTTCTTTCTTTTTTCTTTCTTTCTCTGAAATCAAACAGCGTCTCTGATATGTCATTAACATTTTTCCTCGCGATCAAAAACGGTACAGTTCATTATTTATTAGGTAATAGCAGGAAGTTTTTTTCATTCTTTCTTTCTTTCTTTCTCTGAAATCAAACAACGCCTCTGATATGTCATTACCATTTTTTCTCGCGATCAAAAACGGAACAGTTCATTATTTATTAGGTAATATCATGAGGTTTCTTTCTTTCTTTCTTTCTGTGAAATCAAACAGCGTCTCTGATATGCCTTTTCCATTTTTCCTCGCGACTAGAAACGGAACAGTTCATTATTTATTAAGTAATAGCAAGAAGTTTCTTTCTTTCTTTCTGTCTTTCTCTGAAATCAAACAGCGACTCTGATATGTCTTTTCAATTTTTCCTCGCGATCAAAAACGGAACAGTTCATTATTTATTAGGTAATATCAGGAAGTTTCTTTCTTTCTTTCTCTGAAATCAAAAAGCGTCTCTGTATGTCTATTCCATCTTTCCCCACTATCGAAAATGGAAGAGTTCTTTATTTATTAGGTAATAGCAGGATGTTTCTTTCTTTCTTTCTTTCTTTCTTTCTTTCTTTCTTTCTTTCTTTCTTTCTTTCTTTCTTTCTCTGAAATCAAACAGCGTCTCTGATATGTTTTTTCCATCTTTCCTCGCTATCGAAAATGGAACAGTTGATTATTTATTAGGTAATAGCAGGAAGTTTCTTTCATTTTTTCTTTCTTTCTTTCTCTGAAATCAAACCGCGTCTCTGATATGTCTTTTCCATTTTTCCTCGCGATCAAAAACGGAACAGTTCATTATTTATTATGTAATATCAGGAAGTTTCTTTCTTTCTTTCTTTCTTTCTTTCTTTCTTTCTCTGAAATAAAACAGCGTCTCTGATATGCCTTTTCCATCTTTCCTCGCTATCGAAAATGGAACAGTTCATTATTTATTAGGTAATAGCAGGAAGTTTCTTTCTTTCTTTCTTTCACTGAAATCAAACAGCGTCTCTGATATGTCTTTTCCATTTTTCCTCGCGATCAAAAACGGAACAGTTCATTATTTATTAGGCAATAGCAACAAATTTCTTACTTTCTTTCTTTCTTTCATCGAAATCAAACAGGGTCTCTGATATGTCTTTTCTAATTTTCCTCGCGATCAAAATCGGAACAGTTCATTATTTATTAGGTAATAGTAGGAAGTTTCTTTCTTTCTTTCTCTGAACTCAAACAGCGTCTCCGATATGTCTTTTCCATCTTTCCCCACTATCGAAAATGGAAGAGTTCTTTATTTATTAGGTAATAGCAGGATGTTTCTTTCTTTCTTTCTTTCTTTCAATGAAATCAAACAGCGTTTCTGATATGTCTTTTCCATTTTCCGTCGCGATCCAAAATGGAACAGTTCATTATTTATGAGGTGTTAGCAGGTCGTTTTTTTCTTTCTTCCTCTGAAACCAAGCAGAATGACGAGTTCTACAGTAATATACCCATAGAAATTGCCCCATCGCATCATCAAATATTTGGGCTTAACAGCTTTAACAAAATATTACAATAACAATCACAAATATGGATGCTGGACGTTATTTTTTGAAGTAAGGGGGTACAAATAAAAAGATTTGAAATTGATAACTTTAGCATTTCACTGAAACAGATTAAACCTTTATTTCTTTCCTTTATTTTCTTCTTTCTTTCTGAAACCAAGTATGGTCACTGATATATCCTTTTTGTCTGGCCACGAGATCAAAATGGAATAATCCATTATTTATGATACATTGGCAGCACGTACGTACGCACGCATCTGCTAAGTAACCGAGGGAGGAAAAAGCTGAATTATATAGATATTAACAATAATACAAAATGCTTTGGTTTTATTCGGCAGAATTATATGGATTACTTGAAATCTATGAATGTTGTTTGAACCCGTGGGATTAATTTTAAGTTCTTTCTGATAAACAATTTGTGGGAGTTTAATTGAGATAAGGTGACACCATCTTTGATACGGATGTGAAAACTTCACTATTTCTCTTGTGTATTTGATTTGATGTTTGGCCGAACAATGGTCAGTTATTAAGTGACAAATCGAACAAACTTGCATCTTTTATATAAATGCATAAAGATTAACATGTCGGCTTTTAGAGCTTTCGAGGGGAGACTGTAATTAGTTTACGAATCGAATAGTTTTTCTTTCTTTTTCAAAACCCAAATATGAACTTATAATTACGGGGCATGTGTGTAGAAACCGATTTTCATCATTGTATTGTGGCTATTATTTGAAACACATCCAGTATAATTCGGATAACTAATATCTGACTTTATGCATTTCAATTCAAGTCAGACTTTCCAATTGGTTGAATCACAACGGTGATGTTAAATTCTTTAAATCGTCCGAATCTTCGAAGGAGTTATTTTTCTGTCTTTGTGTTTTAGGTTATTTAAAGAAGCCATTATCATTTTAAAGCTTATGTAAAGAAGCCATTATCATTTTAAAGCTTATATAAAGAAGCCATTATCTTCTTAAAGGCTATTTAATGAAACCTTTGACATTATGAAGTTTATGTAAAGTAGCCATTATCATTATTTAATGGAGGCATTATTACTTTAAAGCTTAATTATTTAAATTATTTACATTCTTCAAACTGTTGTCCATGTCTTATTTTCATGATCATTTTTATTGTCATATTCACGACGTTTCTTCAGGTGATTAGAATTTCGAACTGAATACGTTATTTCGTCCACCGGTGTAGATAGTTCTAGTTCCACGTGCCATGCTTCTTCCGGGTGTTTCAATTATTAACTCAACTCCCAAGATTTTGTTCACCGCTGTCGTAGTCAGATATTGAACTCACAACTCTTTGGGTTAAGTCACTGGATCTAACCAACGTTTTTATCCACTAGAAAATGCATATAAATTTTTGGAACTTATTAACTTAATGTCACGATTTTTGCCAGAGCTCATATTGTAATTTTTGTTGTTATTATTGCTTTTCTTGAGCACTCTGTATTACTGGATGCCATTCCTTAAATATTCTATGAATTACTCTCTTAGATCAATTAACTTCTTTTGCCGTTGGAAGAATTGTCATCTCTTGAGTTTTATATTAAACAACTCAACACCTGAGTTAGATATCAAATTCACAACGCCTTACCATAGTGATAAGAAACACTGCTGTCGACCAATAAGCAAAATATACTGACATGGCAACGTTGCCATATTTATTTGGCAACAATTACACAGAAAACAGCGATGAAGTCAAATGACGAGGATTATTCGGTATAACACATTTTTCGATATTTGTTTCCACTGCACAATTAACATATTTCCGCAGGGACATTTTTTCTATGACTTCCTTTAGCCTTTCCACTTGACCTGCATTTACCGAGCACACCCGCCTGGAGGAAGTCAACAGTTTACTGAATGTAATTCATAAATACGTGACCAGTGCTGATGATTATCGTGGCAAATGAAGAATCCAAAGAAAACCTAAGAATAACAAGTAATACTTCAAAATAAGATAGCATTGGCATCTGTCTATATTTCTGAGATGAGGTATTATGTACACTATTTACATTATTCAGACTATTGTCCTCATCTTTGTTGCCATATTTATTACAACGTTTCAGCCTTTCAGTATCTGTCTATATTTCTGAGATGAGGTATTATGTACACTATTTACATTATTCGGACTATTGTCCTCATCTTTAATGCCATATTTATTACAACGTTTCAGCCTTTCAGTATCTGTCGATTTCTGAGATCAGGTATTATGTACACAATTTACATTATTCGGACTATTGTCCTCATCTTTGTCGCAAAATTTATTACAAAGTTTCTCCCTTTCAGTATCTGTCTACATTTCTGAGATGAGGTATTATGTACATTATTTACATCATTCGGATTATTATCCTCATCTTTCTCGCCATATTTCTTACGACGTTTCCGCCTTTCAGTATCTGTCTATATTTCTGAGATGAGGTATTATGTACATTATTTACATTATTCAGACTATTGTCCTCATCTTTATTGCCATATTTATTACAAAGTTTCGTTCTTTAGTAAGTGTCTATATTTCTGAGATGAGGTATTATGTACATTATTCGGACTATTGTCCTCATCTTTGTCGCCATATTTATTACAAAGCTTCTCCCCTTCAGTATCTGTCTATATTTCTAAGATGAGGTATTATGTACATTATTTATATTATTCGGACGATTGTCGACATATTTGTTGCCATATTTATTACAAAGTTTCTCCGCGTCAGTATCTGTCTATATTTCTGAGATGAGGTATTATGTACACTATTTACATTATTCGGACTACTGTCCTCATCTTTGTCGCCATATTTATTTAAAAGTTTCTGCCCTTCAGTATCTGTCTATATTTCTGAGATGAGGTATTATGTACATTATTTACATTATTCGGACTATTGTCCTCATTTTTGTATCCATATTTATTACAAAGTTTTCCCCTTCAGAATCTGTCTATATTTCTGAGATGAGGTACTATGTACATTATTTACATTATTCGGACCATTGTCCTCATCTTTGTTGCCATATTTATTACGACGTTTCGGCCCTTCAGTATCTGTCTATATTTCTGAGATGAGGTATTATGTACCCTATTTATATTATTCGGACTATTGTCCTCATACTTGTCGCCATATTTATTACAACCTTTCGACCTTTCAGTATCTGCCTATATTTCTGAGATGGGGTATTATGCACACTATTTACATCATTCCGACTCTTGTCCTAATCTTTGTCGCCATATTTATTACAACGTTTCGGCCCTTCAGTATCTGTCTATATTTCTGAGATGAGGTATTATATAAACTTTTTACATTATTCGGACTATTGTCCTCATCTTTGTTGCCATATTTATTACAAAGTTTCTCCTCTTGAGTATCTCTCTTTAATTCTGAGATGAGTTATTATGCACACTATTTACATTATTCCGACTCTTGTCCTAATCTTTGTCGCCATATTTATTACGACGTTTCGGCCCTTCAGTATATGTCTATATTTTTTAGATGAGGTATTATGTACCCTATTTACATTATTCGGACTATTGTCCTCATCTTTGTGGCCATATTCATCACAAAGTTTCGGTCTTTCAGTATCTGTCTATATTTCTGATGTGAGGTATTATGTACACTATTTACATTTTTCGGACTATTGTCCTGATCTTTGTCGCCATATTTATTACAACGTTTCAGCCGTTGTAGGTTCCAGCCTTCTTCATTAAACATGGCACGTGGAAGTAGAATAGTCTACCCTAGTGAGCGAAAAGTTCGACATTCCAACCACCTGATGAAAGCCGGAACGTACAACGGCCGAAACGTTCTTATAAATATGGCGACAAATATGAGGACGATAGTCCGTATAATGTAAATAATGAAGATAACATTGCATATTATTTTCCTAAATATGAATTGAATAATCAGTTATATTCAACTTAGTTCCAAGTAATGGTGGATCAAGTAGCAACAATACCTTAATGGATCCTATGTTACAATGAGGCCTGAAATTTATTTTTATGTGCCGTATACTTTCAGGACGTAGGCGATCATGGCTCTCCACTTCTTCCTATTCCTTGTCGCTCACAATATGTTCCGTCCTTCTGAAACCTGCCCCACACTATGTTCTGTCACCCACTTGCTTAACCCGCCAGGTATGTCATGTGTGGCTTTCCCTTGTCTCTCTTTCCCTCTATTCGACCTGTGAGTATCAGATTCTCCTAGTCCTCCCTTCTCATTACGTGTCCCAGAAATTTAATCTGGCTCTTCCTGATATTAAGTATAAGCCTCCTCCTTGTTCGCATTCTCTCGAAGACCTCATCGGTGCTCACACGCTCGGTCCATATCCTCAGCATCCTTCTGTAGAACCACACCTCCGTCGCCTCGAGTCTCATCTTTGAGGAGACCGTCCAACATTCGCTGCCAGAAATGAGGACAGATGTCACGTAACAGCTTAGTACTCTTTTATTTGTTACCAACGAAATCCCAGTACCTCTTTCGATCCCAGCCTCGCACTTACCGTCCTCTCTCAGAACGCTTCCCAGATATTTAAATTTCCGCGTCTGCTTGATTTTAGTGTCCCTGACCTGCAAATCGTATTTGGGGCTCATCCTTTTACTGATGACCATACATTCTGTCTTCTTGTAGTTTATGCTTAGTCCTTTCTTCTCGCTCTCTGGGGGGAAGTAGGGGTGAAAATAATAGCGATAATGGGAAATCAGAACTAATGCGACTTTTGGGATTATCGAGAGAGCCCTGACGCCGACAGACCCACCCCGGTTTGCTGCGGCGTCAATAAAAGCAGGACCCCAATCGACAAAAGAGTGAGTTCAGCCCCGGACGGCAGCGAGAAGAGATCACCTCGGACGACGGAGGGTTGCGGCTGGGTTGCGGCAAGAAATCCTTCCAGCCCAAGTCGAAAACAAGAAATCCTTCCAGCCCAAGTCGAAAACAAGAAATCCTTCCGGCCCAAGTCAAAGACAAGAGAAGTTCTATCTAAGTCGACGAAGAAGAAGATTACTCGAAAGCCGCGGAGAAGTTGCAGCCAAGTCGAAGACAAGGCCAAAGAGTTACTGGACGGAAGAAGAAGAAGAAGTTAAAATCAAGCCCAGCCGAGAACAGAATTCGACCCAACCAGATCGAAGTGAAGAAATACAACTCAAGTCGAAGAGAAGAATCAACTGCGAATGATTGATAGAAATTAGCCCCAGTGTCGAACTAAACCACACTCCGGCATACACAATTCTAGAGAGTAGACAATTCGAAATCGTTAAGTTGTATGATAGAAGCTTGGTGCCATAGTCCACAGAGCGGGTCGGGAATGAGAACAATTTTTCTTTATGTAACGGACATTAGATATAAAAGGTTGTCACCCTTTTTTTTTATCAGTAATTTTTTGTCTCGTGAGTTTTTTTTTTTTTTTCTTTTACTTGTGTTTTGCCACCCCCGTCGGACTCAACTTGCATACGGCCCAATCCCTGCTGGTCCCGTCTGTCTAAGATCTAAACACAGCGTGGGTAGACAGACCGGAGATCAGTACAGTTGCTTTAGCAACCAGGTATTGGAAGCGGGTTGGGAAAGGCGAGGCTGGTGATCATCTAACCAAGAGGTTGGAGCGGCACGCTTGGAACCAGGAGGAGCGACCAGGAGGAGCGACGTCACAGTTGGCGCCGTAACCAAAGGATTCGACCCTGGGCCAGGTGTGTACCCGTCACAATTGGTGCCAGTGACCAGGATCAACCCTGAGACAGCCGCGTCACGTCACATCGATCGACCGCCGTTACTGAAAATTCAAATAGAACTCAAAACGACCGGGACCGAAAGGAACAAGAACAGAATCGTCTGCAAGGTAGGACACCTTATTTTATTTCCCAACCTCGATTGTTGCTGCATAGATTGTCTTTCTCTGTAGACATGTCGGACTGTGATTCGGATAGAGCAGTGGGGGGTGAAGAGGAAGTAAGGCGGGGGTTGTCAGTGGATTTAAGGAAGCTGTTAGGTGGACCGAGGGTCCCAGTATTTGATGGCAGCGGGAAGGAGTTTAAAAACTGGCTGGCAATCCTTGAGAAGAGCCGAATCATCTACGAGCTTTCGGACCAAGAAACCCTGTATTTGGCATACGATGCCACAAAGGGAAAAGCGTCTGAGTTCGTGAGGGGGCTCTTGGAAAATCAACCCTGCTTGTCTTGGGAAGAGATAAAAAGACTGCTAACCAAAGAGTTCGCCGACGAAGGTACGGCCATAGAGGCCATGAGGGCCCTTTCAAAACTGACACAGCTACGGGATGAAACCCCGGGAGAATTAGGGACCCGAGCGGGGAAGCTATCATCGTTGGCATTCCCCGAAGTGGTCAGGGATAATGCAGTTATGCAGGCCCAACTGGCGGACCTGTATATAGAGGCGCTGAGCGACGAGCGTGTTCGTCACGACGTACTGAAGGAAGGACCGCTCAGACTGTCGGCAGCGGTGGAGCTGGCCAGGAAGAGCCAGGGCGTGTGGGATAAAGTGAAGAGGTGTGGGAAGAAGCAGATGCCAAGTCAGGAGGCTGGAAAGAGGGGGGTAGGCGGAAGACCCCCCGCGTGGAATCAGAGGGTTAAGGATGAGGTGGATCGGGCAGAATTATGGGAGGAGGACCCCAATAGAAAAGCATGGTCGACCAGGCATGGCTTTTATAAGCCCACGCCGGGTCGATACGGGCTGGTCTGCTGGACCTGTGGGCACGAGGACCACAGGGCGGCGGAATGTCCGACGAAGTGGGGGTTACCCCCAGACTTCGATCAGGACAGATGCACCAGGTGTGGTAAGAAAGGACACCTGGCCAAGTGGTGCGGGCTGAGGAAGGGTGCCCCACCGATATTAACAAAAAAGGCTGAGCCCAAGAGACCGGCCCAGGGAAAAGCCAGCGGGCCACCCCGGAATTAAGAGGGAGGGTGGCCCAGTTAAAAAGAAGAGAAATAAAAACTTGGACCAGTGGACGGGCGAACCGCTTGAATAGAGGACGGGTTCCCCCGGGAATAGACACAAGGCCAACCCAGTTGAAAAGGAAAAGAGCAAAATGTTGGACATGTGGTCGGGCGGGCCACTTTGCGGCAAGCTGTCCAACAAGAAGGTGCTGGTTTTGCAGGAGGCCAGGACACCTGAAGAGAAACTGTATCCTTAGAAACGAACGCGGGAGACCGGGAGAGGTCCGGCCGGGGTCGCCCAGGTGAAGGGGGCGCAGAACTCCACCTCATGAGAAAAATGAAGGTGATTTATTACTACCGGCACCCATGGCTGGATTGACCCAAGGGTGGAGACCCAGGAAGAAGAAAGCTCAAGTGTTCTCTTCGCTAACGCAAGAGAAAGAACTATCCTGTAGAGCAGAGATAGGGGGTAGGGAGATGAGGGCTCTGGTGGACACAGGAGCATCTGTGTCATTGATGAGAGAGGAAACATACAGGCGGGTGAAACGGAAGAGAAGGTTACGGGAAGCGGACATAGAGATCACGCAAGCAGATGGAGCCCCCCTGAAGATAAAAGGGATGGTGAGGCTCCCGGTGAGGATTGGGAAAGTAAAAAGCACCCAAAATTTTTACGTAACCCCCGACCTGTGTACGGAGGCAATCTTGGGAGAAGATTGGCTCCGGAGCCAGAGGGCCCAGATTGAGTTTAATCCTACTGTGTTGGTGGTGAACGGCGAGAGAACGCCATTGGGATGCCCACCAGAGGAAGAGATAACCATAGTGGTGGAGGAAGATGTAAAGTTACCTCCTAGAACCGCAGTGTCGGGAAAGGGTAGGTTAATGTCAGGAAAAAGGGTATGGAGAGGACCCCTGCAGTTGGTCCCTGTAGAAGGAAAGGGCCTAGAAGATAACGAGGTAACCCTGTGCGAAACGGTAGTGGAGGCAGCCGAGTTGGTGCCCATAATGATGGTGAACCAGGCCCAAAAGACTATAAAGGTTAGGAGAGGGGAGAAGATAGGGAGAGCACTTCCCCTACGAACTCTGAGTCGGGTGAGATTCGAGGAGGAACGAAGGAAGCTAGTAGAGCAAACAGAGGGAATCTTAGATGAGGATATATTAGCACCGGATCAATTTAGAACCAGAGTGGGGGGTCTGTTAAGGAACAATCGAGATGTGGTGGCCCAGTCAGACAAGGAGCTAGGTCAGACCCACACAGTCGAAATGAAAATCGACACCGGAGACCACCCCCCTGTGAAATTGAAACCCTACCGGACACCTATACATAAAAGACCACTTGTAGAAGAGGCAGTAGAGGAAATGTTGGAAGCTGGGATGATCGAAAGATCGATCTCCCCTTGGAGCTTCCCAATAGTAATAGTAGGTAAGAAAGATGGCGGGCATCGTTTCTGTGTAGATTTTAGGAAGCTAAATTCTATATCGAAGCCGTTGGCGGTGCCATTGCCATTGATAGACGACATTTTGGCATTATTAGGGAAGGCAAAGTACTTCTCTACGTTGGACTTGAGGTCCGGGTATTGGCAAGTAGCCCTGGATGAGGCTGACAAGGAGAAGGCCGCATTTGCGTGTCACCTGGGACTGTTTCAGTTCAGGGTGATGCCATTCGGTCTAGCTAATGCCCCGGGAGTCTAATGTCAATAGTGTTAGGAGGATACGAGAGCTTTGCCATGGCGTATTTGGACGATATCTTGATATTTTCGGAGACAGTGGAACAACACTTTTTTCATTTAGGACAGGTGTTGGGAAGGTTGAGGAAACACGGATTGAAATTAAAATTGTCAAAGTGTCAGTTTCTGAAGGAAGAAACTAGGTATTTAGGCTTCGTCATAAACGGAGACGGTATTAAACCCGACATTGATAAGGTAAAGGTCATAAGGGAAATGCCAGAGCCTAAGACAGTGAGACAGGTAAGAGGTTTTATAGGAGCTATAGGCTACTACCGACGCTTCGTCCCGGCATTTTCAAGAATTGCCATACCACTAGTAGCCCTGACGAAGAAATACGCTAGGTTCAAGTGGACAGAGGACTGTCAACTAGCATTTGATTCGCTAAAGGGACAGTTGACAACCGTCCCACTGCTGACGTACCCAGACCTCAGCAAGCCCATGATTTTATACACGGATGCCAGTGAGCAGTGTGTAGGGGCAGTACTTACCCAGCCGTGTCCTGATAAGGAAGGACCAGTGCCTGGCATACCAGAGGAAGTACCGATATACTTCCTCTCCCATAAGCTCTCCGAGACACAACAGAGGTGGCCAGTAATAGAAAGAGAAGCATATGCCATCATGTATGCTCTCCAAAAACTGGACTACTATTTAAATGGTGCGGTCTTTACTATAAAAACAGACCACAAACCTTTGCAGTACCTATTGCAGGCAGAGTGGACAAATAATAAGAAAATTCAACAGTGGGCACTTAAGTTAAGTGGCTACCACTGTAAGATAGAGTATTTGGCAGGAAAGGAAAACACGTGCGCAGATTTACTCTCAAGAATACCGAAACAACTGGAAGAAAGATCTGTAAAGGTAGAACAGGGAGTAGATGATAAAGCCTATAGAATAGGAGTAATTAACTCTAATAAGCTAAAAGATCGCCCTATGTTAGAATCGGACGAAGAAGGGGACGCCCAGATAATAACCGATCCCTACTGGACAGAAGGAATTGAGAAGGAGCAAGCGGACAGTGAAATAGCTGCTCTGAGAGAGAAGGTGAAGGCAGGAGAGACCACCAAGTATGCCATAATAGAGGAAAGGCTGTATTATCTCTCAGGCAGGGATGAAGAAGTCAAGCCCAAGTTGTATGTGCCCAAAAGTTTAAGACCAGAGATATTGGAGCAGTGCCACGAGAGGTTGGGTCACATGGGAATTGATAGGACATGTGATCTCATAGGAAGAAAGTACTATTGGCCCAAACTGTACGGAGAGGTCACTAACTATGTTCGGAGTTGTGTAGTGTGCCAGTCGCAGAGCAGAAGGCAGGAAATGGCACCCTTGGAGGAAACAGACGTACCAAACTTTCCCTTCGAGAAGGTGAGTATGGATGTATCAGGACCATATGGAGAAACTGCACAAGGAAACAACTATATAGTGAGTTTTGTCGATTGGCTAACAAATTGGCCTGAAGCATTTGCAGTACCAGACAAGAAGGCCAGAACTGTGGCCGGGTTGATAATAAGTGAAATCTTCCCTAGGTATGGTGCCCCTGTGCAATTGGTAACAGACAATGGCACGGAGAATGTGAACAGCATCATGAGAGAAGTTTTGACAGGTTTGAATGTAGAGCACATAAAAACATCCCCATATCACCCCCAGGGAAATGCTAAAGTGGAAAGGTTTCATAAAACCTTGGGAGATGTATTGGCCAAGCTGGTCAGAGAAAACACTGGAAATTGGGACTTGTATTTGACGCAGGCTCTGGCGGCCGTGAGGTTTACGATAAACGAAACCTCCAGATTTTCTCCTTACTTTTTGTTGTTTGGCAGAGACGTGGTCCTGCCTGTGGATAACCTACTGAAGCCCCGAAGAAGGTATATGGGAGAAGATCATCATCAACTATTGCTGGAACAGCAACATAAGATTTTTGTACAGGCCAGGAGAAGAATAAAGAGGGCCCAGAAGAAAAGAAATGAGAGGGTGAATGCTGAAAGAAAGGTAGTAGAATTGAAGGTTGGAGACCCTGTCTACTATAAAATCCACCAGAGAGAGGGAAAGCTGGACCAAAGATGGGAACCGTACTACCGGATAGTAGAGCAGACGGGCCCAGTATCATATGTAATATGGGATCAAGTGGCAGGACGAGCGAGGATGGTTCATGCCAATGATCTGAAGAAGGCTGAAATAGCTAACCTGGAAATGAGCGAGCCGAGGCCTAAGAAGACAAGGAAAAGGAAAGTAACTCTGGTTGAACCGGAAGAAATGGAAACGGAAGAAGACTCCGAGGAGGATGCGGAGATAGGTCGACTTGGCCAGATAAACGAAGCAGTCCGAGTGACAGAGTTGGAACTCTCAGCGGGGATTGGCGATGTTCAGTCGTCGACTGAATCGGTACAGAGAAGACCCCGTGAGATCGCCATCACACCCCCATGTCCGAAGAAAAGGAAGGAAAAGACGAGGAGGTCCAATCAAGCAGTCGAAGGCTCTAAAAAGAGGCACCCTGAACAGGACGAAGGATCCAGCGAGTGGGAGGAGGAGGATCGGATACCCCTTTCCCAGCTCAAGGAAAGGATAAGGAACAGGAGAAATTTAGACATAGAGTCGAAAGGTATTGAGGACATTCAAGGCGAAGACTCTAAACAGAAAGAAGAATCAAGAGATGAAGAAGAGGACAAAAAAACCCCTCCTGGACGGAAGTTAGACACAGAAAGAAGGTTAGAGGTTGAACAGGAATCACCTCAGAAGATGAGATCAGGGAGGGAGAAGAACCCCAAATCTCAGTAGAACAAAAGGGCTGTGCAGAATACAAGCATTTAGTGTCGACAGATAACGACGCTGGCTCATCCAAAATCCTATTGGCTGACTATGGTAGATGTGAGTGGAGGGGATGGAGTCGCGGGCTGCACCTCACAAGGGACGGGAGAAGATCATTGGCATTGTTGATTGATCACCAGTGGTGTCATGAAGTACAACCTTTAGAGTGGGCGCCACGCACACCTGACCAGACCATTCTGTCCGCTGGAGGTTAGTTAGAGGAGGGAAGAGCTGAACTTAGTAAGAAGTTATAAAATAATTGAGTGATGAGTTGAGCGACACGAAGTAGTTGTGAAGAATAACAACAAAAGAATTTCGTTACCTTTCAGGAATGATCAAGATGAAAGGGTTGGTTATGACGATGATGGTGGTAGCCACGCTGATGGTGACGATGGCGGAAGCTTGGAAGCGCAGCCGAAACACCATTTTTAAAAAAACGAGCGAAGTAATAATAACCAGGTCTAAGTGGTTGGTCACATTCGTGATAGATTTGAACCCGTATGAGTCGCTACTAAATAAGTTAGGAAACGAGCTAACGCAACTGGATGCAGCCCGGTTGAAAGTAGGACAAGATTATCCCAAGCAAAAAGGGTATCTCAGTTTATTGCACTCCCTAGAATCAGAAGCCACTATGATAGAGGCTCAATGGAAAGACATGCAAAACTACCTGCAGGGAATAGAGTTACTGCAGACGCGGGAAAGGAGATCCGTAGTCCCGATTGTGGGAAAGGCATTGAGTGTCCTGTTTGGAACAGTGACTGAAGATGACGTTAAATTCATAAGAAGGAAACTGGGAGAAGTGGAGGTAAACCAGAGGACGCTTGCCCAGGTGGCAAGGGAGAGTGTGACAATATTAAATGTGACAAGGTTAGAGGTGTCCAAAAATAGAGCCAGAATCAATTGGTTAATAGACAACCTGGCGAGGTTGAGACAAGAGGTAATTAATAATACAGAAACTTTAATGATTGAATTACAGGAAATGAGCGGATTCATGCAAAAATATTTCCAGCTGATGACAATTACGAATAAGGTACGACAAACGAGTCAGTCGTTGACGACCTTGCTGGAACACGTGAGGGCGCAATTAGACATGCTGTCATTAGGACACCTCTCCCCAAGCATAGTAAACCCGGGTCACCTAAGGGAAGCGCTACTCGGAATACAGGCCGAGTTACCCCACCATTTAAGGCTGCCGGTGGACCCCACCAAAGAATTGTGGAAATATTATAATGCACTAGGATGTGTGACCTTGTTAGAAAATAGGCGACTATTGGTTGTGATATCTGTTCCGTTGTTAGATAGCGAGAGTGTATTCGAGATATACCAGGTTATAAACTTACCCATCCCCTACCCCAGAAGAGATCAAGGTTTAGGAATGATAGCAAGGTACAAGGTGGAAGCAGACTACATAGCTTTAAATTCGGGGAGAACGAAATTCATGTTGCTATCAGCTGAAGAAGCTGGAAGGTGTAGAGATGATGCTCTAGGGACTTGTACCTCGTTAAGCCCTATCTATAAAACTGGTAATCGCAGAATGTGCATACTAGAATTGTTTGATGGGAAAAGGGAAGGAATCAAAAGAATCTGCCAAGTGGAGGTATTAACAAACACGGCATTACCACAAGCTATCAGTGTTTCAGACGGGGTGTGGGCAGTAGCCACACAGAGACATATCAGCTTGTCTAGGGTATGTGGGGGAGAGTCCACAAGGACATTAAGAATAAGACCACCGTTATCCCTGGTGACGCTACCCATGGGATGTTCGGCGGTTGGAATATCCATTTCCTTACCCCCCTATTACCAGGAAGAAGAAAGATATGAAGAGAAAGATTCAATCATAGAGATGATTGGTAGAGGCTTAGTCAATTGTACAGAATTATGGGAGCCGATGGTGAAGAGATTCTCTAATGTTACCTTAAATAAGATGCCAGTATTAATGAAGCCAATAGAAAAGATCGATATGGATCAATTGAGAGACAAGTTAAGTGCGTTGGGAAACGAAGGTGTGGCTTGGGAAGACGATGAGCAGATCGCGATAAGTTGGTCAATAGTAATGGGTACATTCCTAGTTATAGCCATCGGGGGTGTATTAATATGGAAGGTTAAGAGTAAGAGGAGATTAGCGAACGACAATCTAGTGAGCGTGCAGCAACTCGAGAGGGAGATGCCGAGCAGTGTTCCTCGCTCAGACAGGACGGGCGAAGAAATTGCTGAAAGACCAACGGAGGAGGCTGGCGTGAGACCACCACGTGCGGCGGAAAAACCTCCCACAGCGGAGAGGAAAACATTGACCAAGAAGAACAAACCATAGTAAACACATCTGCACCCACAGACACACGCACATATTACTTTTGCATGTAGAACAAAAGAAGATGAAAAAGAACATTACCCTTGCATGTAGAACAAAAGAAGATGAAAAGAACATTACATTGCATGTAGAACAAAAGAAGATGAAAAAGAACATTACATTGCATGTAGAACAAAAGAAGATGAAAAAGAACATTACATTGCATGTAGAACAAAAGAAGATGAAAAGAACATTACATTGCATGTAGAACAAAAGAAGATGAAAAGAACATTACATTGCATGTAGAACAAAAGAAGATGAAAAAGAACATTACATTGCATGTAGAAAAAAAAAAGAAGATGAAAGGAACATTACATTGCATGTAGAACAAAAGAAGGTGAAAAGAACATTACCCTTGCATGTAAGAAAGTAGAATAGAATTGCATGAGACAAATGCATGGTGCATGTTAAATGATGTAATTGGGTTTAGGTGTCATTTACGGGTAAATGACAAATCGGTTAGGGGAGGATTGTGGCACCCTGCATTTTTAGAAAGACTAAAAAGAGATATTCATAGAAATATGATTTAATTTTTATTCGGTTTATTAACCAGTTGTTAGTTATTTAGAAACGAAGAATAATTGAGTTTTGAGAATAATTCTCTAACTGTATTTAGGCGATCCAAAGAGAAGAAGAAAAAAAAAAAATAATAAAAAGAAAGAGAGAGAGGAATAGATAAAACAAAACCCGGTCATAAGTAAAACTAAGACAAGACAGGTGTCAAAATATATCAGGTCAAATTACCTGACCGAAATCCAGGGACATAGAAATTGTTATATTTGGTTGAAGAAATAGAGTTTGGAGATAATAAAATAAAACAAAAAGAAGAGGAAAGACAGAAACATAATACGAAACCAGGTCGTAAGCGAAAACACACACGTACGACCAGCACCTAACAAGTGTCAAAATTATCAGGTCAAGCACTTGAACTAATTCCATGTCCGCGTAGGATGGAAGTTTGTTAAAGGTTGGCTGAAACAATAAAGATTTTTTAGAACAATGGAAACGAAATTTTAATCGGAGGAAAGGTGTTTTTTGTGTTGAGGTGGTGACCGGTGGAACTGTATACAGATTCTGACCTGTTAAAAATTGGAACCCCACGATGATGAAGTGGAGACATTTTCAATTCAGATAATTAAGATTTTTGACTATCAGGTCTGACCAAAAACAAAGAAGGAAAGAAAACGATTGTCTCGGCTCACAGATAGCGCCAATATTCTTTCCTGAAGTCACATCTAATTAGCGGCAGGCTGTTTTGACAGAACCCAGGTGAGAAAAATCCAAGATTATCATTTTTCGTACGTGTGAAAAAGGCCAAATTAGATTTTGTTTTTTTTAGAACAAGAACGATGTAAGCCACGCCCGATTGGAGACGGGAGGCGTCCCACCACAGTCTCATTAGCCGAAAGCGGTCACGTGATATGCGGAAAAAGGAGGGAGAATGCTCGATCAAGAACCATTGGTCGAAAACGGTCACCTGACATACGAGAGACCGGGAGAGATGGGTATGCGTCTTCCCCCCAGAGGCACTGTGAGGAAGTAGGGGTGAAAATAATAGCGATAATGGGAAATCAGAACTAATGCGACTTTTGGGATTATCGAGAGAGCCCTGACGCCGACAGACCCACCCCGGTTTGCTGCGGCGTCAATAAAAGCAGGACCCCAATCGACAAAAAATGAGTTCAGCCCCGGACGGCAGCGAGAAGAGATCACCTCGGACGACGGAGGGTTGCGGCTGGGTTGCGGCAAGAAATCCTTCCAGCCCAAGTCGAAAACAAGAAATCCTTCCAGCCCAAGTCGAAAACAAGAAATCCTTCCAGCCCAAGTCGAAAACAAGAAATCCTTCCGGCCCAAGTCAAAGACAAGAGAAGTTCTATCTAAGTCGACGAAGAAGAAGATTACTCGAAAGCCGCGGAGAAGTTCCAGCCCAAGTCGAAAACAAGAAATCCTTCCAGCCCAAGTCGAAAACAAGAAATCCTTCCAGCCCAAGTCGAAAACAAGAAATCCTTCCGGCCCAGGTCAAAGACAAGAGAAGTTCTATCTAAGTCGACGAAGGAGAAGATTACTCGAAAGCCGCGGAGAAGTTGCAGCCAAGTCGAAGACAAGGCCAAAGAGTTACTGGACGGAAGAAGAAGAAGAAGTTAAAATCAAGCCCAGCCGAGAACAGAATTCGACCCAACCAGATCGAAGTGAAGAAATACAACTCAAGTCGAAGAGAAGAATCAACTGCGAATGATTGATAGAAATTAGCCCCAGTGTCGAACTAAACCACACTCCGACATACACAATTCTGGAGAGTAGACAATTCGAAATCGTTAAGTTGTATGATAGAAGCTTGGTGCCATAGTCCACAGAGCGGGTCGGGAATGAGAACAATTTTTCTTTATGTAACGGACCTTAGATATAAAAGGTTGTCACCTTTTTTTTTTATCAGTAATTTTTTTTGTCTCGTGAGTTTTTTTTTTCTTTTACTTGTGTTTTGCCACCCCCGTCGGACTCAACTTGCATACGGCCCAATCCCTGCTGGTCCCGTCTGTCTAAGATCTAAACACAGCGTGGGTAGACAGACCGGAGATCAGTACAGTTGCTTTGGCAACCAGGTATTGGAAGCGGGTTGGGAAAGGCGAGGCTGGTGATCATCTAACCAAGAGGTTGGAGCGGCACGCTTGGAACCAGGAGGAGCGACCAGGAGGAGCGACGTCACAGTTGGCGCCGTAACCAAAGGATTCGACCCTGGGCCAGGTGTGTACCCGTCACATTAGATTGCAACACTATTTTAGTCAATTTGTCTCATTCCATTTTGTCAACTGTTTTATTCAAATCGTTGCTTATCTCTTGGGCCGGGAAACTCGTAAACGGTAGTCAAGTCATCCTTACTATTGTTTTATGCAAAGTTACTGCTGTGCACAATTTTAAAATTTTATTACGAGTACTTGCTGCAATTTTTATCATGATCGAATCTGCAGAACTGGGATTTTGTATTTTAAATGAATTTCCTGATATCGGCCACTACTTTATAGATATACCTAGATACATCAATAATTACAGAAACCAATGATGAAATAAGCCTTTACTTTGCACAAAAATATTTATTTTTTCAACATAATCTCCTTCCCTGTCAATGCACTTAATTCAGTGGTGAATCTTTAGGTTTATCAAGAAATCCTCACAGAAATGATGGAAACAACATTTATTTTACACAACGAATATCTTTTCTTTTCTATTATGAGGCTGTATAAGTATCCTTATCTCGATATAAGCATTAACAATTTTAATTAGAAGGTTTCACTTGATAATTTCCTGTCTACGCGATTAATGGATTATATTTTGTCTTAAAGAAGTACACTGTACTGAAATATTAGGTAGGTGCAAAAATAATGACGTAATAATGTCGTTTTTTGACGTTAAAAAATACGTAAAAAAAAGACATTATTACGTCATTATTTTTGCACCAACCTAATAATAATAAGAGAAATGCGTAATGAATTAATATTACGAACTGAATTGTTTGTTTAATGGCATATCAACACTATGAGGGGCCATTTAATCCCGAAATTAATTTTCTTGGGAGCATTAGTAATTTCATTTACAAAAATGTATTGCTAGTATTTTTTACTATGAAAGTATATTGTTGGTATTTTTATATATAAAAATGTATTTTATCATTTCATAGTATTTTGACCCCAGTTCGGGGGTTAACTATTTGACCATAGTTGAGACCCTAACAGGTGCTACCACCCAGGTCTAGGGTGCGACTAAGAACAGCAGCAATTAAGTGGTGGTTCCACGCTCCTCATGATCAGAGGCTTTGCTACCGGATGTAGTTTATCGTCAGACCAAGAACGAGAGTTGTATTAATATTCTGAATAGAGAAACCAAACACCAATAAACATTCATTGGACTTTCGGCTCGGAGTGAGAAATCGGAGAGTCGAGTTCGCATCCCAATCGAATTCGTTAAATTCGAGCAATATACCCTTGGAAAAGGCATGAATCCATCTCCTCTCCTCAGTTTAGTACTGCGTATGACCATAAACTACACCCGGTAGCAAGGCCTCTGATCAGGTGATTGAAGGTTTTGAGGAGTGTGGACCCACCTCTTAATTACTGTTGTTCCCAGGTCCACTCTGATCCAGGATAGTAGCATCTGTTAGGGTACCAGCTATGGATAAATATTAAACCCACAAATAAAAACAAAACATTGTCAATAAGCGAATAAAAACAAAAGGAAAATTTATCTTAACCGACGCGTTTCGTCCTCTGACGGACTTCATCAAGACATTTACCTTGATAAAGTCTCTCAGAGGACGAAATGCGGCGGCTGAGATAAGTTTTCTTTTGTCTTTACTCATTTTGTCCTTTTAAAGATATACACTATCTAAAATTTTGTCTTTTTACAAATGTACACTATCTAAAATTTTGTCTTTTTACAGATATACACAATCTAAAATGTTGTCCTTTTACAGAAGTACACTATCTAAAATGTTGTTCTTTTACAGATGTACACTATTTAAAATGTTGTCCTTTTACAGATGTACACTATCTAAAATTTTTACACAGTGAAATTATAAACACATTTTTATAATAAAAATCCGAGCAATAGATTTTTATATAAAAATTACCAACAATAACTATTTATAGTAGTATTACCAACAATATATTTTATCTGTGGTTGAAGGCATACAATTCCGTTCAAAATATTTAGATTTTGGGATTAAATAACCCATAGAGGTGTTGATATACCGCCCAAAATCAACGAAAACAAACCTCCACTCAGTTATGGGTTATCTTGTATCTGGATAATTCTTTGTGATTCTGGAAAAGTGCTAATACAAGAAAGGAATTAATCTTACAATCGGTAATATGTTTCGGCTTTAAATAACCCACAAAGGGGTGACAAGTCGTAAAAAAACCAAATATATAAATATTTGGACACTATCTTAATTACATTTCTATCAAGGCTGTAGGAAAAAAATGAAATAAAACAGAAGAGTCATACGCTTCTTACAATACCGAGTAAAATATATGTAGCAACCCAGAAATGTAGAAAGGAAATATGCTTATGATAAAAGGACATCACGTAATCAAACAAATATCCTGGTAAGCTAAGAAAATACAACATTAATTAGCTACAACCATTTCCTCATGTTGTAGTAACCCACCTACAGTAGAATGAACTCTTCCTCCTTTCATGAATACTGTGTGTATGAGCAAGGGGAGACGCAGTGTAACCTGATCGTTCGGACGTACACCTTTATCTGCTTATTTCTAACACTCTTGCTTTGTATATATCTGTTATTTCAATACACTTGTTCAACCTACCTTCGTCTTCCCTGTCTTTCTTTCTGGCCCCTAAACAGGCCACAACACCCATACATTAGAGGGCGTCGCAAATAAGATCTATAGCAGGCGTCGACAACTTTTTGGAGAGATGTATTGTCTTGGAGGAGGGCCATGATATCAAATTCTCTCAACATCAGACAACTCTGTCCAGAAGACTGGCTTGGTCTAGGAGTTTACAGAAATAACGAAGTTACATTATTTAAACAAGGTTCCTTATTTTACTGCAGGGATAGAAAGATAACAATACAACCAACAAAAAACGCAAATTCCTTACTACAAGAGAAATAGTTAAGAACGCCAAATTATTTAAGGAGTCACTTGTTTCTGCTTATTATTTGATAACTTCTTAAAAAAATATTTAATCCAACCTTTAGTCTATGTTTGGCCAGTACATTCAGAGTATGTTGTAGATTCCTTCTAGAGTAACTTATAATAAATTGTTTCGACCTCAGACAGCTCCGTCCAGAAGGCTGCCTTTCTCTAGGTGTTTAAAGAGAAAATCAACAAAATAAATGTTATATTATTTAAACAAGGTTCCTTCTTTTATTGCAGGGATAGCAAGATAACATTTAACACAATCAAGAAAAAAATACAAATTTCTTACAACAAAAGAAATACAATTAGAAATTGCAAACTATTTAAAGAGGCTTATTGTTTTGATAAAATTTCTCCAGATCAGGTGAAATATTTGTCGATGATAGGAAACCAAACATCATTCAGGTGGGAATCATCAAATCTTGTTCTTAAACGACTCTTAGTAGATTTCATTTCAGTGAAATTTGACTTGAAGTCTTTGTAATTGGGCACTAATTCTTACGTAAAATTTAATCAACTCGATCATCGGTGAAAATCCTTATAAAAAAACGTGTACTAATCTGATTTGCTAAATAGCTATGGAGAAATACCACTTCTATATCAGGGAGCGGTATCCTTTTGGAGAAAGTGGGACAGGCAGATATGCAGTCTCTCAGAGTAGGGCCATTATATCAAATGCAATATAATACATTTTCTCGACCTCAGACCGCTCTGTCCAGAAGGCTTCCTTGATTTGGAAGTTTAAAGAAAAACATGTTATATTATTTAAACGAGGTGCCTTTATTTTACTGCAGGATTAACAGGATAACAAAAAATAAAATGAAAAAATCCTTACTACAAACGAAATACAGATAGAAATGGCAAATTATTCAATGTGGTATTTGTTTCTGCTTATTGTTCGATGACCTCTTTACATCAGGTGAACTATTTGTTGATAACAGGAGCAGAAAAACATTCAAGTGTTCATCACCCAACCTTGTTCTTAAACGACTTTTAGTATATTTCATTTTCGAAAAAAGGTGTTTACAAGCATATGTAATTCCAAATTATGGTGCCATCAATTTTTCATTATTCAATAGACTTCAATTCTTCTTGGCAAACATATTTCTTGTTGAAGTCAGCAGTGGACAGTGATAGTGGCAGGGAAGACTATCACTGAGATGCTGCCAACTTTCTTTAATAATTGCACGCGGTTGATCCCGATGTTCAAGTGCGCATCGCTCAAACCTTTGTATAGGCGAGAAGCAGGACAGGCGCCAGCTCCTTGGTACTGTTGATTTCTATTTATATATAAATGTATAATCTGAGATCAAATATCGATCAAATATGAATCGGAATCCGACAGAATGATAAGAGAAAGAACAAATAGGAAACGTTTATCAATCTATCATTTTTCACTTTTATTAAAGCTTCATCAAAGAATGAAATGTGAAGAAAATAAGAGAAGAATAATAGCTTTTCTTCTGTCATTTCATTTTCATTGGTTAATCATGTTTCACGTGCATTTGACTTATTAAACCAACGTTAGTATATTTTGTGGCGTTCCATATGCCATATATATATATATATATATATATATATATATATATATATAAATACCCAAGTATATTATTGGTGTATACGGAATAAATTCCAATAACCAACAATTCCTATTCTTTATTCTTAAAAGAGTGCTCAATACAGAGTAGAGCAGATATAATTATTTATTTGAAAATTATAACATAAATATGTCCTAAAATCAATACAAAAATAGCCATTTGGTTATTTTTGTAGTGATTTTATAACATATTTATGTTATAATTTTTAAATAAATAATTATATATATATATATATATATATATATATATATATATATTGATTATATTTAGGCAGCAATGTTTCATTGATGCATGTTTCATTAAATAATATATACAAGTTTTGTCTATTTATTTTAAGTAAGTTCCTTTCATATTGTCTGATAAGCTTAATAACATTATCATTGAAAGACGAAAGGAAATCACCATATTGATACATGTTTAAATCCAATCTAAGCTTTCGGATTACATGAGCCATTATCAAAGATGACAATTACGTTTCAATATATCAATCAGTACACGGACGAAACAATAATGATAGTCTGTTTATGTTGCATGAAAAATTTCAAAGCAACACCTAACTCGTGTATACGAGACGCGGAAGCGAAAATCGTGTCGCAGCTCTTGACGTCACACATGACCACGCGAGAGTGAAAACGAGAAATATTAAGTATGGGAAGCCGTTGGTATATCGTTCATGAGCTCAATTTTCGTTTCAGTCGATTTAAGAGGCAGTACGATAATGCGCTTGGGCACTGTAGACTTTATAATCCTTCGCTTTTGAAGATGCAATGTAGCTTTACTTCGAAGTAGAGCGTGATCTGACAGATAACATGTGTGGAATGAACGGGTTATCTTAAACTCTTTTATGTCCCGTCTTTTGGTGATGACCTAGTGGATCAGATGCCAGTCTTTCGAACGAGGATGCACCCACGTGGTCTTACTACAGCTGAGTTGCTGGTAGAAGGTATTATTGTTACTAAGGTCAAATTCCTTGCAGATTGTGAGAAGGCATAATACATTCCAATTTACACGACCAATACCATGACGACATAAAACGCCCTTCCAAGAATGATAATCATTGTCAAAACGAGCATTTTATCAAGTGTAAGGATTAATTTATCCGTATGTTAGACTTTAGAGATGGCATACCAAAGGAGATCGTAAAAGTCATCTTTTTGTTGCTCTGAACGACCTATGGTTGGACCGTAGCAGCTAACCATCGTCACACGGGTGTTGCACTCCAGATTGAGGGTTAATGTTATTATACGATCTGATAAACTTTTAGGTAAGGAGCTAAGCAAGATCTGATTTGATGCTGAAACCAACACCAGATTAGAGTCGCTCTTTCTAAGTCTTGCCAGCCCATAAAAACACGTATCCAACTTTTTCTTCCCTAAGCTGAGATTTGCCAGCCAGACGTGTTTCACTGATGGTCGCTATGACGATGTTAAACTTCTTCAAGTCGAGAGACACAAGGGCTGTTTTACACTCTGGTGCAGAACCATTGTCCTGGAGAGTGCGAACATTCCAGGATCCAAAATGAAAATTCTACACATATTTCTTTTGATCTTTCTTGCTGTTTCGACTGCGTTATTGAATAACCAGACAGCTGCAGCGGGCTGCCAAGTTACTGTGGGAGCAAAGCAATGTTTAGGGCTCCTTTTTACGCCACCACCCTATAATAGGGAAAGCAGTGCAGATCCCAAATTGGGATGATTTGTCACCGATGAAGGACCCGGACATCACAATTGCTCATGGCTTTGTGAAAGAACGGCCATCACCCATCGGTCTGCAACTGTGTATATCTCCAGCTAGAGTCTTCCATTAATACCCTTTACGTGACCCTGTCACCTTCACTCTCTCGCTAGTGTAACTGGCAAGTGAACTGTGTGGATAAGAATGAACGAATTAAGGTAAACCGCCAGAAACCCCCCCCCCCACAAGTGATTTGATTAAAGTGGTGAAGGCTTGTGCAGAACCATCCACACTTTTCGGAACTATTGATACACGCCACAGACGAAGCAGACAGTAGACCTAAGACTTTTCGTGTAAGTTTTCCATCTCCTAGACCAGTCTTGTTCTATAACACTAAAGAGATTGGTCAGCCCTGGTAGACATTATTTGCCCGTAGCTGGGACCCTAACAGGTGCTACCACCTCGGGTCACGGCGGACCTGGGAACAACAGCAATTAAAAGGTGATTCCACGCTTCTCAAAACCTCCAATCTCCCGATCAGAAGACTTGCCGGATATAGTTTATCACCATACCCAGGTCATTATATATATATATATATATATATATATATATATATATATATATATATACACGTGAGAGATTTAGAGGATAGGTGAAAACCAGTGCTTCCCGTTACTCTTAAAAATAAGGTACAGCAGACGAGAAAAAAAGGTACTACTTGTACCCAATGCCCTCTATAAACATAAAAAGTTTTTTTTATACATTGAATGTCGGAGTAAACAGTTCGACATTAACTGTGTCAATATATTGCTATATATATATTTTAAATAATATTAATAAATTATCAAATATGTTAGAATATTTTATTATTATTATTATTGTTTTTTTTTATAATAGAAAGATAAATAATAAAAGCAAATTGACTAGAAATAAACGAAGCAAAATAACGTTTAATATATATAATCTTTATGTGGACTTGTAGATAACTTGGCGGCGCTCACCTACCCCCCCCCCACAACCCTTGGTTGACAACATGCATTTAACACATGAGAGATTCAGAGGATGAAGACCTGTGCTGACCGTTATCCTTACAAGTAAGCAGACGAACAAAGGTACTACTTCTACCCAATGCCCCAATACACATAAAAAAAAAAAACATATTTTTTTATACATTGCATGTCGGAGTAAACATTAAATGTCCCAATATATATATTACTGTATATATTTTTTAAATAATAATAAGAAGAAAATAAAATAAAAAATATACAATTATTATCAAATATAACAGAATATTTTTATTATTATTATTATTATTATTATTATTATTATTAATGTAGTTTTTAAAAAATGATTGAAAGATAAATATTAGGTTGGTGCAAAAATAATGTCGTTTTTTTACCTTCAACTTCAAAAGATCATAACTCCTTTCATAATAAACTTTATTAATCAAAATAAGAACCATTAGAATCGAGACATTTTTGCCAACGAGAAACAAGTTTATTTATCCTATTAGCATAGAAATCCGGAGTTCTGGAAGCGATGAAGTCATTGAAGGCCGATTCGGCATCATCTCGGCTTTTGAAGCATTTTTAGCGCAGGAAGTTTTCGAGATGCTTGAAAAAGTGATAATCGGTGTGCGAGAGGTCAGCTGAATATGGCGGATGAGGCAGAGTCTCGTAGCCGAATTCGTTCAGCTTCTGCAGGGTCAGTTGAGCAACGTGCGGGTGAGCGTTGTCATGGAGGAGAATTGCTCCCTTCATATTGACCAATCTCGGGCACATACGTTGGAGCTTCTGGTGCATTTCGTCAATTTGTCGGCAGTACTTCTCCGCCGTAATCGTTTCGCCCGGATTCAAGAAGCTTTGATGGATGAGACCGGCCGCAGACCACCAAATAGTCACCATAACCTTTTTTTGGTGCAATTTCGGCTTCGGGAAGTGTTGTGGAGCTTCTCCGGCATCCAACCACTGTACCGAGCGTCGCCGGTTGTCGTAGAGGATCCACTTCTCATCACACGTCACAATCCGCTCGAGAAATGGGTCGTTTTTGTTGCGCAGAAGGAGCGTAGAAGACACCTCAAAACGACGATTTTTTTGATTATCGTTCAATTCATGCGGCACCCATTTATCCAACTTTTTTGACTTCCCTATTTGCTTTAAATGGCGAATGACTGTTGAGTGGTCGACCTCGAGTTCAACAGCAACTTCTCGTGTGGTTTTGCGAGGATCGGCTTCAATTAAGGCTTTCAAATGTTCGTTATCAACCGCAGTCGGCCGGCCGCGACCGTCTTCATCTTCGAGGCTCTCGTCACCATTGCGAAATTTCTTGAACCACCGTTGTGCCACACGTTCGTTAGTGGTTCCTGGTCCAAATGCATCATTGATATCACGAGCTGTCTCGGCAGCTTTTCGGCCTAGTTTGAACTGGAACAAGAAAATCGTGCTGATTTGAATTTTGTCCACGCTGTCGAAAAGCCTGCAAAAAAAAAAAAAAAATGAATGAAGAGATTGAGAACGGTAACGAATAACACGATTCGATAGAGCGAAAAACGCGCTTCAAAATGATATATAACATGTCTATATATATCAATGAATTAATTCAGAAATCATATATAAAAGTAACATATGTGAGAAAACGACATTATTTTTGCACCAACCTAATAATAAAAGCAAATTGACTAGTAGTAAAGAAAACAAAAACAAAATAACGATATAATTAAAAACGCTTTACCTACAAATTTGAAATACATTACTTTACAAAATAAGAAAATGTCAAAGAATTAAAATTTCACCAAATGTTAGTAAAAGAATCTTTAAATATAAATAATGATAAAGGAAACCGGCGATAATGAGTTAGTTAACATATATATATATATATATATATATATATATATATATATATATATATATATATATATATATATATATATAACAAGGTAAGATTAGAACGAACTTAATTATATATATGTGTTTGTGTATATATATTCTTCTTTGCCAAAATACGACCAATTCAAATTAAGCGATGAAGTAGTTACGAAAGTAGAACACATATTTCTGATATATATATATATATATATATATATATATATATATATATATATATCAAGGTAAGATGAGAACGAACTTAATTTTTGGT
>OZ010600.1:5834973-5887473 GCA_963932145.1 Acanthosepion lycidas
CTAAGCTGGATCAGACCAGGAAACAGTAGTATTTTAAAGTGCTCAATACACATGTGAAAAAAAATAAAATAAAAGTACAAGTAACATGTAGAGCTTTTAAGTTTAAAAATCAGGAGGTCAGTTGAATCCGCTACCTTGGTTTCAACTTTACGATAATCCTCAGGCGATTTTTAGGAAAAGAACTCTTAACGCATTACACTAAAAAACAAAAACAAAAAAAAAAATGAACAGTATATTATTTTTTTAAATAAATAAACAAAAGCACGACGTCGGGTGCAACATTTTTATGATTAAATTTATAAATTTAGTTTCAGTTATGAAACAAGGAAATTGTGTGTGTCACGATGGATTCATATTTTTTAATAAAAAATAATTATAATACTAATGTGTGTGTGTCCGTGTGTGCGCGTGCATCGGATTAATAAATAACTATAGATATATAAATCATAAAGATATATATATATATATATATATATATATATATATATATATATATATATATATATATATATATATATATATATTTTGGTTCCCAGTAAATTTTGATTTTCAAAAATTGAAATGCAATGTCAACCAGTATCTTCTGTGATCTTATTTTTTTTTATTATTCTCTCTCCTTAGTAGTTTTTGTTCACATATTCTCGCACACCCAGTAACCCCTTGCGTCTTAGTGGCTTTATTGCCTGGCTCGAAGTGAAATGATACAGATGCAGAAGAGACGGACAGAAGAAAGGAAACTTAGATATCATTACTCAACTGGTGCATGTAGAAGGAGTTGGGCGGCAATAGTACAGATAATGATGATGAAGATTTTCATCTGTTAGTTTTTGCTCTTATTTTTATTTTGCTGGTTAACTGTCTGGATCTCTGCCTATAATTTTTGCTAAATCTTGTAGGAAGAGTATAGTCCCTTTCTTTGCGTTGTATAGGTGATTAGAATTGATATTCGGATAACGTCCAATGAATACCGCTTTGGGGCGTACGGATATCCTGGACCACTGCTTAATTATCAACACATCCCGAAAGGTTGAATGTATGGGTGATTCTCTTTCTCGAAAGTTTCAGTCTCCAACATGGTCCAACGAAATTTTCGCATGATGATGAGAAGTGAGTATTAATGTGCCTTTTGCATATATTAGCTAGGAGATTAACATCAGTAATAGTGTTCTTGTTTTATTAGGGTATAATATTTTCAGTTTTAAAATGTTATTATGAATATTTACTCGCAGACCATATATAACAGAGAAAATGGAGTAGGCCTTCACTTAGTATTTTGAGACCCAACGAAATCTTTTTCTTATGACTTTAAAAAGTACATTTTAAAAGAGTAAATATATATATATATATATATATATATATATATATATATATTGTTATACGTTATTTATAAAAGTAGTAAAATCGACATTTCTAACCAGACTCTCCTTCGAAGCTAAGCTGGTACAGCACATCAGGCTATATGACGGTTCCGTCTATAATTATAATGTATAACAATAAAAGATATATATATATATATATATATATATATATATATATATATAGTGTTTTTGCTTATTGGAATTTTATTCCAAGTGTACCAACCCTCTACGTCAGACGTTTCGGTCTAATAAACCATCTTCAGGACATATTCATAAAATAATAATTGTCATGTTGAATTGATAATGTTAATTATATTTTATGAATATGTCCTGAAGATGGTTTATTAGATCGAAACGTCCGACGTTGACATTATATTAACATTAAAACAGCATAATTGCATATAAGGATTTTTGTTTGCTTTTTCCGTATATTTTTCTTCATATATATATATATATATATATATATATATATGGGTCTATTGTCTGTTTGGTCTGTGGCATTTATTTCCACCGACTGCGTGTATCAATACTTCGGAACAGTGTGGATGGTTTTGCAGAAGCCCTCACAACTTTAATCAAATCACTTGTGTGAGTTTTCTGGCGGTTTACCTTGATTCTTTTGTTCTTATCCCCACTGTTCACTGGCGAGAGAATGAAAGCGACGGTGTTAGCTAAAGGCTAAGATAGGACATCTGACGTAAACCTGTTTAACAGGTGTAACATTAGAGGAATCGAGACTTTTTACATACAGTCCCAGTTACGATGGACTGATCCTGTCTCGAGAATGTCTGATGACAGAATACTGAAGACCCTAATGTACAGCCAGTTAGATCAGGGCTACAGGAATGTTTGACGTCCATGGCTAAGATGAAGAGCAACTTGTCACCTGTCAATATACCACATAACATCCTCGAGCGCTTAGCCTTGAAGCTGGTAGAATGGATATCAACTTGTTTTAGTGGACTCAGCAGTTTTCAGTCTGTTAGTGTGAATTGTCTTCAAGAAGGGAGAGCAAGATGTAAAAGGTCAGCCAATCTAACAGTGATCTCATTCCACAATCCTCACTCTTGCTCCTTTGTAATTCACTAGTGGATCTTAACTGCCACTTAAGTTTATTACACAAAATTCCATAACTGAATCAATTGGTTAAGCTGTCAGATCCTCATACGTCGAAAACGACTGGAGAGTCCAATATATATATATATTGCGTGTATTTTGGCAGAATATTTTCATTAAGACATGTCTCAGGGAATAATTTGAAAAAGCGTTGTCTACTTATTTTCAACTAGATCCTCTCATATCACGGACATACTTCTTAGTATCCCCATTAAAGGAAGAGAGAAAATTACCATGTTGATACATATTCATTTATTCCGAGTACTTTCGATATTAGCACAATCTCACCATCAGGGTGTTGTATTTTTCTACGACAAAATTGTTTTGTTCATTTGAAAGGTAATCTTTTTTTAAACTCTGAAATGAGTAACGCTAAGGTTATATGCTGTACGATTGACTTGCATACAAGATACGTATGCTGTTGGCACACTGAATGATTTTAAAACCCTAAGTCGGCTCATAAGCAAAAGGTTGCCAATCTCTGGCATAACCAACATGGCGAGCTTGAGTTAATGGATAGCGGAGCAGGAATTGGGAGAGATGGCAAATAGACACAATTTAATAAACGCTACAAAGACGAGAAATTGTGGAGAGCCTTGAATGATGCACGGAAACAGTCTACGGGGTGTCAGGAAGGATGCCTTCCCCCCAGTTTTAGCCAGTCTCACTGCGGAAATAGTGTGTTGGAAGTACACAGTTATAGTTTCGTGTATAACTCTGTAAGAAATTTTACAGAATTATTTTAAGCGTTTCACCCCAAGCAAGACGGGAAGCCACTAGGACACAAGGGGTTACAGAGAGTTGGAGCGAGAGCAAATAGGAGTGATAGAGGAAAGGATGAAGAGGGGATAGATCAAGGCATCTGGAGACATCGATTGATATTACATTTGAATAGTTGGATATTATAGATATCAGAGAAACAGGAAAAGGGGGGAGTTCCACAGGCGAGAAGTGCGAGACATGAAGCTATTGGAGTAGAAGAGACAGCTACATTTAACAGTTTCGACAGGGAAAATGTGAGAGCGAGATGCCAGCCTAGTAGAATGCTTAAATTAAAATTCTTGAAGTTTCGGAACCAGCGAAATCAGCTCATCGGTCAGTTACCGTGAAAGTATTTGTAAAAAAGACAAAGGGAGGCGACGGGACGTCTGTGAGAGAGCGACTGCAGATGAGATGCCAGATCAGGGCCAATTACATTGCATATCCGTCTCTGGATTTTATCAAAGACCTTGAGACAAACAGAAGGGTCTCCAGACCATATATGGCAGCAATACTCCATGCAAGGGCGAATGGTTGATTTGTAGATTTGAAGGATTGACTCCGGCGAGAAAATTTTTCTTGGCCTGGCACAGGGAGCCAACTTTCCTTGCGGTGAACGAAGCTATTGACTCAATGTATTTGTCCCATCTCAGGTCAGCAGACAAGGTGAGACCGAGCAGTTGCAAAGAGGTGCTCTCGTAGAGTTGAGCGTCAGACATTCTAATGGGAGGCAGGCATGGTTCTCTGTGGCGCGAAATAGAGAGGAGTTTTGTTTTTAAGGCATTAAAGTTAACCAGTTAAAATTTGTCAGCGCATTTCCCAAGAACGCCTTTCCACGTTTCACAGTCCCTGTCAACCCAAGCGTTAAAGTCTTTATATGATGCTATTCGTTAGAACACAGGGAATAACCGCATTTCCACCAAGTCTGCCTGGAGGATGATAACATAGGCGAATAGGAGTGTTAAACATTGTTTGTTCTTTTACGAAACAAGAATGCTGGCGATGCAGTCGGTCGGATTGACCGCTTGGTTACGTCGACGAGTTGAAAGGCAATGTCGTTTCTTATATTGAAACCTACTCCAGAGAGGCATCTCTCTGTTTACGGCTTGGCCGAGTAGGACGAGGTTTAGGCAACTTTGAGCTCTTTTCAAACTGCATACTTCTGGTAAAAGGACGTCGCTAATATCAGTGATGTCGATATTCACCTTGTCAAGTTTTCGCGCATTTAGAGATTGACATTCTGATCAAGTTTAGACATTTTGTCTCGTATCTTATTCACTTTCCAAAGGAGAAATTTTAAAGGTCATTTCCATTTAACCTGTTTTGGCTTTTGTGTTGTACGACAGCATGTAAAAGATGCTCATTATACATACATAGATTCATACATGCATATATATATATATATATATATATATATATATATATATATATATATATATATATATATAGTGTATATTTAGGCAGCAATTTTTCATTGATGCATGTTTCATTAAACCTAACCTTAACAAAATAAACTACGGAATCTTCCCAAATATTCTTAAATGCCTATAACTGATAACTTGATAACAGAAGCCATTGGTTTATGCCATTGACTTCCCATACTTAATACTTCTCGTTTTCACTCTCGCGTGGCCATGTGTGACGTCACGAGTTGCGACGCGATTTTCGCTTCCGCATCTCGTATACACGATTTTGTCGTTGCTTGGAAATTTTTTATGCAACATAAACAGACTATCATTATTTTTTCGTCTGTGTATTGGTTGATATATTGAAAAGTAATTGTCATCTTTGATAATGGCTCATGTAATCCGAAAGCTTAGATTGGATTTAAACATGTATCAATATGGTGATTTCCTTTGGTCTTTCAATGATAATGTTATTAAGCTTATCAGACAATATGAAAGGGACTCACTTAAAATAAATAGACAAAACTTGTCTATATTATTTAATGAAATATGCATTAATATATATATATATATATATATATATATATATATATATATATATACACGCACATATATATATATATATATATATATATGCACACACACATATACACACAAACACACATATATATATATATATAATTTATTTTAGACTTGCCAGTAATTTAAAATCACCGAATGAGATGCATTGATATGCACTGAAACACGACTGCAATTGCGTAGCGATTTTTGCATGTTTTCAGTATAGTATCTTAAATAATGTTGCTCTACTCTGTATTGAGCCCTCTTTTAAATTAAATGTTACAAACGTTGGAATTTTGCAGCACCTACAGAGAGCACACCCAATAAATTTACTATAATATATATATATATATATATATATATATATATATATATATATATATATATATATATATATATATATAGTTTTAAGGTGTGTTATATTTATGGGATAAAGTGCTCAATATCAGAGATAGAGCGTATGTTGACGTCAACGTTCACTTTTTTATTTTGTCTATATATATATATATATATATATATATATATATATATATATATATATAATTTGCTTTATCTCGTATCCAAGAATTTAATTTATTCTTGCTGATCACTTCCTTTATAATGATAGTTAGGATGACGAAATTCGCTGCCAACGTGTAGGTTTAAGACTAGCAGCTTCCAGTTTCATTAAAACCTGCTCCCGTCATCGATATCCTATTGTCGTTTGGCTTTGCAAGAGTTGGTTGGCGGTGGAAGAATATATCAACCATGCATTTTGTCTTCTTGAAATTTATGTTTAGTCATTTCTTTTCTCTCTCCTTTACTAGCTTCTGTAGATGCCTTTTGTATTTTCCTTTCTCTGCTAAAGCGGCGAATGACACACTAACCCCCGCTTTCTTCGCTGTTCAGTTTTCATTTTAAACCGAATCTAAGGAGTAACGGATGTCCCAAACATTCTACATTGTCATCAGCTTTTGAAACAATAACATTAACATACTTTTCCAATAGAATCTGGAATCTCGAGAGTTGATACCATTAGCTTTTCGGAAGACGCTTCATTTGATTCCCCCTGGGATCATATGAAATCTGCAATCTTTCCTTCTTTACGGCAGCGAATGTTGGACGGTCTCATAAAAGATGAAGAAGAGACTCGCGGCAACGGTGGTATGGTTCTACAGAAGGATGCTGAGGATATCATGGAGGTTATACCTAATTTTAAGAAGAGGCAGCTTTAATTTCTGGGAACATAATGAGAAAGGATGGCTTGGAGAGTCTGATACTCACAGGTCGAATAGAGGGAAAAAAGGATAAGGGAAAGCAACGCATGACATACCTAACGGGGTTAAGCAAGCGGATGACAGAACATGGCCCGGGGGAGGTGGCAGAGGGAAGGAACTTATTGAGAGTTACACGAAATCGGAGTAAGTGGAGAGCCATGATTCTCTACGTCCTGAAGGAACACGGCACATAAAAAGAAAGAAGCTTCTTCTCAGAAACAAATCAAAATTGGTTAGATACAAACAGACCCCAAATAGATCTACTGTCGACGAAATAAGCAGCACGACACGTTTCTCTTTTCCAGCTTGGCAAATGCCATAGAAATGTTTGTCATGATGGAAAGGCTTAAAAAGACTAAATGTTTCACACTCTCAGTTTTCATCGGCAGGACAAAGATCGAAAATGCTTAGGACTCTATCGGCTTAGACAGTGTAACATCCATCAAATTGGATATAGAAGTAGGTAACAAGGTTTTTCCAGTCTTTGCTAAACTATATCAACGTGTTTGGGGCAAGAGAAAGACAATCAAACCAGAATCTACGCATACATCGTGCTGTCTTCTATTCTATATGATGCCGAATTCTGGGTCATATACCACCAACGCCTAATCGAACGGTTCCATCAGCGTTGCCTCTGCAACATATTAAAGGTGAATGCAGCGATTTCGTTACAAATACTGGCGTTCTAGATTCAGCTCCTTTGCCAAAGTTGAAAAGCTTTGTTTCAAATCGATGATAATGAGATTCTTTTATGCGTCAGGATTTTTCAGTACGTGAGAAATCAACTGCCAATTACGAAGGACGTAAACTATTGTCTTTTAATAATAAGCAAAAAGACAGCTGACAGTTTCCAGACTCATAAGGAAGAAAGAAAGGTATTGCGAATTCAATGTTGTGCAAAAGCCTTTTCCAGCTCCTTCCATGACCACCGTGATTGTAATTTTTTTTGGCATGTCTTACCAGCAAACTTTCATCTCTCCGACTTTGTTTAAAAATATTTGCTCTCTATTTGGACTAACTTTTTTTTTTATCAGTTCTTCTTATTATGCATCTTGTTCAACTTAATTTCCTCTATATTTTATAGCATTATGTTTTCTGTCTCTCTATATCAGTGGCTCCCAATTTTTTTTCTGGGCCACATCTTTGGAATGAAAATTGTTCTAGCAGCTCACTAAATTTCATGTGAGAAAAAGTACACAAAAAAACAGAGAGAGGATTAAAGAGAGATAACCCCGGATTTGATGTCTGAACATTATCATTGATAACTCTCTCCTCTAATTTGCGGACTCTATTCTTAATACTTGATATCATGCAAAAATATCACAAAAAAAAAATCGCTCAATAATTATTTATTTGTAGTGAGACTCATGCATGCAATTACAAGTAATCCATAATAATATTTTAAATTTTGAAATAATTTATTTTGGCATATAATTTTTTAAAACTGTTTCTAAATCTTTGATTGTCTTTCAATCATTCCGCCTCAGCTGCTATCCTCTTCCGCCTCAGCTGCTAACCTCTTCCGGCTCACCAACTATCCCTTTCCGTCTCACCTACTATCCCCTTCTGCCTCACCTGCTATCCTCTTCCACCTCACCTGCTATCCTCTTCCGACTTACCTGCTATCCACTTACGCCTCACCTGCTATCCCCTTACGCCTCACCTGCTATCCCCTTCCACCCCACCTGCTATCCTCTTCCGCCTCACCTGCTATCCCCTTCCGCCTCACCTGCTATCCCCTTCCACCTCACCTGCTATCTTCTTCCGCCTCACCTGCTTTCCTCTTCCGCCTCACCTGCTATCCCCATCTGCCTCACCTGCTATCCTCTTCCCCCTAACCTGCTTTCCTCTTCCGCCTCACCTGCTATCTTCTTCTGTCACGCCTATGAGGCGCGCTGTATAGTTTTTGAACCTTTATTCTAAGATCAAAGCCATAGTCATTCCATAGGTCGTCATGCATTTCTAAGTTTGTTTCAAGCGATTAATCACTCGTATGTCATCATTTGGCTTTATACACTTTACATATGAACCATATTGGTAAGGCAGTTTTCATTAAGTTTCCAATTTAGAAATGCTTTTCAAGCAACAATCATACATATCATTTCTATAATCTTCCTTTTATGTTCTCACCTGTCTTAAGGTGTTGGATTTATGAAATACTCTCACCTCATTCTCCTTTTTGGAACAATGCAGTTAAAAATTACTCTTGCTTCTTTTCCTTATTTGAAGTCATTTGAAGGATCGTTTAATTCATCAAATGATACTGACATTAAAAAAATGTCGTCAGCAAATGATTAAGGGTTAAAAATTATCTGTTTAGTTAAGTACATTTCAAAGGTTCAGACTTCATTTTCCAGAAGAAGATAGGATGCAATTAATTTACGCCAAATCTTAGCAAATTGGCTCACATTTTCCAATCTAATCTATATCATTCTGTTCACATTATCTATCTATCTATCTAGCTAGCTAGCTAGCTAACTAGCTAGCTGTTTTACTGTCTTTCTTTCTTTCTTTCTTACTTTTTTTTTCTTTCTTACTTTTTCTTTCTTTCTTTTTCCTTTTACCTTCTTTCTTTCTTTCTTTCTTTCTCATTTTTTAATCTTTTTATCTATCAAATTCTGTTGTTATCTATCTATCTATCTATCTATCTATCTCAATTTTTATCTTTCTCTCTGTCTATCTATCTATCACACATCAGTATGTTGATATCTATCTATCTATCTATCTATCTATCTATCTATCTATCTATCACACATCAGTATGTTGATATCTATCTATCTATCTATCTATCTATCTATCTCAATTTTTATCTTCCTCTCTATCTATCACACATCAGTATGTTGATATCTATCTATCTATCTATCTATCTATCTATCTATCTATCTATCTATCTATCTATCTTTTCCTCTCATTCTGGAATATCTATCTGTGCATGCGACCAAATGGCCTTCTGATATTTATCGCTGTTTTACAACATCAGAAAATTGTTGCTAAAACCAAATAAATTTCTGTTGAATCTAAAAGTCGTGTTTCTATCTCAACTAGTAAAGACAATTAGAACAGAAGTTTGATGAGTTGAAAACGTTTTGAAACGGCTCGTATTTTTTCCTACTGGGAAGAAGCGGGTCGTTGAGTAGAAAGATGAATGCAAGGAAAGCATCCACCTTGGGACGGCAAGGGTTAAAATGTCGACGCACAGACACACAGGCTTTTGCGAAAGCTCAAAGCCATACACAACTTGATAGTAGATAACGAAAAGAAATTACAGTGAAAGAAAGGGAGAGAGAGAAGGGGAGAGAGACAGGGACAGAGAGAGGAGAGAGGAGAAAGAGGACGAGGGATAGGAAGGAGGGGAATAAAGGATTACGTAAGATAGATTAAACGAGAAAAACAAGAGAGAAAAAAATTAAAGAAAAGAGGAGAGAAAGATCGAGAGAAAGAGAGGGCCAAAAGAGATTGTAAGAGATGGGGGTGAAAGAGAGAGAGAGAGAGAAAGGGGGAGAAAGAGAGCGAGTGAAAGAGGAGGTGAGTAAAGGATATATATAGAGAGAGATATGGAGAACGTAAATGGAAACGTAAAACAAGAGGGAAAGGAATGAAAGAAAGGAGGAAAGAAAGATGGAGAGAAGGTTAGAGAGGGCGTGTGTGTGAGAGAGAGAGAGAGGTTAAATAGCGAGAAGGAGAGAGAGGGGGAGAAAGTTTGCGCGCGCGAGAGAGAAAGATGGTGTGTAAATCTTAGAGAGATATAGAGAGAATATATGAGAAAGAAAAAACTATAGGAAAAAGAGAAAGTCAAAGAGAAAAGAAGAATAAGAAAAGACACCAAAAGAGAAAGAAAATGTAATGGGTAAAAAAGAGAGTGAGTGAGTGAGTGAGTGAAAGAGAGAGAGAGTAAAAGAGAAAAAAGGAGAAAGAGCGGATGGCAAAGGGAAAAAGAGAAAGGAAATGAAAACTAAATAGAAAAAAAGTAATAATGTGAAAGAAAGAGAGAGGAAAAGGAAAGAGTCAATGAGTGAGCAGTAGAAAGAGAGTAGATGAGAAAGAGATTGATAGACTTTCAAAGCGAGACAGAGAGAAAGAAAGGGAAAGATTGTAAGAGCGGATAAAAAAGGAGAGTCAAAGAAAGAAATAGAGGGGATGGGATAAACAGAAAGAGAAAAGGAGAGAGAGAGCGAGAGCTTGAAGAGAGAGAAAGAAATGCTAGGGGTGTAGACAATCAAAATCAAACCTTGACGACAACTTACTAATTAATGTTGGTTGGGGAAATCCTGATTCCTTGCACGTCAATCACTTGTCAGGATTGCGCAGAATCAACGACACCGGCAGTCTATTGTGTAAACAGACAGAGATTTTAAAGAAAAAAGAGGGAGAAGCAGAGTACGTAGCGTCGGTAGAGTAGCTAGCCGTGGATGGAGACTGGCAACACAGACGAACCACAGAGATAGCGGGGAGACGGACATCTGTCAGCATATAGTTGATTTGAGCGAGGAATATTCGATAAAACGTAGCAAATGAGAATCACTTCTCATTTACTCCTGTTAGACGTGAGAGGTGGGGTTAGACTTCCACCAAAGAGGGCGCCTAACAAGTAAATACTTACAGTCTCAAATATAAACGTTTATATTTACCTATCCCCGAACCAATAATCTTATGGATTCGGATATAAACGACCAATATTTGCTTATCACTGAACCAAGTAAATGCTTAAAGTCTCAAATATACACAAGTGATATTTTCGTATCACCAAGCAAAGTAAAGGCTTATACTGATTGCATTTGTAATCATTTCACCCCATGTAAGGCAATAAAGCGACTGAGTGTCAGAGGATATGAGAAAAACTATTAAGGAGAAAAGACAAAAAAGTAACAGGAAATTAAGAAGACAGAAGATAACGATTGACATTGAAGATCAAAGGAAAGAAACTGTCAGCATAGAACTTACGGTGACATCTTGTTATTTAAACATCAAATTCATGAGACCTTGCCGCCAATCTAATAATGCGCTAAAATTTTGGTACTATGGCGGAAAGTTGATCAAAACAATTACCATTAGAATATTCATAGAAAACGCACAAGAAGTGTGAAGGTGACTGAAGCCGAGATGCCAGGTGAGGACCAATAAAATTGCTGATTCTTCTTTGGACTTTATCAAGAGTTTCTAAATACATAACAGCAGATGTGGTAGCAATATTCAAAACATGCACAAATGGTGACAAGCTATTTTTACTCGTGTCCCGACTGCATGAATTTAAGCGTGCTATTAAGGTTGGCATCTCAGACCCACCCTTTTACTGTCAAAACAGTTAAATGTAACCGTCTTTTCTACTCCAACAACTTCTTTTTTCGCACTTCTCGACAGTGAAACTCCCTTCCTCTTACTTGCTTCCCTGATAACTATAATCTTCAAAAATTTAAATGTAATGTCAATCGACATATTCTTACCCCTTACTTTCACTCCCTGTGGCACCTTGCATACTAGTCGAACTCCCGATTTGCTTGGGGTGAAATACTTAAAAAAAAAATATGTAAAATGGATTCTGGCGAGAAAAATTGTCTGGCACGACACTGAACCAACTTTCCTAGCAGCAGACCCAGTAATTGATTCAATATAATTTTTCTATTTCATGTTAGCGGGAAAAATTCCCACGAGAAGAGGCACACACAAATGCACACACACGCGCGCGCACCCCCCATATATATATATATATATATATATATATATATATATATATATATATATATATATATATATATGTACAATTTGAGTTTAATAATTTTTGAAGTTTTGGGCTCTTGTTTTTGAAACATGAGAACAATTATGTAGCGAAGTGATTATTTTTTTAAAAAATAAATATAATTATATATATATACAGGGTGTCCATAAAGGTCGTGTGCACTTTAAAAAATTCATACCTTTATTTGCATTTGCGATAGAAATAATTTGTGAAAAGGATTAGAAAGAAGTAAATCTATATTTTTTAAGGTTTTATTGAAATTTTATTTAAGTTTCCACATGTCCTCCATAATTAGCAATACAAAGGGTAATACGATTTTGCAGTTCACGGAAAACATTTCCCAACTGATTTACAGTAATGCCTGAAATCACAATAGTTATTTTAGCTATACTTAAAACTAGGTACATTAAACTTTATAACATTTTTTACAGATTATTTCTATCGCAAATACAAATAAAGTTATAAATTTTTTAAGTGCACACGAACTTTATGGACTTCCTCTGTGTGTGTGTGTGTGTGTGTGTGTGTGTGTGTGTGTATATATATATATATATATATATATATATATATATATATATATATATATATACACACACTTCAGTCTAAACATTTTAGCACTTACTAGCGACACTGACGAGATAAGAATGAAAACCACTTCAGCTGCTTTGTCTCGTTTTTGTTTTTCGATTCGCCACTTTACCGCAATTTTAAACTTTTGCAATATATTAAGCCTTTAAAAACCTTTTAAACCTTAAAATCCTTAAACTTTATACCTTTTTAAAATATTTAAACCTTACATTCCGAAGTAGCTGAGGATTTTACCTCAGCTACATAATCGGTTTGTTTTCCTTTAATGAGAAATTTCGCCAAGCCTTGACATCTGAAGTACATTGGACAAATGTTAAAACTTGAGGTATTTCATCTCTTTTTCTTATATATATTCTACGGTGCAGAATATCTCAAGTATTTGTGAAGATGATGAACTCATTTGTAAACACCTGTTACATATATATGCAGCTTGAGGAAAGAACTGACCGGATAGAAAAAAAAGGACAATCTGCAAATGTTAACCATTGACTAACAAACTTTAAGTGCGACATTAATGAGTCTAATGTTTAAGGACAACTAACAACCCTGTATCAATCTCTCTACCAATCAGAGCACGGCAAAAATCGGAGAGCACACCCAAGAATGATCTACATTAAAACACATAATCAATAGCTTCATCTACCGCAAGGAAAATTGATTCTCTGCGTCGCGCCAGAAGGTTTTTCTCGCATTAGGCCATCCTTCAAATCTACAAATCAACCATTCGTCCTTGCAATAAATACTGCTGCCATATACGGTCTGGTTCCCCCCGCTGTTCATCTCGATGCCGTCGACAAAATCCAGAGACGGATATGCAATGTGATAGGTCCTGATCTGGCATCTCCTGTACACTCACTTTCTCACAGACGTGCTGTGGCTTCCCTCTGTCTTTTCTACAAGTATTTCCATGGCATCTGCTCCGACGAGCTACTTTCACTGGTATATCAACTATATGAATTTAAGCGTTCTACTAGGTTGACATCGCAGTCCCACCCTTTTACTGTCGAAACGGTTAAATGTAACCACCTCTTCTACTCCAACAGCTTCTTCTCTCGCACTTCCCGACAGTGGAACTCCCTTCCTCTTACTTGCTTCTCTGACGGTGATAATCTTCAAATATAATGTCAATCGACCCCTTCCAATGTCTTGATCCTGATCCCCGTCCTTCTATATATCCTTTCTTCAAACACCTCTCTTCACTTTTGTTCTCACTCTCTGTAACCCCTTGCTTGAGGGTGAAATGCTTAAAAACCATGTGGAAATGTAGATATTTGCCTTGGGCAAAGAATAATGAAGAAGCGTTCTCAGGTTTTATGACCCAGGGCTCCCAATTTTAGAAACGTGCTTCCTTCTAAGGATTCTTCATGTATCGATTTATCTTGATCTGTCCTTATGTATCTGAATCAATATGTCCTTATCGATACATACATTTATTATTGGCGTTTCAGCTCCATCCGTCTCATTCGGGCCATAGGTATCGATTTGTCTTGTCTCTGTTCTTGGGTATTCGATCTAAGTACTTTTCTATGTATCGATTTATCTTGATTTTCTCATATCTATCTCGTTTTTCCCTTAATGATATATCGATTTGTATTGGTCTTTCTAAGGTATTTGATAATTTGGGTTTATCGATGTATCGATTTATGTTTCCCTTTTTCATATGCATCTTACCCCATCTGCGTATTGATTCATGTTAACGGTGTTTAAATATGCCTCAGTCTGAGCTCATCTGCGTATCGATTTGATTTGATCTTTATTTGTATATTTGACTTAGTTTGTCCTGTATTTGTCGCAGTCTAAGCTTATGAAGGTATTGATTTGTGTTGGTCCTTTCTTGCGAGTTAACTAATCAATGTATCGATATCCATTTCATTTCTGCTAACCCCTATTTATCGTTCATTTATCTCAAATTGTCTTTAAATATGTATAGATTTTTCTTGATCTTTCCATCTATATTTTATCAGTATGACTCCATAGAGAAAATTAATTTATCTTTTAGTTATCTTTTGACATAACATCACTGATGATGCGGTCCTGCGCACCCGCTGGAGTGTATCGTAAATTTAATTCTGATTTACGTTGTGACGTCTGGAAATAGACCAGATGAGGACCGAGGAAAAGTCACGGTGACAACTGGAGAGACAGTCGACCGCTGCAAAGACGGCACTCAAGAACATGCATATTTTGTGAGAAATAATCCCAGATTTGCCATGATTACGCACAATATACAACCGCTGGGAATCCCGAAACAGGTGTCGGGTGAGTGAGATAGCGGCTCGGACTGAGGAATCGGAGGGCCGAGTTCGAATTCCATTACATTCACTTACATGCTAATACCCTTGGTAAAGGCATGAATTCTCTTTTTCCCTCCCCCCCAGGTATGGGTAAATAGCAAGACAGACTGGTTTCTATAGACTTGGATGGCAACTGGTCTACCGCAGAAAGAAATGGCAACCTACGGCGAGAAAAAAAATCTGCTTCGTCAGTCATGTATCGAAAGATACATGATCGCCTATGCGTGATACACACATGGCACCCAACTGACTTTGAGGGAGTCACGGTGGAGTAATGAATAGCGGCTCAGAGAGCCGAGTTCGAATTCCAGTCGAATCTGTTATATTCACTTACATGCTAATACCCTTGGGAAAGGTATGAATCCTCTTCTTCTCCCCCCAGCTATGGGTAAATAGCAGGACAGACCGAGTTCTATATCCTTGGATGGCAACTAGTCTACCGCAGGAAGAAATGGCAACCTACTACTCATCAGTCATGTATCGAAAAATACACGGTCACCTAAGCGTGTATCCCGTAGGGCACATAACTGACTACAGTGATTTTTATAGCCAGGCTTAGATGTGGCGCAAGGCCGAAAGTGTTGGGGCACGCAGTGAGGATCGAACTCACTACTAGTAATTGATCTGGCAAGACAAGCTTTCTAACCATTACACCACGTGGTATTTACTCTGTCCCCCCACTAGGACGAGATGTGATACAAGGTCTATTTTTAGATAGGGACCCGAGCGCGTACACCCGGGCAAGGGACAAAAATTCCCTTCAGCCCCCGCAACCGTGGGTTGCGCTGTCCTTGGTGCGAACACCGATCCATCTCTCTGGTGCAATGGGAGGGCGCGGCCTCGGGTAGCTGTTTACCAGAGCTGGGCACCACTTCAGTATAATTTTCTCAGTTGTCCCTCTGTCCTTTGACAGAGAAACTCCTGTGCGTATTCTGTCCAAGGACAGAGACGCAACTGTGAGATGATAAGTAGACGTGAAATCACTCCAAAAGAATAATTTACACGTTAATTGTAATTTTCTAAGCGCAGCTTAGATGCAGCACAAGGCCGAAAGTATGGGGCACCCAGTGAGGACCGAACTCACTACTCAGTCGCAAACAATCTAGCAAGACAAGCTTCCTAGCCATTACACCACGCCGAGGTGCCCCAAACTGACTGACTACAGTGTAACCCGGATATAAGACAGTTGTCGGGACCGGAGAAGAAGTCTCTTATAGCCGGGTTTTTCTTATATCCAGGTTTGGTCTATTTTGTTTACATTAACACAGGCTCTAATTTGGGACCAGATACAATCTCTCTTATATCCGAGTTTCTCTTATACCCGGGTCTCTTATATCCGGGTTACACTGTATATATAGAGATTTAATTAAGCCGTTTTTGTGTTTGTCTTCGCCTATATCTTTTTCTTGTTTTGCTCAGGTATCAAAGGAAAAGGTAAATAAATATCTCGTATCAATGTCTAGCCATATTTATGTCTTTATTTCTCTTCCTTTTCCTTGCCTCTCGACTAAATATGTTCTTATCTATATCTTGATGAATCTTGTTATATCTAATTTATGACTAAACTGATCCTATAAATCGATTTACCTTGACTCTTGCATATCTGTCTCAGTCGGTCCTTAATTTTATATCGATTTGTGAAACTCTCTATGTAGAGCGATTTATTAGATTTCGTTTTTTGTTTCGTTTATTTTTTCTCCCTTTGATCCTAACTTTGTAACAGTTTATTTTGATCTTTGCATATGTAACTGACTCAATTTGTCCTCATCGAATGTATCGATTTCATCTCGGCCATTTTATTCGAACCCTATGTATCGATTGATCTTATCTCTGTTCTTGGGTATGTTTTTCATGTATCGATTTTTCCTAAAGTCTTTTTCGTGTCCCAGTCTGATCTTATCGATTTATCTTGATCTTTTCACATCTATCTCTCTCAATCTTATCTAGTTATTGATTTGCTTGATCTATCCATATTTACCTGGCTCATTTTCTTCTCTTGCCGTGGTATGTTCTTGATTATCTGACTCTGTATTTATCTATATATCTATCTCACCTGATCTCTTCTTGTATGTCTCAGTCTAATCTTATTTATGTAACGATTTATCTTGTTTTTTTCTTGTTTATCGAGGTAAGTTTGTACTCAATAATGTATTGATGCGCATTAATCGTTTTTGTAACTGTCTCAGTTTGCCCCTCTGTACGTATGGATTTGTCCTGAATTTGTATTTTGTAACTGTCTCAGTTTGCCCCTCTGTACGTATGGATTTGTCCTGAATTTGTATTTTGTAACTGTCTCAGTTTGCCCCTCTGTACCTATGGATTTGTCCTGAATCTGTATTTTGTAACTGTCTCAGTTTGCCCCTCTGTACGTATGGATTTGTTCTGAATTTGTATTTTGTATATGGCTCAGTGTGACAAGATTTTGGAAGATTTCCAAGCAACGAGAAACTATATATATAAAACAGTTGAAACCTAACCTGAACAAAATAAACTATGACGTCACGAGCTGCGGTGCGATTTTCGATTCCGCGTCTCGTATACACAATTTTGTCGTTGCTTGGAAATCTTTCCTGCAACAAAAACAGACTATCATTATTGTTTCGTCCGTGTAATGGCTGATATATTGAAAAGTAATTACCATCTTTGATAATGGCTTAAGTAAGCCAAAAGCTTAGATTGGATTTAAACATGTATCAATATGTTGATTTCCTTTCGTCCTTGAATGATAATGTTATTAAACTTATCAGACAATATGAAAGGAACTTACTGAAAATAAATAGATAAAACTTGTCTATATTATTCAATGAAACATGCATCAATTAATATATATATATATATATATATATATATATATATATATATATATATAATCAGTTAGATCAAGTGCCTTTTGGGAAATGGATTAAATAATATTTATGTTGGTCACACCACAAACTCGCTTTCATGACGCTTGACACTACATTTGAATGATAATTATAACTTTTTTAGGCATCTAAAACAACATGCCTAGCCACAAACACAAATCCCCGTTGAAAACACAACTATACTTAAACATGAAAACAATAAACAAAAACTAAAAATTCTAGCTATATATATATATAAAAATCTTACCTAACCTGAACAAAATAATGAAAACTTGACAAATATACTTAAATGCCTATAATTGATAACAGAAGCCATTGGTTTATACCAAAGGCTCTCCATACTTTGTACTTCTCGTTTTCACTCTCGCGTGGTCATGTTTCGTGTCATGGGCCGCGGCGCGATTTTCGCTTCCAATGGCTCGTATGCACGAGTTTGACGTTGCTTGGAAATCTTCCATCCAAACAAAACAGGCTATCATTGTTACTACGTCAGTGTATTGTTTAATTTATTGTAATGCAATTGCCATCTTTGATGATGGCTTATGTAAGCCGAAAACTTAGATAGGATTAAAAAACATGTATCAATATGGTGATTTTCTTTCGTCTTTCAATGATAATGTTATTAAGCTTATCAGACAATATGAAAGGAATTTACTTAAAATAAATAGACAAAACTTGTTTATATTATTTAATGAAACATGCATCAATATATATATATATATATATATATATATATATATATATATATATATATATATATATATATATATGTATCCTTGTGCAGGTATGCAGAAAATAGAAAAGAACACGTTGGGTGCATAATCCGGGGTTCCTTAGTATTTTTGTTTTTATTTTTAAGAAGACAGTGCTCCATACAGAAGTAGAGCTAATATTATAATAATATTTTTTGTTTAAAAATATGATTCCTTCGCTACATAAGAGTTCTCATGTTTCAAAAACGAGAGTCGAAATTATCCAAATAATTAATAAAATTAAGTTGGATTGTGGTGTTTAGTCCCGTTTCATCTTCAAGCGAAATTTTAGGAATAAGCTATCTCTCGGTTTACGTGTATTTTTAGGCACGGTCCGTTACAGAATTTGTTATTGTGGGAGTGGCTAGACTATTTTCCTTCGTTAAGTGGTCAGGGAGTTAATTCTTATCAATAGAATCATCATCCTCTGAGAGGTTTTGCTAAGGTTGGGTAGGGTATCTATTTCAAGGCTAATGTTTACGGTCATCCTTTAGTTGGTTCCCAGTGAAGGATATTTTTATGGCGCGCCTACAATCGTTATGTGTCTGGAGAATTGTCTTTTATTATTGTCTATCTGATTATCTATTTATTTATTTGTTTATTCAAGTGGGTGTTTTATATACAGATCGCTTTGCATTGAATTTCAATTTTTTTTTTTTTTTTGTTTTTTGACGACGACAAAAAGGGTTTTTCCTATTTAAAGGTTTGGCTAAGCTTTTTAGAATTTTACTTAGCTATGTTTTTTTTTATGCTAATTATTTAATGCGAAAGTTAGATAACAAATTCTGTAACGAACCGTGCCTAAAAATACACGTAAACCGAGAGATAGCTTATTCCTAAAATTTCGCTTGAAGATGAAACGGGACTAAACACCACAATCCAACTTAATTTTATTAATTATTTGGATGATTTCGGCTCTCGTTTTTGAAACATGAGAACTCTTATGTAGCGAAGGAATCATATTTTTAAACAAAAAATATTATTATATTATATATATATATATATATATATATATATATATATATATATATGGGCAATCATATTCAAGGATAGCCGTCTATTAGGGCGGTAGCCAAACCTTATTGCAGACGCTCGCTCTCAGGTTCATTTGTGCTTGTTCAGCACCCACAGTGGCAACCTGTGGTTTATTCTGCAACTATGTTGAACAGACCGTAGTTACAGTTTCTGGGAAAGAGTGTGTTATTTAGAGGGATAAACAATCTGAACAATGCCAGCACAATCAAACCTTCGGTTACGATGACTTGTGACTTCGTGCTAGTGAACATTGGAAGTCAACGCTCAGAGGCGACAAGCTGTTTCGTGCTGGACGCAATCTTTAGGCCGCGAATGCTGCCATAGATATATCCATAGATATATATAAATAGCCGAGGAAATATCCAGCATTCGCAGCCTGATGGTTGCGTTAAGCATGAAACAGCCTGTCGCCTCTGAGTGTTGACTTCAATGTTCACTTTTATATTTATATTTCCATACGCTCTATCTCTGATATTGTGGACTTTATCCCATAAATATAGCCCACCTTAAACTATATATATATATATATATATATATATATATGAAAATAGATGTGGAATTGACATAGATAGATATGAATAGATAAATAGATAGAGAGAGAGAGAGAGAGAGAGAGATAGATGTGGGATTGAGATAGATAGATAGATAGATAGATATGGAATTTAGATAGATAGATAGATAGATATGGAATTGAGATAGATAGATAGATAGATAGATAGATAGATAGATATAGAATTAACATAGATAGATATGGAATTTAGATAGATAGATATAGAATTAACATAGATAGATAGATATATATAGAATTAAGATAGATAGATATGGAATTTAGATAGATTGATAGATAGATATGGAATTGAGATAGATATAGAATTAAGATAGATAGGTATGGAATTTAGATAGATAGATCGATAGATAGATATGGAACTGAGATAGATAGATAGATAGATAGATAGATAGATATGGAATTGAGATAGATAGATAGATAGATAGATAGATATAGAGAGGGGAAGGTAAGAGAAGAAGAAATGAAGGGAGTGACAGTAAGATAAAGACTGTCATCTCGATACAGAAGAAGTTAAAGCCTAGTGGGAATAAATATAACGCATTAATAAAATAGAAATTTTAATACATTATCGGAAGTGAAAGAAGGCAAAGGCGAGAAAGAGGGAGAGATCGGGTGTGTGTGTGGGGGGGAAACGAAGAGGGAAAGGGCGGGGAATAAAAAGAAAACAGAGGGGGAAAAAAGAAAGGGGACGAGAGGGCGGAATAAAAAGAAAAAGAGAAAGCAAAAGAGAAAGCAGGAAGAAATAAAATAGAAAATAAAGAAATATAGGAAAAGAAAGAAAGAAAGAAAGAAAGAAAGATTACGTAAGTAAGACATAGAAAAAGAGAGAGAGAGTGAGAGAATGTAAAAGAAAGAAAGAGAGAGGGAGGAAGGAGATTTGAGAGAAGAATAGAATGTCAAGATATAGTTCTGAAGGATCAGCTTAAGAAGGTGATCGATACTCGGATCGATTGCTCAGATCGATATCGTCCATACGCATCGACATTTCCAATAGGTTAGCTGTAGATGTGGGTCAGGTTCGCTGGAACGCAATATCTAGAAATCACATTCTTGCTACTATCTCCCGCAATTATCACCAATCACACTTTATACTCGGATGTTAATATCAGAAAGAGACGCACTTCCTTCTTGATGCTTAAAATCATGTCATTATCCTTCTCCGATTCTAATAACAGGTTTTGTCATTATTACTTTGAGTAAATCAGCTGCTCTTTTTAATGCACAACATTTCTTAGATATTAGGGGTGCATTCCGAATATAGATAAACTTATGAGAAAAATAAATATTGCCTTTACAAATGTCCTCTCCCTTTCAGAGAGCCTAAATTATTATTTTATTTCCATCGATTCCTGGTGTGTAACCATTTTCTTTTCGAGTCCCGTCCAGAGACCTAAGATTAGAAATATCACAAAACATTTTCCACTGAGCAATTAAATAAAACACACATATTTAACATAGATAAAGACCTTCGTACGCGTGAGAACAATTGTTTGTATTTCTTTAAGGCATGGGCTTCCAGGAATCCCTTCAATGAGTTCATTGGAATCTTTTGCAATCAGTCCGATGGATCCAACAGGGATTATTAATGTTCTCATGTGTCACATTTTTGAGATTTGGTTTTCAAGGTCCTTGTATTTTGATAGCTTTTTAAAGATCTTCAAAGATACATTGCAGCCTGCAGGGACTGCCATATCAGTAAGGAGGTATCTGTCTATATTTCTGAAAAGAGGTATTATGTACACTATTTACATTATTCGGACTATTGTCCTCATCTTTGTCGCCATATTTATTGCAACGTTTCGGTCGTTGTACGCTCCGGCCTTCTTCAGGTGGTTGGAATGTCGAAATGAACCCTTTATTTTGCTCACTGGGGTAGACTGTTCTAGTTCCACGTGCCATGTTTAATGGATGTCAGTTATCTCCTGTTAATTCCCCTTTCCAAGTCCTCCACTGCCTTAACTGGGTATTGAACTCACACTCTTTCGGTCAAGGCACAGTGGATAAAGGCGTTAGTTAGATCCAGTGACAGGACCCAAAAGAGTGTGAGTTCAATACCCGGTTAAGGCAGTGGAGAACTTGGAAAGGGGAATTAACAGGAGATAATTGACACCTTGAGCGCACATGCGGACAATGGTAGAAGGCGTGCCCAGCCATTTCCTCTAAACCAAGGTCACACCGATGACAGTCTGGCAAATCTGCCACGTCCCATTTGAAGAGTTCGTCATTGAGAGGTAGCACATTTCGAATCAATCGCCAGCTAAGCGAAAACTCAGAGTTATTGAGATAATCCGCCGCTGTCGCCCAAGACCACAAAAAGCGCAACTCTGATGCCGACAAGCCGAGCCGGCCAAACAGAGGATCCATCGCGACTCCCTCCAATAATTCATGATACAATAGTCTCCGGCGCCGAGAAAGGTAACTAGATCTAGGAATGGCCCAAAAGGCCGACCGACACACGCTGAGGAAACTCGATAAACTTCCACAACTGCGACGGCGCTTAACCCAAGAAATGTGAGGAGTCATAGTAAGGCTAGGGAAGGCGTCGCTAAAATCAAGTCCTCCGTCAAAACGCGGCGTAGGAAAGCCAACCTCGTGGCGATGACTCGCCAGGTGTGGCAATCCAAGCCCCCCATGACACGGACACTGATAACAATCTTTATCGACCCAATGTTTGCGACAACCCCACAAAAGGTCGGTCAACGAAAGCTCGATCGCCCCCATACGAGTCCCGCAAAGAGAAAGTACAGCCAAGCGGTAAAGGATGAGGGGCAAGACGTAATTGGCACACGCCTCAGCCATACCCTTGAAGGATAACCCCCTTCGAAGCCAAGTCCGAACCGACGCTTAGACCTTTGTCTTTACTTCTGACCAATACTCCTCCAGCTAGAGTCCGGGCCCGAACGAGACTCCAAGAATGCGGACGCGTTCATCAGTCCAACCAAAGAACTCCGGAAGCGCGACCCCCCTTCCAGGCACCTAACCAGTGTGTATTAAAGAAGAAAGATAAAACTAAAACTGTTGGAATTAATGTTAAATTCAAAAAAGAAGGAAAATTTAAAAATTAATGAATAAAAGACTGATGAAGGTTATAGAATGTCTCGAAACCCAATTTGCCGTGTCTCTTTAGGGCGTGGGCGATCATGACTTTCTACATCTTTCTATCTCTTGTAGTTCTTAGTATGGTTTATCTTTTAGTTATCTCTCCCAATCCCTGTTCTGCTATCTATTTAATCAGTCCTGTTAGATGATTCTATCGCTGTTTCTGTCTTGCTTTTAATAATGTCCGGTGAATGTCAATCTTTCCAAGCCTTCTTTCCTTATTATATGTCTTAGAAATTTCAAATGCCTATCTCTTATTCAAAGTATAGATATTCCTTTCATTTCCATTTTTTCTTAAATGTTTAATCCATGATATTCTCAACATCCTTCTGTAGAGCCACATTTTTGTTGCCTTAAGTTGCCTCTATATCTGCAATGAAGACGTCTACTCTTGACAAAATCCAAAGAAGGATCTGTGATGTAATCGATCCTGACTTGGCATCTCAACTTCAGTCACTTTCTCAACGACGTGACGTGGCTTCCCGCTGCCTTTTCTATAAATATTTTCATAGCAACTGCTCCCAAGAGCCTTTTCCTCTGGTGCCCTGACTACATGAATTTAAGCGTGCGATTAGATTGGCATTTAGGTCCCAGCCGTTTACTGTTGAAATAGTTAAAACAGTTCTAGAATTCCCTTCCGTTTACTTGTTTCTCTGAAAGCTACAATCTTCAAAAATTTAATAGCACCGTCAATCGCCATCTTCTATTTTCTTGAATACCATTCATCTTTTATCCTTTCATCAATGATATATATATATATATATATATATATATATATATATATATATATATTTGGTTGGATTGATGTGAGTTTAGGACTGTGGGTTTCACGCTTTCGCGATCGTCAGACAAACTGATTAATTCTTTTTAAATTTTGGGTTCATGTAGATTGCGTGTATTGATGTTATTTTGGGACTGGGAGGAATAGTCGTCGTGATGTCATCGTGCTAAAGCAAACAGATGCATTTCCGTACACCCGATGAGGTACGCAGACACTCATACACACTTGCTCGTCTGCCGGGGCTCATACAGACATAAACATGTGGACAGTATGAGATTTGACATATGTATGTATATGGGTGCTGTTGTGTCTATACATACGTATTTGTATGTTGAAATTGGAAGTGTAGCGAAAATTTCTCGTGAATATCTCGTGAATGTATACATGTCAGCAATCAGAGCATTTTCTATTTTTTCGCTGAATAATATTTTCTCGCATGCACGTATATGCGCGTGGTGGGGTTGTGTAAAATTATGATAGGTAATAATTGCTATTATATATATATATATATATATATATATATATGTATATATTGCTATTGTTGATATATATATATATATATATATATATATATATATATATATACATATTGATATGATATATATATATATATATATATATATATATATATATATATATATATATATATATATATATATAATATGCTCATCAACATACTGGCCTGTTTCGCTGTATCACAGCTCATCACCTCCAAGTCGGGATCGAAATCCTATCGATTTGGCATCAGTCTGAGATCCTACCCCTAAGCTATCGGCACACGGCTGATAGAAAGGTAAATTCTAACGTATTGTATACGGATGTAAACCAACGTGGGTAGCCATCAGTGCTCGATTGATTAATGACAACCAGTGCGTTAATAGCATTGATGGCCACTAATTTTATAGTAGATGTAATGAAAACGTTGATATATAATCGAAGTGTATCCTAGTAATATAAAATATTAAGACAGATCCACAAAAAGTGTATTTATTATTAGTGAGCAAAAATTAATACCCAATCAAATTCCAAATCACCTCATATGGGGAAGAAGCTTATTTCGACTGACGGAACTGTTCTTATTCCACCCTGGTATAGACTGAGGTCATGTTGGAAATAGAAAGCTAAAAAAAAAAAAAGTCGAAAAATAATACAGAATTTATGCATTTGAATGTTTCAATCGGGCGAAATGCACGAGACAGACTATGAATAGACCAGGGCAAGCAATCTAAACATTAGACGAATAAAAAGCTTTAATTATCTTCCCAGACCAAAATAAACTATTAAATAAGCGACCTAAGCAAATCCCCCCGTCCAAATTTTTTACTACGTCAATAAAACATGAAAAAATGAAAAGAATAAATAATACAAAAGGAAAATGAAAAACAAATAAAATAAATTGACCGAAATAAATAAATAAATAGAAACAAGCTACTCCCGCAAAATAACCGGCATAGATTACCCACAATGCGCCACTCACCCATATATATATATATATATATATATATATATATATATATATATATATATATATATATATATGTGTGTGTGTGTCTGTGTCTGTGTCTGTGTATATAAATAGCCGAGGAAATTTCCAGCATTCGCGGCTTGACGATTGCGTTTAGCATGAAACAGCCTGTCACCTCTGAGTGTTGACTTCAATGTTCGCTTTTATATTTATATTTACACACGCTCTATCTCTGATATTGAGCACTTTATCCCATAAACATAGCACACCTTAAAACTATATTTGTTCATATATATATATATATATATATATATATATATATATATGATAATTGATATTACTTCACTGTTCAACGCACTTTTCTTTTTTTTTCTAAAGAAATGTTCCTGTGACAAATATTTTTGGGCGGCCTCGACTTACACTTATATTTGTTTGCAAATTTAAATTGGAATCGTCAAAAGTAAAATTCTGTCAATATTTTTAATAAGGTTTGAGAGTCTACGCAAAAACCCCACATGATATATATTGTCCATATAAATCTAATTATATTCCTAAACTGTTATTAGGGTGTTCGGAAAATAATGTTCGATCTTCGAATCAATTTGAGTCCCGAATTAATATATTCAAACTGTGTTTAAAATAGAAAACCTAAACATCTACACATTTCTGCCATCGAGTTACAAGATTATTTATGCCTTTACGATAAAACTCTAAAGGTTTTGACGCGAAGAAATCTTTGAATGGAGTTTCTGCATCTTTTTTCTAACGGAATGTCTTTTGGTTTAAAAATTGTTAAGATGCTTGAAAAAGTGGTAGTCAGTGGGTGAGAGTTGAGAGGAATATGGTGAATATGGCAAAGTCTCGTATCCCAAGACAATGATCTTCTGCAGTGACATCCTTGTAATATGTGGCCGAACATTGTCCTGAAACAGATTTAAACCGTGAATAACATGTGCCGGTCGCTTTTTGCTTAACTGAATATGCATTTCATCTTGTTTCTGGCAGTAAACTTCGGCATTGATGTTCTTGTTAGATTCCACAAATCTGTAATGAATAAAACTGTTATATTCCATGCTAAGGGAATAAACACATAACAGCAGGTGGATCCTAGAAGAAAGGTTTATTGTACACAACAAGTACAATATGAAATACTGTATAGTTATATACTACAGGTCAATCTAGTAGTGAGTGCCACTAATTGGGAGGTCGGACGTGCGTGTGACGTCTCTGTCACACTAAGCTATTTATTATGTATAATTACATAATTCTGGCACAAGGCCAAAAAAGGGGAGGGGTTGAGGATGGTCATCACTATCTATCTTATACCTAGCTAATCCAATTCACGACCCATTCACTCATTACAATTTCCACATTCACCATAAAAACTCTTCCGTCACCAATCAACCCTCCATACACCATAATACCGCATTCACTCAAGGGAGACGTACAAAAACGCGCCGCATGCCATAAAAATTTAATGATAATAAATTATTATATATAAAAATCTAATCATGAAGAATGAGAGGGGTGGGAGATGAACCCCATAACAAACTAAATATTAAAAAAGCAAACTAAACATAACTGATGTTAGTAGGGCCCGTCCAACCCTCAAAAAAGAGAGGCCGCTATATTCTGGCCATCGGACAAAGCTCTCTTGCTAAGGGAGTGGGAAAAGGAGAAAATATATACGGGCATGGGAAAATATAAAAGCTGACCCAGTCGATATGAAAAAGTGGGGCCAAAACAAACTCGTTTCTATCACACTCCTCTGTCGAGTCTCTCGTAAGCAGTGGACGTTATAGGTACTAATTACCTATAGTGTAATCATTCGTGGGGGTGACTGGTTATTCCATTACATAAAACAGTTAACCAGTCGAAGAAATTGCGGGATTTCGTCAACATGATATGAGATTAAATAATCCATGATATAATACAAGGTCAAAATTATATTTTTATTAATCCTCCAACAGTGTTATCAGTTATCTCCTGTTAAATTCCCTCTGAAAGTTCTCCACTGCCTTAACCGGGTATTGAACTCAGAGTTGAAGACACAGTGGATAAAGGCGTTAGTTAGATCCAGTGACATGATCCAAAGAGTGTGAGTTCAATACCCGGTTAAGGCGGTGGAGAACTTTCAGAGGGAAATTAACTGGAAATAACTGATAACTGACATCCATTAAAAACATGGCACGTCGAACTAGAACAGTCTACCGCAGTCATCGAAAGAAAGGGTTCATTTCCACATTCCAACCACCTAAAGAAGGCCGGAGCGTACAACGTCCAAAATGTACTAATAAATATGACAACAAAGATAAGGACATTAGTCCGAATAATATAAATAATGTACATAATACCTCATCTCAGAAATATAGACAGATACTGAAAGGCTGAAATGTTGTAATAAATATGGCAACAGAGGTGACGACAATAGTCGGAATAATGTAAATAATGTACATAATACCTCATCTCAGAAATATACGCAGATACTGAAAGGCCGAAACGTTGTAATAAATATGGTGACAAAGATGGGGACAATAGTCCGAATAATGTAAATAGTTTACATAATACATCATCTCAGAAATATAGACAGATACTTAAAGGCCGAAACGTTGTAATAAATGTGGCGACAAAGATGAGGACAATAGTCCGAATAATGTAAATAATGTACATAATACCTCATCTCAGAAATTTAGACAGTTATTGAAATGTCGAAACTTTGCAATAAATATGGTGACAAAGATGAGGACAATAGTCCGTATAATGTAAATAGTGTACATAATACCTCATCTCAGAAATATAGACAAAACGGTAATCATTTTGCATATTTAATTTTATTTTGTCACAAAAAAATAAATTTATTTTCGGTGTCTGCAAACAGATTTGGAATCCCGACAACATTTCTTCATATTATTTCAATATTTAATGAGAATTCTTGCAAGTTTCCATTTTTATTAAACCGCGTGTTTCTCAAATCGCATGCATAGAGTTACGAAGAGAGGAACTCCAAATCTTTGTGGAAGTTTTAGGATCTCTTAGAATTTGTTTTCAATTAATAAAGCAATTTAATTTCCTAAATGGTTTCAGAAAATATTACTGTAAACCTATAACGGTGGAAAAATTACTATTGATATTAATTTATTCAACTGATAATTCAAAATGGTAATTCAATTTAAAATCGGCCAGTTTCAGGCTCACGTGTGGGGATCAAACGTGATTTCTTGCTGCGTGAGTTGATGCAAAGTCCCGTGTCAAAATACATAGACAGATTTTATCACTTTTGTTGGCCACAACTTGTCAATTACTCTCTCAACAAAAGTTTCATAAATGCACACAAGTGATGAAAGCAAAATAGATTAATTTAATGTAAAATATAAGCGCTTTTCGCAACATTCACTTTTACAATGCAATCTTTTAGTCATATAGCTTCTGCAAAAGACAGTTCAGATTCCGTCTCATCTGTTAAATTCACTTTCGGAATAATGCCCCTGGGAATACATGTCTTCTTTCGGTACCCACTATGGGTTAAATAGCAAGGTAGACTGGTCTATCTAGCCTTGGCTAGAACCCAATCTAAGAAAAGGAATACTCGGAATTCGTTCTGGATACGTCACGGCAATTCACTGGTAGATTTTATACCAAAGTTCACTCAGTACAAGGCTCGAGAGCCACTCAATGTAGAAGTGCTAAAATGGCTATGACGGAGGAGGTGTCTAATGGGAATGAAAGAAGAGGTGGTAGGAAGTGAATATTATGAGGATAAGAAGTATATACAACTATTGACTCTTGTCTTGAAGAAAAATAGATAACGATTGAACCCTGAAACAGAAGAAAATATTAAATTTTTAAAGTTTATCAAACTTTCGCTGGTTATTTAAAGCCAAGAAAAATATATATCTTTAGCGAGTAAGATTTCTTTTGAAGATAATTATTTTTTTACTGATACAAGTCCTACCAATTAACCCATAGCTGAGGTGGATATAAAAGGTCGTTTCATGCCTTTCCCAAGGGTATTGTGCGTAAGTGAAAATAACGAACCAAATTGGAATCGAAACTCGACTCTCCTATTTCCAATTTCGAGCCGTTACCCATTACACCACCCGTACATCCAAGCTTACAGGACCTGCTATTCCCAAGAGATCACCCATCTAGGTAGTGGCCAGGCTTGATGTTGCTTAACTTCAGTAATCGTAAGAGAACCTCTGTTTCAACGTGACGTTGCCGTAAGCCACTATTAAAAGAGAGAGCTGTTGAAAAATGAATAGAAAGTTGTGGATGAAAATAAAAGGAAGCTGTGGAAAGCCATAATCGTCTATATCCTGAAGTGACACGGCATCTAACAATAATCCTGTGATTAGTCTGAGCGTAATATTATTTCGAAGTCATTTTCTAGGATTTGATGGATCGAAGAGACTAAGCGAGAAACAATGTCCTGTTGGCCAACAGCATTTCAATCAACATGGCATCTCCGGGCAATGGAAAGCAATTAACGATGTAGTATATCCTGTTCTCTCGTCTGATTTTTTTCTCGCATCTAATTAGCCATTTCGTGGCTAATGAGCTACGATACTTGATTGAGAGAGCAACTGTAGCAAAATGCATCCCAGATCGCGTTTCTCAATTAAATACAGGTAATGAAGAAATTATTATTATTATTATTATTTTTTTTTTTTTACTTCAGACGCATCTCAGGAGCAACGCTAGGCAACTGAAACCTGCCTACAATATTTTTGTGACACAACTAAAGTTGATGTTACAGCTTCTGGACTGAAAACGTTTTTCAAACAATGTTTTTGGTAGAGTTTTCCTAGATAAACAACTTGTCGTTCAGGTTTTATAATTTCACTTTCAAAATTTCCCATTTAGGGCATAATTGGAACCTCAGTAATAATTTTCATCGGGGGGAAACCGTTAAATTGATTTTAATTATCTGGGACTTATCTCTTGGGAATTATCTTCGAGAACATGCCAAATTTATTCAGCATGAAACGGCATTTGCTGTTCACTTCAGAACATAGGAAAATATGGCTCTCCACAGGTTCCTTTTTGTTTAATATCTGTAAACTCTGTTTTGTCATGACTGTCATTGGAAAATATATTGGAATGGTTTTTTGTTCCACAGTTTTGAATTTAGGTTTTTGCTTCACCTAGATTGGTTGCCAATCAAGGCTAAAGCGACAAGTCTCTTCTGTTATTTTATCTATAGTTTTGGGCAGAAAAGACACGGAATCATGTCTTTCACTGAGGTATGATATCAAAATGAATAAAAATGATCTTAGCTGGAATTTGAACTCTCTTCGTGAATTCTATTTGCTATGTTCTTAACCTATTGTGCAGTTACGCCTATGCACTGGGATTTACATGAAGGTATAAACATTTCTGCCATTGTTTTTTTTTATTATTAACAAGGAAATCTTTTATCATCTTCATTTACAATGTGCAAGATCTTCCACAACATTGTCTCAACCTAGAATAGAACAATATGGATTTCTCAACGAAATCATATATTAGACGCAGTAGTGAGTCAGGGACAAAATGTAGCCAAAGCATGACTTACCAATAAGGGGACATTAATAGATAAGGTAGCGAATACATTAGTTAATATCCTTTGATGACGAACGTTATAATAAATTTTTGTGACGTACTGTGACCGTTAATAATTAAGTATAACACAAGACTTCAATGTTAAAATAAAACAATATTTAATTACAACCGCAAATAAATACTTAACAAGAAAAAAAGAAGTTAAGCTCTACCAATGATAATTAACCACTTCAATGAATACCTTGTTAGCAGTGCGGCTCGGACTAACGTCCGGTAGATCCTAAATCAAAATGAAAATCATTGACGTACAATAATTCACACTAATTCGACTGGATAGTTCCACTCAATAATCACCGCAGTCAGCAGCTTCACACCGCTATTTATACACCTGGTGGAAAACCTATTCATAAGTCCGAAGTGTCACGCTCGAACCTCGGTGTCGGTAGTTACTCATTTTCTTCCTATATGACATAAATAAATTCAATCAATGATATAATGAAATAATAAATGATAACAGTGTAATGTTAATTTCAAGCAACGATATCTTCGTTTGAATGTATTAGAAAAAAATTACATTATACTTTAATAAGTCCTGTTTTTTCTAATGGTATAAATTTAATTGAAAGTTTATAAGTAATTTAATTATTTTGAGACATTTTTATGTTTATATATTCTTTTTTATAGATACAAACATTTAAGTAAATGCTCTGTTTATAATAAACAGTATTAACATTTACCGGCCTGAATGTCCGAGAAATTTTCTTAGAAAATATTCGTCCTCCGACAGGAAGCGAACCTGTACCCTATAAGGAGCGGTCATATAGCGAGATGTGCTTTTACCGATTGAGCCACAGAGGAGCGTTTCAGTTTGCAAGGTCGATTTTAAAGTTTTTAAACTACAATTTTCCATGATTTTCTCACGTACATTCATATCTGCTCGATACGTGTCTAAATTAAACAAATGACGTCACACATTATGAAATGGACAAAGTCCGCCATGTCTCTCCTGCCCATATTCTACTTCCCATTTTCACAATCTCTGTACGTAGGTTACTCGATCTTTCCATAGGTTCCTATTCTTTTCACTATGTCTTGTGACTTTCAAATTCTCAAAGTCCTCGTTTGACCGAGAAATTTCAATTGTTTATTTCTGATCTGAATACGTTGGCTACCGCATGACCCACTGCAGGATCGTGGTGGTTTGTCTGCAAGGCTCAAATGACTCTTCAGCGTGTCATTTTACAATTTCTTTTTTTGAAGATTATTGGGAGTGGGATACTATCATTGATTGCTTATGAGATCATGGACACCAGACTCATAAAAAAAATTTTGAATATAGAAAATGAAAGTGTCAATGTAATAATTGTATATTTAGAATTTTCAAATAACCCACAGGTAGGTCGTATGCGACTCTGTGTTGTAAAATAGATTCAAGTACAAAACGACACTCTAGTGGGTCGTAGTTAATAAATACTACCTATGATATCTCTGCTGCATATTTGAAACAATGTTAAAACATAAAGTCGCTTCAGTATCTGTCTATATTTCTGAGATGAGGTATTATGTACACTATTTACATTATTCAGACTATTATTCTCATCTTTATCGCCATATTTATTACAACGTTTCGGCCGTTGTACGCTCCGGCCTTCTTCAGGTGGTTGGAATGTCGAACTGAACCCTTTATTTTTCTCACTGGGGTAGACTGTTCTAGTTCCACGTGCCATGTCTAATGGATGTCAATTATCAGTTATCCCCTGCTTAATTCCCTCTCCAAGTTCTCCACCGCCTTAACCAGGTATTGAACTCACACTCTATGAATTTCTGGGTATTATAAACCTAATCTCAACCTGATCCCACAGAGGGAGATCATCGACCTCTGTGGGATCAGGTTGAGATCATAGACAAAGAACACCATTGGAAAATTCGTAAACTTAAGGAATCAGCACATATGCTAGGCCACAAATATCTCCTGAGCCGGCCAAGCATAGAAATGAATACAATATGGGAACCAGTAATAAAGAGTGCCAGAGAAAAGCGATAACAACAAAAATTGCAATATGAGCTCTGGTAAAAATGGTTGCTGAAGACATTAGTTTTATAATACCCAGAAATTCATACACAGATGTCCTCAGGGACACGTGACACAGTGGATAAAATCGTTGGTTAGTACAAAGAGTGAGAGTTCAATACCTGGTTAAGGCGGTGGAGAACTTGGAGAGGGAAATTAACAGGAGATAACTGATAACTGACATCCATTAGACATGGCACGTGGAACTAGAACAGCCTATCCCAGTCAGCGAAATAAAGGGTAAAGTTCGTTATTCCACCACGGCCGAAACGTTGTAATAAATATGGCGAAAATATGAGCACAATAGCCCGAATAATGTAAATAGTATAAAGTCGATTGTATCAAAAGTAATTAAGACATAATGTTGGGACCCTAGGGCAACAAAGGAAATGAGGCTTGCGGGTCAACTATATCATAATAAACCCCATTTGCAGATATGTGTCATATTTTCTTAGCGTCGGACAGTTACACTAGGCATTCGGGATTAGCTATAATTGTTAATTAGTTATGTGTCATGGGTGATACACGCTTAGGCGATCATGTATCTTTCGATACATGACTGACGAGGCAGATTCCACCTCCCTTAGTAAGTTGCCATTTCTTTCTGCAGTAGACCAGTTGCCGTCGAAGTCTACAGAACCCATAGCTGGGGAAGAAGAAGAGGATTCATACCTTTCCCAAGGGTTTTAGCACGTAAGTGAATGTAATAGATTCGACTGGAATTCGAACTCTCCGATTCTTCAATCCGAGTAACAAGCATTATAAACTAGAGAGAACTGAGACCCCACCTCTTCAAATTTTCCCCGGTGATGATGAGACTCTCATGCTATACGCCTGAAAAAATGAATTCAGTTTTGTATAGAAGAGGAGTCTTTCAGGGGCCATTTCTCTTTTGTGCTTAAGGATCACGGTTCTCTATAACCTGCTCAGGCAGGTTAAAAACTGCTTTCCGTCCACCCATCTTGCTTTCAGTCTGACCCTGTGATATTCAAATCTTTTAAACCCTTTTCCACATTATGTGTCCCAGTAATTTCCATTACCTATTTCTGATCTTAAATACAAGCGTCCTTTTGTTCCTAATTTGCTTAGAATATCCATGTTGCTACACAACTTCCGTTTATAGAACCATACTTTTTGGCCTCTGTTGGTTTAGTCAGCTGTAATGAAAACTGTCCAGAATTCACTGCCATTGATATTACATAACAGTTAAGCACTCTTATATTATTCTCTAACGAGATGTTCGTGTTGGTTAACAGTTTATTTGTCTTTTTGAACGCATCTTTCTTGATTCTAATATTATTTTTCACGTGAAAACAAGAAAACGCGATACTTGAAAACTATGAAATCCGATACCGGAGAAAAAAAAAAAAAAAAAAAAGAAGAAAAAAGAAAAGAAAAAAGAAACCAGAATTATGCTTTATAAAAGCCGAAATTAATCAAACATTGGATAACTTCTATTTAAATATACACTGGAAATGAGTAAAACGGGCGGGAAATATGGGAAAAAATTACAAATATCCTTAACGAAACTTTCGACGATCTTTAACCAAACTTGTATGAATGAAAAATTATAATAAGTTTATCATTTTTAATTCATACAAGTTTGGTTAAAGATCATCAAAAGTTTTGTTAAGGATATTTGTAATTTTTTTTAATAAAGTAGATATAATATCTACATTATTCTAAAACAATATAATATTATTATTATAAAAATTATAACAGTGCAACCCGGATATAAGAGACCCGGATATAAGAGAAACCTGGATATAAGAGATATTTTATATGGTCCCAAATTAGAGCCATACTGACCTAAACAAAATAGAACAAACCCGGATATAAGAGACATCGTCTCCGGTCCCGACAACTATTCTTCACAATATTCGGGTTACACTGTATAATATTATTACACTATAAAATTATAAGATTATATCTACATTATTATAAAAGATTATAAATCCATTATTATCACAAACATTATTATAACATTATTACACTAAAAATTATAAAATTATATCTACATTATTAAAAACATAATACTTTTATTATAAACATTATAAACATTATTATAACATTATTACACTATAACATTATTACACTATAAAATTATAACATTATTATATCTACATTATTATAAAACATTATAATACCATCATTATAAACATTATTATAACATTATTACATTAAAAATTATAAGAGTATTATGTCTATATTATTATAAAACAATGTAATATCATTATTATAAACATTATTATAGACATTATTATAACATTATTAGACAATAAAATTATAACACTATTTTATCTACATTAATATGAAGCATTATAATAAATTGTTATAAACATTATTATGAATATTATAAGATGAATAACGGCTCGGATTTGGGGAATCGGAGGGCCGAGTTCGAATTCCAACCAAATCCATTACATTCATTTACGTGCTAATACCTTTGGGAAAGGTATAAATCCTCCTCTTCTGCTTATGGGTAAATAATAGTACATACCGGGTTCTATAGCCTTGGATGGAAACTGGTCTACCGCAGAAAGAAATGGTAACCTACTGCAGGAAAAAATCTGCCTCCTCAGTCATGTATTGAAAGATACATGATCGCCTAATGATGGCACATAACTGATTAACTGATAACATCATTACACTACAAACGTCCAGTTTGACTGTTGAGATCTTGTGCTGTCCCTCATGCTAATAATAATACATACCGTCTTTTTATAATTGTTGGGTAGTCTTTCTTTTTGCTTTCTTTCATTACATAGTTCTGGGTATGACGATAAACTACATCCGGCAGCAAGGCACTTGATCAGGAGATTAGACGTTTTGATGAGCGTGGACACACCTCTTAATTACTCTTGTTACCAGGTCAGTGTTGATTCAGGGTGGTAGCACCTGTTAGGATTCCAGCTATGGGAAATTAGTGGATCCCAAGCAAAAAAAAAAAAAAATATTGAAAAAAAAATTTTTTTTGAAATTTGAAAGTTAATTTTTGTAGTAAAAATACCAGCCATGCATTTTTGTATAAAGAAATTACCGGTAAAAGATCTTGCTACTAAAATTACCAAAATATTTTTTTAAAGCAAAATGACCAAAAATAAATTTTATACTAGAATTACCAACAATAAATTTTACACCAAAAAATTTATCTGTAGCTGAAGGCATACAATTACGTGTAAAATATATTTAGTTGAAGGTATAAAATTGTGTTTAAAATATCTGGATTTCAGCATTGAGTTTGATATACCGGTAAACAAAATCAACCAAACAACCAACATGAAATATCCCTTTCATAGCATTAATCCACATAATATTCTACAATTTTTTAAAGAAATCAAACTGTATTGCAAAATATAACTTCAACAAAACTACAACAAAAAACACACATATCACAGCCTGTAGTAATTATGCCCACACAAACATGTATATGCACAAAAGCTGCGTATCATCTACCATGTATTCACTTGTGAAAGCAGAATAACATATATCATATTCCTATTACTTCAAGGCTAACAAGGATATTAAATTTCAGCATTAAATGCTCCATATGGAGTTGATATGCCGGTAAACAAACAAATCAAATCTTTCATTGGCATTTCTAGGATTTTTATGTCTGACATCAACACAGTTTTTCATGTTTTAAGATTTTGTCTACCAATATTAATTCCTGTTAGGACTTCGAAATTCATTTGCAACGACTCGCTGTATAACTTGAAAATTATTGAGAAGACATATAAGCAAAAACCGCGGAAAGAAATATGAGTAAAAACTGCATGTACGCTATTCCATGCAGTTGGTCCACAAGTTTACAACAGTCAGGTCAAATACTCGTTTAAAACTAAAACTTGGGGAATATTGGAAGTATGTTATCCGTAAAGAATGTATGAAATCGAAAATAATTCATCAGTAGGTCAAGTATAGATATCAATGATATATTGATGAGATAAGAAATGCAGGCAACAGGCCGTGATCTAAGAACTGAAGTATTTGGGGAGGAACAGTAGGCCAAGTATAGATATTAATATTATATATACGTTCCACTGACCAGAAAATTGATATTAGAAATGGGCAAAAGAAACATGTATATAGTGACGGAACAAGTTTCAACGTTTATAAAATATATCATATGCATAATGAATGAATTCACTTCATATGCTATGAACTATCAAGCAAAAACGCAAAAAGCGCAAATATATATAGAGGACTCTCTCATCTTTTTTCGACGTATGAGGGTCCAGAAGATAAGTCCTTTAAGGCAAACAGTCTGGCCACTCCGCACAGGACTCTCATCTTTCTTCGACGTATGAGGGCCCAGAAGATCAATTCAGGAATCAAACAGCCTGGCCACCCTCACACAGGACTCTCATCGTTCTTCGACGTATGACTGTCCAGAATAAAAGTCCTTAGAACCAAAAAGCCTGACCCCCCCACAATACTCAGTCATCGTTTTTCGACGTATGAGAGTGCAGAAGATCAGTTCTTAGAACCAAACAGCATAGCAACTCACGCGCAGGAATATCTCATTTTCTTCAACGTATGTGGGTCCAGAAGATCAGTTCTTAGAGCCAAACGGCCGGACCACTCTCACACAGGACTCTCTCATCGTTATTCGACGCATGAGGGTCCAGCAGATCATTTCTTAGAACCAAACAGCCTGGCCACCTTCACACAGGACGTATGAGGGTCTATAACATCATTCCTCATAACCAAACATCCTGGCCATCCGCATATATGATTTGATTATGTGGTGAAACTTTGCGCAGTAGCGACCACACTTTTTGCGAAGAGTCAAAAACAGAGAACCGGTGCAGAGCGTGCCACAATGTCCCCAAACGAGCCTCCTCAGGATTTGAATTTAGTGTTGCCCAGATATTTGTCCATTTATGGAGAGGGTGAAGAGAAGCATTCATACAATGACATTAGGACGTAAATGAATGTAATGAGCTCGACTGTGATTCGAACTCGGCTCTCTGATTCCTCAATTCGATTTCATTCCACCACCATAACTCCGCACACACAAATTTATATATATCTATATAAATATAAAAGTGAACATTGAAGTCAACATTTAGAAGCGACAGGCTGCTTCATGCTAGACGCAATCGTCAGGCCAATGTTCACTTTTATATTTACACACGTTCTATCTCTGAAGTGTATATTTCTTCATATATATATATATATATATATATATATATATATATATATATATATATATATATATATATATATATACGTATATATATATATATATATATATATATATATATACACACGTATATATATATATATATATATATATATATACACATATATATATATATATATATATATATATATACGTATATATATATATATATATATATATATATATATACGTATATATATATATATATATATATATATATATATATATATATATATACACACGTATATATATATATATATATATATATATATATATATATATATATATATATATATATATACACAGACATGACAGAATTGAATAGACACCAAGATAAATTTTATTTCCGATTTTTTTTAAATAACCAAGATAAATTAACTTAGATTATTTGATTAAAATTGCAGATAACAATACTGGAACATCCCACGAACCAAAGGAGCATCAGACCTATCCGAATTTCACCGAGGACGTATCGTGAGCCAACATGAAAATCTTTCAATACCCCTTTCTACTGTTAATAGAGTGATCGTACAATTCACCTGAGAGGGCAAGAAGTGCACAAGACCTCATCTAGGCCGCCTTGGGCCTTCTGAAAGAACCATGCGTCTTGTCGAAAGAAATGTTGAACAGGATCCACGTTGCAAGGCCTCTGACATAGCAACACAAGTTGATGTCAGTTCCAGAACAGCTGTCAGGTATTTTCACAAGCTGGGCTACTATGGCAGAGCTGCGAGAAGGAAACCACTTCGCCCAGCCAATATCAAACGCAGAAAGGATTGAGCTCATGAGATGGTGGCGAGACCTGTGACCTTTTGAACCACTGTCATTTTCTCTGATGAGTCAAGATCCGCATTATTTTCCGACAGTGGAAGAGTATGGGTATGGAGACTCTGCAGTCACGAGTTTGATTTAAAAAGATTGCAGCCAACGGTGAAACATGGGGGCCTTTCTGTAATGGTATGGTGTGCAATTTGGAGTGATTATCGCTCAGAGCTTGTGGAGTGTGAAGGAAACATTAATTCAACCAAATATGTTTCTATATTAAAAAAAGGGTTCCTTTCAATATTCTCAAGTAGTAGAATGAGCAATGTTGACTCCCTATTTACAGAAGATGGAGCTCCATGTCACACTGCTCAAGCAACACAACATTGATTGAGACAAAATGGTATCAATAAACTTCCATTGCGAAGTCAGTCCCCGGATATTAACCTTATTGAACACCTTTGGGGTATATTAGATCGAAAACTCCGCAAAAAGAACAGGAAGCAATCTTCTAAACCCGATCTTTTAGGATTATTGCGTCAAACATGGCAAGAAATCCCTCAAGATGATATTCGTGAACTCATCGCTAACATGCCTAGAACGGTCCTTGCATTACAAAAAGCAAAAGGGATGTCAACCAAGTATTAGTTATGAAATTTATGACCATTTATAATTACTTCATTTGTATAAATTACTTGTTTAATAAAATAAACGGTTCCTGTGAGCGTCTATTCAATTCTGTCATGTCTGTATATATATATATATATATATATATATATATATATATATATATATATATAAAGACATAGATAGATAAACAACTATTTAGTAAAAATATATTTTAGCATGAAGAAATCTAGGCATTTTAGAGATGGTTACTGTTTTCGAATCCCTGTGGTTTTGCACCGTGTGTCACGAACATGTGTATCTTTTTATTTCATTTGTCCGAATGCAAGATGTCATGTTAATGCTCTCGATACGTTTTAAAGAAGAATGCTCATGGTAAATTCTGACACATTGCGCATAACATTAGACTGGCTTATGTCCAAACACTCATCTTATACCATTAATCCCTAAATGTTTTTCTAAATCCCTATGAGATTTGAAAGTTGACATTTAATGGGTGTAGATATAAACAGGTATGTAGACTAGACTCATAAATGAGATCATTTTCAAACAAGGGGCCAATCGGATACGAGAGTTATCCCCCTTGGGAACTACATCCTCATAAATTTATATTTACACGCCACAATGTAGTCGCTTATATCACTCTTAAAGCTGTAACTTTGAAATTCTCTTTTCAACGGATATGTAGCATATATTTATCTGTGTCGCCCGCAATGGTCGATTCAGAGATAATAATGGATAATAAAGATTTTTCCGAATCGCTCATATTCTTCTAACGTATATCAGATACGCCTTTTCTTTTACAATAAAAGCGTTTCGAACGTCAAGTTTTATGTTCGTTCTCTCTCTAAGCTGTCGGCAAAATGCGGTGAGAAATTCGATGGGGTCGGATGCAGAACAGAGGAAAGGCCTAATCTTTTGCCCTATCTCGGCGGAAATGACCCCTGAAACGAAATAGAACGAAAGCTGACATGATTTACTTTGGCACAAAGATTGAAGATCAGGGATACCTGCGTACAGATTACCCAACGAAATGTTTGGGTGGCAAAGTCGATAATCCATTTTGATCATGACTGGTAGACAAAATTAATGAATTAATCCAAGATCCCAGATTTTGCACTTAGCGTTGCACCACGTGGTATTACAAACGGGAGACAGCTCACGCGGCAGTTGTCAAATATCATTTGGAAACTATTTTTAGGGGCTTTTCTAACTTCTGCTGTAAGCATGGCCTCCAAACAACGTACAATTTATGCTATATATATGCTATAAAATGACAATTGGAAAAAAAAATCTTAGATTTTGTCGACGCGTTTTGTCTTCCGAATTTTTCAAGGCAAAAATGGAATCGAAATGTCTTTGTTTTTATAGTTACATTAAACAATCCAAATTTTAAAAAATAGACGCCTCTGTCTAAGCCTTTTTTCTGGTTAATGTAAATTTCCTTTATGCTAAGAGATTTTTTACATATCGACAATACAGTTAAATTCCCAGATGAATTCTGTCGACAAGACAAATTGGTATATCAATTTGACTTGTCCACAGAATTCATCTGGGAATTTAACTATAAACTAGGAGGATAAAATCAAGAGAGCTCAATGTAAATCCAGAGCAAATAATTTAAATAAAAACAGACCACTTTAAGGTTCCATGTAATAAATTATTTCACCACAGCGGATCATCAGACTTTACTTCCGAAGGTTGAAACGAAAAATGAAAAGAAATTTACACATTTTTGACGGGCCGTATTAAGCATATGTAAATTAACGAAGTGAGGAAGTGAGGCGGGAGAGAGAGAAGACATGAGTGAGTTAGATGTAATTTAATATTTCTATTCTTTCATACTTAAAATTACTTCAGGAGGTCCAGACATTGACACATTTTAATTTTAAGCATGAAAGATTAGAAATAATATATATTAGGTTGGTGCAAAATTAATGACGTAATAATGTCGTTTTTTGACATATTTTTAACGTCAAAAAACGACATTATTACGTGATTATTTTTGCACCAACCTAATATATATATATATATATATATATATATATATATATATATTACGTCACGTAATTTAATAAAGGAAAATGTTGCTCGGTTTAATGAAAATAAAAATTGAGCGCTCTTTGTGAGTCAGTTTTAACATATTTCAAATTCTATATTGTGTTAATATGACTCGCCTGAATTATACCAACTGAGTACTACACACACACACACACACACACACACACACATATATATATATATATATATATATATATATATATATATAGTCATTCACAGACTGTTTCCCTCTATGACAGCTCAGATAAAGAACAAGTTGGAAACATATTTTTATCTAACATGTTTCCCTTCTGAGATCATGAAATGATAAAAATGATAAAAAACAAAAAAACGCAGATCTTTTTAATTAATTTGTTCTATAATTCTTTTTCTTTTTCCTGGTTTCCTGTTCATATTTAAATATAATTTGTCCAGTATTTGATTATTTTAGCTTTTTATAAAGCATAATCTAAAGTCTTATGTTATATCGCATTTCATCATTTTCAAATATCGCGTTTTCACGAGAATAAAATTGACTTTTTCCAAATTACGAATAATCCTTCTCAGACAAGCAGAAAATTAAGCTAGAAATTTCCCGAAGTTTCTTTCGAGAGAAAAGGTACAGGAAATATGGCCCAAGCTTTTGACCAACTTAAGTCATTATCAAGTTAGATAGAGACATTTGATGAATCTCATAGAACTCGTGACTGTTGTGCCGTAGAGAAAGAGTGTTGTGACGTAATTTTTTAATAAAAAAATTGAGGCTTTTAACTTTCTGATTGAATTTCCTCCTTGTCTGAGTAGCTTTATTCATAATTTGTGGAAAAAAACAAAAAAAACAATCATTAAAATTAATCGACAATCACAAATGTCTTCTGCTTTTAATAATATTTGCATTAACGAACATTTGCTGACTAAATGCACGTTATAAGGATAGAAAGAGATGTAAAGTATTTGAGAAATAAAAGTGATTCTCACTGAGTGCATTTCTTGTTTTATTCAATTGTAATATACGGAAAAAATATTCGTGAATATGAAAGGATTATGATGAAAATAAGAAGACAATGGTTGTAATTTATTCAGTCAGATATGCCTAAAAGAGAACTTGCTACTTAAGTACACACACACACACACACACACACACACACACACACACACACACACACACACACACAAATATTATTTTTATAAGAAGAGATTATAATAAAAACATTTTGAAATCGCTACATAAAAGGTTTCATATTTCAATTCTTTGATTGTACTTCTTCAGGCGATGATAAGTAACAGGTGATTACATGATTTTGAAGAAAATTTAAAAACAGTGTTAATTCTTTTCCGAAATTTAAAGGGGGGGATAAGGTCAGAATTAAAAATAGACATTTGGGTACGTCTTGATTAAACAATTAAATCTCAGATCTAAACTAAATAGAAAAGTAATGTCACAGTGTGGAGATGGGTGAGTTATTTTTTCATGTCATGATAAACCTGAACATAGACAGGCCATCATTGACAATTGCGGAAAATATGTAAGAGACAAGTGTATCGTGATTGTAGACAAATATGATGTTTAATTTTTTGAATGGAGGGGTAGGTTAACAGAATTTTTAAAAATTTTTAGATTCAGGAAGCTTCTTAAAGGGGCCTGTAGATAAAATTGAAAAACGGGGAACATCTATATAATATATTAATAATTCTAACTGGACGGCAATACATCACAATATTAAAGCTGAATCAAGAAAATAAGGTAATTACACATAGAGAGTGGACTATTATATACTAATAATTTATGGTTATATGAAACTGTAATTTTAAAAATTTAACTATATTTTAAGCTAAAAGATAAACTGTTAATTATCTGTAAATTTCCGACATGTCACCAACGTAGGAAGACTTGAGAGAGTCATTCAAGACTTGAAAGGCATTTGAGATCAGAGACGAAATGACGGTATTTCAAATGTGTCAAGATTAAGAAAGTTTGAGTGCAAGCGATGGTCTTGTTCGATCACGAGTTGACTTACAGTATATATGAATGTATGTATTGAATGTAATTGGGCAGGAGGTTTTCATTTATGCCCATTTGGCTGAAGGCCAACGAAACTTGTTTAATATTTTTAATTTAGTTTTTATTCTATTTGGACCCATTTTCTGGTTTTCTCGGAGTTTCTTTTTTTAAACAGAAATTCACCAGTGAATTCTGTGTGCTTTCGATGTTCATGAATCTTCATTATGAAAGAAGATGCGATACTCAAAACCACCGACAAAATACCAAATATTAATCGACAAACACTTCTTAACCCAAAAATCTATTTGATAGTTAATACTAGTGGGTCACATCCCTTCCCTTTCTTGTTGTTGTTGTTTTTTGTCGTTTTTTTTTTCTTTTACTTTGTGTTGTACGAATTGCCTTGTTGTCTCAACCAGAGACTTCAAGAATGACAAAAAATATGTTGTACCAGGAGATGCAAACAAATGAGAAGTCATGAAAATAGAGAAAAAAAAATATGCAATTGCGGTCACTGCAGGGAGAGAAATTTATTCAAGATGTGACACTTACTCATGGGTATGATTTGTTCCAATTCACATATTTTAGAGGAAACAGGAAGTTTATACATTATTTACATTATTCGGACTATTGTCCTCATCTTTGTTACCATATTTATTACAACGTTTCGGCCTTTCAGTATCTGTCTATATATCTGAGATAAGGTATTATGTACACTATTTACATTATTCGGACTATTGTCCTCATCTTTTTCGCCATGTTTATTACAATGTTTCGGGGTTTCAGTATCTGTCTATATTTCTGAGATAAGGTATTATGTACACTATTTACATTATTCGGACTATTGTCCTCATCTTTTTCGCCATGTTTATTACAATGTTTCGGGGTTTCAGTATCTGTCTATATTTCTGAGATGAGGTATTATGTACACTATTTACATTATTCGGACTATTGTCCTCATCTTTTTCGCCATGTTTATTACAATGTTTCGGGGTTTCAGTATCTGTCTATATTTCTGAGATGAGGTATTATGTACACTATTTACATTATTCGGACTGTTGTCCTCATCTTTGTCGACATATTTATTACAACGTTTCGGCCTTTCAGTATCTGTCTATATTTCTGAGATAAGGTATTATGTACACTATTTACATTATTCGGACTATTGTCCTCATCTTTATCGCCATATTTATTACAATGTTTCGGCCTTTCAGTATCTGTCTATATTTCTGAGATAAGGTATTACGTACATTATTTACATAATTCGGACTATTGTCCTCATCTTTGTCGCCATATTTTCACAACGTTTCGGCCGTTTTACTCTCCGGCCTTCTTCAGGTGGTTTGAATGTCGAACTGTACATCTACGTATTTGTTTGTTTCTTTGGATATCATTTCGAAAAGCCACATTAATAACTGATAATATTGTGGTGTTGAGATGCCGCATCCTACTGATTTCTATCACCATTCTATCCTTGCATTTGATTTCTTTCTCAAACATTTTCAAAGATATGTTTTTTTTTTGTCGGATAACGTTGCAACACCTATCAAAGGGTATGCGATTTCACCAGGATTTTTTCACAATGATGTCTGGTCGTTTTGCCTCGATTTCCCGATTCGGTCAGATTCCTAAAATTTTAGACGATGGTAACCACTTTATTCTGTACAGCATGTGGTGTTTTATATCCCACCAATTCTCATTGCGAGTGAGGTTGTATACGTGACATATTGAACAGTGCATGCACTGAGCAGCCTTATCAATCATTGCAAGTACTCTGTTGGGGGCCGCATAATATGTGATGAACTGCCTCGGGGTTTTTTTTCCACATTGGCGGCAGAATGATCCACTGTTACGTTGCAGGAAATTAAATTGGTAGTTCCAGGATGAAAGGCATTGATCCCGGACAGCTACAACAACAACAACAATAACTATTATTATTATTTTTATTTTCTTTGCTTTCTGGCGTTTACACATTTCTTTCCGGGTCCCACCCAGAGACCTAAGGTTAGAAATGGCATCATGACACTTTTCACTGACAAAAATAAATAAATAAATAAAATAAAATAAAAATTACATAGATAAAGCCCTTCTTAAAGTGTGGGCTGTACTTGTCAGAACAATTTTTTGTATCTCCTTGAGGGATGGGCTTCCAGGAATCCCTGCAATTAGTCTACTGCAATCTTTTCCAACCAGTCCTAGGGCTCCAACTACAACAGGGATTGTTGATGTTCCCATATGCCACATTTTCGAGATTTCTATTTCAAGGTCCTTGTATTTTGACAGCTTTTTGAATATCTTCAAAGATACATTGCAGTCAGCAGGGACTGCCATATCAATAAGGAGGCAACGTTTTTGTTTGTGGTCTTTAATAACAATATCTGGGCGGTTGTCCTTGATTGTTCTGTCAGTGTGAATTGTGTAGTCCCCTAGAATTGTAACAGGTCCTATCTCCGTAACCGGGTCTGGTTTTTTCTTTAGGGCATTCCTTTACAGGGTTATTATCTATGACATAGAGTAAGCTACGTTTTTAAATATATACATACCGTTTGCCCAAATTGATATATCTTGAGTTTATATTTCTTTAAATTGATAATGCTCTCCTAAGTAGATGAAAAATTCAACGTAGTGTAAGATGTTTTGAATCGAGTAAACGAGGCATACCATGGATTTTGTTAATGTTATTGTATTCACTTATTTTATTGTAACCAGACCCCCAATGATTACAGATATAACAGCAAATGTAAGCCGCCACATAAGTTTTTTTTTAACTTTCAAGATCCATATATTTACTAACGTCGTCATATTCGTTTATCTGATGCTACTGGCATATCGATAAGAAAACGCTTTTTGTTTGCAGTTTTAATCACAATTTCTGGTCTATTAGGTTTCAAACGTCTGTCAATGGCCTTCTACCGCTGGTTCATGTTTTTAACATGATTTTTCACAATGGTGTCTGGTTGACTTGCCATGATATCCCTATTAGTCGGAACGGAAAAGATGCCATAGCTTAACTCCTCACTTACCTTCAATCTACTCGCGAGAATTGAATAAAGTGTTAAATTCGAAATTCCAACAAGGCTAGCAAGATTTACATCTGAAGAAAGCCGGAGAATATAAGGACCAAAGATGGAATTACTGGTTTCAAAGTATATGAGCTTTCCTCTATGGTACCTAAACTTTATGAATTTAAGCGCAGTACTGGATTGTCGGCTAGGTCTTATCATTTTGCAGTTGAAATAGTTACCGTAAGTTCTATGCTAAGAGTTTCTTCTATTGAACTTCTTGTTCGTTGACGTCTTTTCCGCCTTCTTGCTTCCCAGTCAACTTTGATTAAGTATTTAAATGCAGTCCCAATAGTTATCGTCTGTTTTCTTAATTCTTGTTCTTTTAATGTCCTCTTTCGTTAATCGTAGTTTTTTTTTTTTAAATATTCTCTACTGGCTTTATTTTCCACGAAGTCACAAGTCATCGTGACCGAAGGTATGAGTGTGCTGGTGTTTTCAGATTGTTGATCATTGTAAATAACACGCTCTCTCCCAGAAGCTGTAACTAAAGTCTGCTCAGCATAGTTGCAGTATAAACCACAGGTTGGCTCTTGGGGAAGACGGATCACTTGGGGCCGTCGATAGCTGGGCTAGCACGAAGTCACAAGTCATCGTGGCCGAAGGTTTGAGCGTGTGTGTCAGTGTTGTTCAGATTGTTGATCATTCTAGATAACACGCTCTACCCCAGAAATTGTAACTAAGTTCTGGTCAGCATAGTTACAGTATAAACCACGTAGTCTTTGCATTGGACCCCGCCATAGGGAACATTATCAGTTTTTATACTGTGTTTAAACATCTACAATGGTTCTAAAGGGAGAAAAACTATTTGCTTAACTGATACAATAACATCTCATGAATGTATATATGAAAAGGTGGGTATGAATTTAAGTTAGTATTAAGACACAAACAAGACTTTTTTTGTCGAAAAGCAAATATTTCTTTTTATGTGCCGTGTCCCTTCAGAGCGTAGGCGATCATGGCTCTCCATTTCACCCTATCCCTAGTAGCTCTCATTAAGTTCTGTCCCTTTGCTACTTCCCGAAGGCCATGTTCTGTCATCCACTTGCTTAACCCCGCTAGGAATGTCATGCGTTGCTTTCCTTTGTTTCTCTTTCCCTCTACTCGACCTGTGAGTATCAAATTCTCCAAGCCTTCCTTTCTCATTGCGTGTCCCAGAAATTTCAGCTGCCTGTTGCTGATGTTAAGTATAAGCTTCCTCCTTGTTTTCATCCTCTCTAAGACCTCATCGTTGCTCACACGCTCGGTTCATATCCTCAGCATCCTTCTGTAGAACCAACCGTCGCCTAGAGTCTCTTTTTCATCTTTGAGGAGACCGTCCAACTTTCGCTCCCGTAAAGGAGGTCAGATGTCACAGAGCAGCTCAGTGCTCTTTTCTTTGTTACCAAAAAAATCCTCCAGTCTCGTAGTACCCTGCTCAGCTTTTGGAATATGTCTTTGGTCATCCCAATACGTCTTCGGATCTCAGCGTTGCACTTACCGTCCTCTGTGAAAACACTTCCCAGATATTTAGATTTCAGCATGGCAAAATACGAAGAGAAAATAATAAAAGTTCAGACGGAAATCTCAAGAGAATTACAAGAAAAGTTTTCAAAGCTGATGTGGTGATTTTAATAAATCATTTTTTCTTTTCATTTTTTTGGGGGAGGGGCGGATAGAGAGAATATAAGTGATCTTATTCGTCAGGTATTAGCAAACGATTACAGGTGGAAATAATGATTTTATTTCTTATCATAGATTCAGGAACCAAATGGAACAGATGTCTTAATCACTACTCAGCTCCACAGATAGGAACAGGTGCATATCACCAGACAGGTACGGCTTGATATGAAAATACATAGATGGTTTCCCAAATACTGATAGATACAGATATGAACAGACCAAAATAGATAGATAGATAGATATGAACAGACTGAGATAGATATGAACAGATTGAGATAGATAGATATGAACAGACCGAGGCATATATATATATATATATATATATATATATATATATATATATATAGAGAGAGAGAGAGAGAGAGAAAGATGGATAGATATTTATAAACAGACTGAAATAGATAGATATGAACAGAGTGATATAGATAGATATAAAAAAAGCTGAAATAAATAGATAGATATTAGCAGAGTGAAATAGATAGATAGATAGATATTTATGAACCGTGAAATAGATAGATATGAACAGACTGAGATAGATAGTCATAAACAAAATGGAATAGATAGATAGATAGATAGATAGATAGATAGATAGATATGAGCAGAGTGAGATAGATAGTAGATAGATAGATATGAGCAGAGTGAGATAGATAGATAGATATGAGCAGAGTGAGATAGATAGATAGATAGATAGATAGATAGATAGATAGATAGATAGATAGATAGATAGATAACCACCCACATTTATTTTCAAGCAAGAACGCTTATCAAATAATCATAATATGTCGAGAATATTTTATTATGCAAATTAAGATTTGGTAAACTTACCATCAAGAGATTATTTTATTTTTCCATGCATAGAATTGACCAGTTATCTTATTTTCGGGTTTTCGTTATGCAACCAGAATGCATATAGAAGAAAATCATTTTTCTCTTGTAAATTTTCAGGATATTTTTTTTTTAATTTCACGATCCATTATTCCCAGACATGTTCAGTAGGATCTATATGGGGAAAAATGAATTTTTATTGATATACGACTTGACAAGGAAATCGATTCATACCTTTTTGGACTTACCATTCTCAAGTTCTTTTTCTTATACCGAATAAGGTGCTGTTTTCCATACAAAACGGTACTGTTTTTATCCAAATAAACGCCGATGAATATTGCGCGGAATAAATTTGGTTGGTAAGCAGCGAAATAAAAATAAGATAAGAAAAATCGATGGAGTTTTACAATCGGCATAAAAACCAGAAATAATGATTTTTTTTTTTCAGAAAATATTAATCATATTTTTAGAGGTTAAGAACACAAGATGAGGGAAAACAAAAGAGGAAAAAATTGAACCTTATAAAAGTCAATAGAGGCTCTAGTTTGCAATGAATATTGGGCGGAGACTGATCCCGCTACGAAAGACAAGTTGTAATGTAAAATCTACGTAAATTGTTCCTTCTACGGGAGTCACGTGTCAAATTAAAATTCTTCGTAAATTGATTCCGCTACTGAAGTTAGTTGATAATGTAAATTCGTTGTAACTTGATCGCTATACGGAAACCAGCTCATTGTGTTAGTTCGTTGTAAATTGATCCCTCTACGGAAATCAGTTGGCAATGTAAATTCGTTGTAACTTGATCTCTATACAGAGGTCCGTAGACTGTGTGAATTCCTTGTAAATTGATCCCTCTACGGAAATCAGTTGGCAATGTAAATTCGTTGTAACTTGATCTCTATACGGAAGCCAGTTGATTGTGTAAATTGATCCCTCTATGGAAGCCAAGTTTTAATGTAAAATATTCGTAAATTGAATCCTCTACGTATGGCAAAATTAAATCTTTGTGAACGTGACAATGAAGATGAGGATAACTGTCCGGCTAATGTAAATAATGTAAGTATAAGAGCTTTGGTTAAAATAGTTAAAATAGCTCTGAGCTATAAAAACCTGTTGCTCCTTACAAAATGTAACGTTGTTAATTTGTTGCAAATTGATGCTGCTATGGAAGCCAGTAGACAATGTAAAATCGTTATCTCTACGGAAGCCAGTTTTTGATGTATATTCGTTGTAAAATCATCCTTCTATTGAAGTCAGTTGGTAATGATACTGGTTTTTCAGTCAATGAATGCCAAATGTTTCCTTATAAGGAAACGAAAGTCAGTTTGCAATGTTAATTTGTTGTAAATTGATCCCTCTACGAAAGCCAGTTTATATTATAAATTCATCGTGAATTGATCCCTCTACGGAAGTCAGTTGGCAATGTAAATTCGTTGTAACTTGATCTCGGCGTTTGTTAGATCCAGTGACTAGACCCCAAAATGTTTCCTTATAGGAAAACGGCTAATATTACCATTAACATTACTATTTGAGCAGCCAATTAAATGCTTTAAACCGCAAGCATGAGCCTGACTCACTTCATTAGGTTTTAGTTGTTGTGATTCTTCTGCCAACTGTAATGAGATCACCAGTAATTACCATCAATTACATCTTTATTTTATATTGACTTTGAGTAAAATAATGATGTACATTTATTTGTGCCATGTTTCTTCATTCAGGTACAAGCATTCGGACATAATTTCTGTTTACGAATGCTTCTGCGTAGACATAAAAGAAACAGATAAACTAGATGCCAGGAAATAGCAATTTCTAATACATAAATATCGGATGCCTGATTGGAATCAAAAATAGATTTAAGAAAAGCATGGTCTTTGACTGCTTTTGTCGAAACTGTGTCAAAGTTGTTCTGTTTTGAAAGCTAAATCCTGCAGTTGGAGATTCTATAAAGATCTTTCAAAAGCGGCAAAGCGAAGAAAGCTTTGACATATTTGTGTTTAAGAGAAAATAAACATTGACTGAAGGATGGGTAGGAAAGAAATTGGTAAGAAAAGAAGATGGGAAGAGAAATGGAGAGAAAGGAAGGTAGAAAAAGAAGGAAAAAGTGTTAGTGAAAAAGTAGATAGAAGCGGGAATAAAGAAAAGGAGAGAAGAGCAGGCAGAGAGAGAGAGACGAAAGGTAGTAAGAGAGAAAATAACTATACCCGTTTCTAAAGAAAGAAAGAAAGAAAGGAAGAAAGAAAGAAAAAGCAGGAGAAAGAAAGAGATGAAAAAATAAAGCAAAACAGAAAGAGAGGAAACAAGAAAGAACAAAAAAGAAAGAAAAGAAACGAAAAAAGAAAGAAAGGGAGGAAGAAAGAACATACAAAAGAAAGAAAGACTGAAAGAGAAGCAGAACAAAGGAAGAAATAAAGAGATGAAGAAAGTAATAGTAAAAGAAAGCGAAGAAGAAAGAACAAACGAAAGAAAGAATGAAAGAAAGGAATAAAAGCAGGAGGAAGAAAGAGATGAAGAAAAATAAAGCAAGAGAGGAGGCAAGAAAGAACAAAAAAGAAAAGAAAGTAGGAAAGAGAGGAAGAAAGAACAAACAAAAGAAAGAAGGAGAAGCAGAGAAAAGAAAGAACTAAAGAGATAAAGGAAGTAATAAAGAAAGGAAGAAAGAAAGAAAAAAACAGAAGGAAGAAAGAGATGAAAAAAAAATAAAGCAAGAGAGAAAGAGAGGATGCAAAAAAGAACAAAAAAAGCAAAAAAAGGAAGGAAAAAATTAAGAAAGAAACAAAAGAAAGAAAAAAAAGAAGGAGGAGCAGAACAAAGGAAGAAATAAAGCGATAAAAGTAATGAAAAAAAAAAGAGGAGAAAGAAAGAGAAAAAGAAAGAAAGAGAAGAAAAATAAAAGATGAAATGAAGAGGGGAAGGAAGAAAACTCGAAAAAGAAATAAAGAAAAATAAAGGAGGTATATAAGAGAGAAATGAATAGACAAAGGCGAAAGAAAGAGAGGAAGAAAGAACGAGCAGACGAAAGAAACGCTATAATCAAAAGAAATAAAAGAAACGTATTTGAAGGTAAATGAAAAAAAAAAAAGAATA
>OZ010600.1:5889973-5899973 GCA_963932145.1 Acanthosepion lycidas
GTGCTTGTCTTGATTAAAGGTTCCTGAATCGTTGGATAGGCCGCAGCGGATCATTGGCATGGACGCCACACTCCGCTGATATGAAAACCAGTGACTTCTGAATATTGTAGGTCTGATGATTTGGATCATGATTACGATTCCAATGTAATAAATTATAACCTTGGAATATTAATGTTTGAGTCTTTTATATATATATATATATATATATATATATATATATATATATATATATATATATATATATATATATATATATATATATATATATAATTTTATGGATTTTTAAAATTTTTTAATTGAACAGATTTAAATATTCGAGAAATCAAATTAAACAAAAAATGCACCCTCCGGCATGACTCGAACGCGTGTACCACTTAACAAGAGAAACCGTTGTTAGATTATAATGAAAACATGTTTAAATTGTTTAGATTGTACTTCTTCAGGCGATGCTAAGTAACCCATAAATAGTTGCTTACTTACATACGGATTAATTCTTCAAGAGATGGTAAGTAAGGAGTTACTTACCATCCCCTGAAGAAGTACAATCACAGTATTGAAACATGAAAGCTTTTGTGTAGCGAGTTCAACATGTTTTTATTATAATCTCTTATGATAAAAATAATAATATATTGCTCTACTTTGTATTGAGCACGTTTTTTAAAAAGTAAATGCTACTAACAGTGGAATTGTCCCTTCTCTCATTTGTATATATATATATATATATATATATATATATATATATATATATATATATATATATATATATATATATATATTAAGAAATGGACAAAGTATATGAAAATTTCTCGAACATTCAGGCTGGTAAATGCTATTTAATACTGTTTATTATAAAACAGAACATTTACTTAAATACTTGTATCTATAAAAAGAATGTTAAACCAAAAAATGTCTTCAATATATATATATATATATATATATATATATATATATATATATATATATATATATATACATATATATATATATATATATATATATATATATATATATATATATATATATATATATATCACTGCACAGTGGTTGATCTTCATTTTGCTGAACTCTGTTTATAATTATAATCAATATTTATAATTATAATCAATATTTTCTCTCGGATTTATTCGGGCTGGAGAAACCCTTAAGCAGATGACGATTATTGATCATGGCCGAGGTGAAAAGCCTTGAGAGGGCTTGAAGGTTTTCGTGAATATTTTAAAGGTTAGATTTATAAACACGAACATAACTGATGACTACTGAGTCAGAAACCCTGAAGATGCTGCCTATGAAAGCGATTCCCTGCAATGGACAGTCTTCAGGAACTGGAAGAGAAAGGAACAGAAAAGAAAAGGAAAATTCAAAGTTCAATGCTGTCAAAGATAGCAGGTTTAGGGTTAGTTGCTTGATCTCTGAGGTGATACATGGGGTCTCTTGGTTGAAAATATCAACCCAATACGAAAGAATACGCATTAGAGCAGTTAATATTAATAATAGAACCGGGTTTCCTCCACCTCTTTCTTCTTTTTTTTCTTCTTTCAACACATTAACAGTCATGGCTCTCCCCAACTACCTTTCTTATTCTTATTCTTTTTTTCTTTTCTCCTTCTTTTTCTTTTAACACATTAACATTCATGGCTCTACCCAACTATCTTTCTTCCTCTTCTTTTTAATTTTTCTTCTTCTTCTTCTTCTTCTTCTTCTTCTTCTTCTTCTTCTTCTTCTTCTTCTTCATTCAACACATTAACAGTCATGGCTCTACCCAACTATCTTTCTTCCTCTTCTTTTTATTTTTTCTTCTTCCTTTTTCTTCTTCTTCTTCTTCTTCTTCTTCTTCTTCTTCTTCTTCTTCTTCTTCTTCTTCTTTCTCTTCCTCTTCTTCTTCTTCATTCAACACATTAACAGTCATGGCTCTTCCGGACTATCTTTTCCCTCCTTTTTCATTTTCTTCTTGTGCTTGTTGTTGTTGTTCTTCTTTCGACACATTAACATTCTTCTTCTTCCAACATATTAACAGTCAAGACTCTACCCAACTATCTTTCTTCCTCTTCTTTTTCATTTTCTTCTTCTTTCAATATATTAACAGTCATGGCTCTCACCAACCCTCTTATCTTATTATGTGTTCCAGAAATTTCCCTTCTCTCTTTCTGATTGTTAGCATTAATTTCCTTCTAATTCGTATTCTCCTTAAAACTTTGTCGTTACTCATCTGCATTATCATATGGTTCGACATCTCAAAATTCTTTATGAGCAGATTTTCCAACATTTTCTACTGTATAGGAGATTAGATATTACATTGCAGTTCTGTACTGTTTGCTTTGTTTTTACAATAAAATTTTATGTTTCTTAATACTTTGCTTAGTTTTTGAAAGGCATCTTTCACTATTACTATGCACTTTCAGATGTTGATGACACATTTTCCGTTATCGGTTATTACACTACAGTGCAATATTTGGTTTTAACATCCCCATTCTGTAACTCACAACTTGGGCTGTGACAATTTTGCTGACAATCTCGCAGTCCTTTCATTTTTTTATATTCTTTTTTTTACTCTATTTATATACGGAGTGTTGTCCTCATATTTGCTGTTTTTATCACAACGTTTCGACCATTGTGCTCTTCCTCAGGTCGATCTTGGTAAACTAAAGGGAATTCTTAGGTGAACGCTTTACTTACTCTCGATCCACTGATTGTCTCCTAGTTCTTATTTTTGTTTAGAACTGTCACCGTCCAGTTCTTTTTTTTTTTTTATTTATCGAATTCACAAAGAATAACGACAAATGTTTTCAAGAATCTCTGACTGGGAAATAGCAACTACACGAATTCTCACTTATCCGTTTATATTTTCCTTCGACTGAACTGCTATCTCCCTAACTGCTACTCTTCCCTGGCAACTGGGAAGCTACTCACTTGTCGCCTACTTAATTCTCTGACTTCTGGGACCCTTTCGCCCGGATTTCATGCCTCTCTCTGCTTATATAAATAATGGCTGGGGTCCAATCACCCCTATCCGTCCCTTTGTGTTCCGAAACTAGAGACCACCCAAAAGCCAGATGGGTGGTCAAATATTAAAAAAAAAGATTCTATTTTTATGATTATCGAAAATCATTACTAATATTTTATATTTGCCAATTCAAATCCTGCTGGAGAAAAAAATCCCCAAGACACTGACACTTAAGTTGACTTAAAGATTGACTGGAAACAAACTTCCTGAAGCTTAAGTTGACTCAAAGGAAAAAGGATCTATCTAGTTATCACTTAATAATGAGTGAGAAATCGTATTGTTACAGTAGTCTTGACAAGATTAAGCTTATTTAGTACGCCTCTCTCTGTCTTTTTTACAAATACTTTAATGGCAATTGCTCCGAGGAGCTGCATTCGCTGGTTCCCACACTTCGTGAGTTCAAGCGCCCTGCGTGGCTGGCATCTCGCTCTCACCCTTTCACTGTCAAAACTCCTAAATGTAGCCGTCTCTTCTACTCCAATAGCTTCATGTCTCGCACCTCTCGTCTGTGGAACTCCCTTCCCCGAGAGCTATAACTCCAACTATTCAAATGTAATGTCAATCGACATCTCCAGTTGCCTTGATCTATCCACTACTCTTCTCCTCATCTTTTCTTCTATCACTCCTATCTGATCTTGCTCCAAATTTTCTGTAACCCCTTGCATGCTAGTGGCTTCTCGCCTTGCTTAGGGTGAAACGCTTAAAAAAAACAAAACACAAAACATATGTCTGTGATTAGAAGGATTTTTTATCACCTATAGTGAATCCCATCATTTGTGAGTGTGCAAGTTTAATAAATATCCAAGTACCTTAACGGCTTTTGAAAATTAAATTTTCAAACCATCGTTATTGTCGCTTGATCGATGCTTATTGGTAATTGTAACGATAATATTAGCCTTCACCTTGTAAGGAAACATGTGACATACGTTGACAACCAGTGTTACTCTCATTTGAAATTTATAAAATCTTTTTATTAAAACAATCTTTCAGGAAAATAGGTTCCTCAAGTCTACTAACTGTTATAGCTCTTTCCAGTATCGATGGCGGTTTCCTTCTTAACTTTTTGTTTGAAGTGGTCTGGAAAGCCAACATCTTGATTATTTCTCTGCAAGTTTCATGAAACTTGCAGAGAAATAATCATAAATTTTACTTGTTACTGTTGTTGAAAGTGACGCGGTTTCTATTAGTTCTTTGTTCATGATTCTGTAGCGACATTCCACAAAGGTCGAAGGAAGGTGATCCTCTTCAAAACCTACAGGCCTCACTTGCTTAAAGCCATTTTAAATCCTTGGCCTGAGAAAGTGATTATATACAGCTAACAGTTTGGAAATTTCTGAACGAGTTTGGTGCCATATCATCTATATCAGACAATGCTATTTAAGTACCTGACACGAGTTTTAAATTAATGTTTTAGTTCTGTGCCAACTTGCGGTATTGTGTGAAACTATTCTATGCTCAATTTCTCTAACTCTTCTACTAAACTTGTTATAACTGATCCATGTACCGATATTGTGTCATATTTTATGGTTTTACGTCAATAAACGTCATTTGGTTTCCTGTAAGTCCAGTCTGTCCTTAACCAGGATTAGAAAAGCTAAACGTAATATTTTGGTTCTGCTTCTATCATTCATGTCATTTCAAGACGTCGGTGATTATGGCTCTCCACAATTTCCTGCCCTTTCTAGCTCCTTATAAATGTTGTCGTTTTGTTATCTCTCCTAATCCCTGTTTTGCCATCCATTTCTTCAAGCTCTCTAAGTAGGTTATGCGTTGTTTTTCTGTGTTCCTCTTGCCTTCAATCTATCCCGTGAGTATCGAATTTTCTGAGCACTCTTTCCTCATTATGGGCTCTAGAAATTTCATCTGTCTCTTCCTGACTTTATGTATAAGGTTCCTTTTTGTTTCCATTTTCTGTAAAATTTCGTCTTTGCTCATATGTACGGTCTATGGGATTCTCATCATCCTTCTGTAGAACCACATTTCTGTTGCTTTAATTCTCTTCTTCATCTGTGAGGAGATTTTCCTGCATTCACTTCCATATTGGAGGACTGATATTACATAAAAATTCAGTACTCTATTATTTATTTCTAATGATTTTTTTGTTTCTTAATACTTTGCTTATCTTTTGAAAGGCATCTTTCGCTATCCTGATACGTCTTCGGATTTCAGTGTCGCACTTTCCGTGTTCTGTTACAACACTCCCCAGATATTTAAATTGTTCTACTTGATTGACACATCTTAATTCTCTTTAATTTATTATAATCGGAAAATATCATCATTAATTTTTTTTAAAAAGTGTCCAGTAAAGATTTGAATACTAAATGACAGTATTGAATTAAAAGTGGAAAATACATTGAATACATTACACATATAGCGAACCCATTGTTGCGTTAATTAACTTTACAAAATAGCCAATATAAGTCACTGGTGTAATAGTAAGAATTGGTCTCACAAGGCCATTAGTACTGTAGGGAGATAGGGAGGGGAATAGAAAGAGAAAGAGATAGGGAGATGATTTAAGAAGGGAAAGATAAAAATGTTGAAAATAGGTAGACAGAAAGAAATAGAATGAGCAGATTAAAGATAAAAAAATTATGGTCAGAGAAAAAGTCGTAACTAAAAAGAAAGAAAAGTTGTAAAAAAGAAAACGCTTCGATAAAAATAAAAAAAAAAGTGAACGTGAAAAGAGATAAATTGCAATAGGACGAATGAAGCGCCAAAATGAATGAAAGGAAGAGAAAATATGGTTGACATATTTTTGTTACTTCTTTGAAACTCCCTAAGATATGATATTAATTTCATTTGGTCGAATTCTTTTCTGATTCTGTTGCATCAGCTCACAAAGCACATCAGAAGTTCACATAGAGAAGTGAAATCCATATTGCCTGTCTGAGAGAAAAACCTGTGAAGTGGTAGTGCTTAACCAAATCAGAGTTGATTAGAACGTCTAGTACGAAACAAAGGTAGAACGCTAATATTCCGATTAGACGGTTCTTCCGAGTTCTTGAACTCCAGAAATACAGAATAGTATTTTCAACAAGCAGGAAAACGAAAAGCAACAAGGCATTTAATGCAGAGGTTAGAGAGAACGGGAGTCGGTTCCGGAACACATCTTTTAAGGACTATTTCAGGGGATATCATCATGGAAAGATACCCCAGATAAGTGAAGAAAAGAATTGGAAGAGGATTTACGAGCAAAACATTCTGCTTTATCAGCATAAGATGTCAACACCTCAAATTGAATATAAAGAAAGGAGAGATAGACTTATTCTTATTTAACATACAGTGACAGAACCGTCAGTAGTCACGAGGATGAAATTTATTAGATGCTATACGGCGCCTTATTCTGTCAGCAAAGACTTAGCAGTTATGATGACGCATTTACAATTATTATGCGCAGATACAAAGAAACGTCTGTTGTAATCGGATCTCTGACATTGATACAACCTGAAAAGTGATTCCTGTGGACATTAGCGGAGTCAACCAAGGGGACGGTTGCAGTTTGACCTAATATTTCCGAGAAAAAGTACAAAACCCCATTGACAGAATTTTCAATAGGAAAGTTTAAAATATCACTCCAAGGTGTGGGTCCTGAACCAAATTACAAAATGAACCCTAGTCATTACGTTGTTAACAAAACGAAGTCTTGTGAATAGAATTTTCTTCTCTCAAAAGATACTACAGCTTGATCCGAATTGCTAAGACGACGGAGATTCTATGATCGACAAGAACTGTGAGAGGCGGTAAGGAATAAATTAAGTAAGGAAGAAAGTTGATTAAAATTATTACGGTAGCGAGTAGGGAAATCCACTCTTTGATTGAGGGTCTCTGTGACGGAAAAACTGGGTCTGGATATCGGCAGAATAGGTAACATTAGAATGATTAAGTCTCTTGAGCACTAAAATCACCAAAGGCAAAGATGTCTGCAGATGAATGGAGAGAGAGAGAGAGAGAGGGAGAGAGAGGGAGAGGGAGGGAGGAGGAGGAAAGAGAGAGGGAAGGAGAGAGAGATTGATATATATATATATATATAGTTTAAAGGTGTGCTATATTTATGGGATAAAGTGCTCAATATCAGAGGTAGAGCGTATGTAAATATAAATAGAAAATATAAATATAAAAGTGAACACTGAAGTCAACACTCAGAGGCGACAGGCTGTTTCATGCATGAAACAGCCTGCAGCGTCTGAGTGTTGACATCAATGTTCACTTTTATATATATATATATATATATATATATATATATATATATATATATATATATATATATATTTCGGTATTGTCAGATATTGTGTCTGATATGTTACAGTCGTGACAAGAAGTGGGGGGGGTATAAAGGAAAAAGAAAGGTAACAGAGTGTAATAAAGAAGGTCGAATTACATGAATACATCATCTGCGGACCCAATGGAAGATTTTCCCGGATGCAAACACCGAGGGAGGTCATGCTTATGTATCCTAGAATCTTTTCGACAAAGAGGAAGATAATTCATTGGTAGCCAGAATTTAGATTAGTTTCGAAAATTGTGAAGATATCTGGAGAATATATACAAATAAACATAATCTTCTTCTTCTTCTTCTTCTTCTTCTTCTTCTTCTTCTATATATATATATATATATACACACAATTTAATTCAGATATATTTATTGCATTTACGTGAATGAATTATCGATTTTTTAATGTATTTTGGTGTGATTTTTATGGCTGCCACCCCCGCCAATTTGCGCAAAGTAAAATGAAGAGAGAGCTATATATTAAATGTGTTCATTTTACTTTGTGATCGTTTTCAGCCATGTTTATGACTAAATTATGTCGCTGTAAACATCTCCGCCGTGTTTACGACAAATAGAAACAATTCGGCCCGCGCGCAATATTGGAACGCCCGCGCTTGAAAGAAAACAGTAAGACAGACGCTGCTAGACTGTAACCAGACGATGATCGAGATAAAATCGATGAACCAAAAGAAGAAGGCTAATCGATCGCCTCTCGTGTATTGACTGGTATAATTTGATAAAACATGCATCTTTATGTGCGAGGCAAAAAAGAAAAATAACAAAAATTGATAATAATAATAATAATAATAATAATAATAATAATAATAATAATAATAATAATAATAATACCCTACCGCTATTTGCACAACGAACAACAACAACAAAAACAACAACAATAATAATAATAATAATAAATTTACCAAGGTATGAGCAAGAAATAATCGAAAAAGACGCAGTCCTTGTTTTCTCTCGGGGAAAACAATGAACTTTCTAAAGTAATTACTTAATATTTGCTTGTTCTGTAATTTTTTTTCTACGGAAAGCGTGCATCGCCGTTCGTCAAAAATTTCGTCTTCGACAAAGAATGAAGCGAAAACAGAAAGCAATTTAATGACCAATCCCTGCTCACCTGGCATTAGGTGCAGAATTGTACTCAACAAATTAGTTATATTAATAACGAAGAATGAAATGGTGCATACCATTCCAATCTATATATTAATTCATCGACCAAGTTTCCTATAAAAGGTGTGCATCACGCTCCAAAAATCATAAAAGAACAACAACGAAATGGTGCTTCGCCATCTTTCAAAAGATGAAAGGCGTAAACGAGTAATAAAAATAAAGTCAGCAAACTTGTCTCAGACTGTAACCTTTGTCTTTCATACTTTCTTTATATTTCCTTACTTTCTCACTTCTGTTTTTGATGGGGAACGAATAAAACAATCGCTGATCTCTCTCCCGATATCTATCTATCTATCTATCTATCTATCTATCTATCTATCTATCTATCTATCTATCTATCTATCTATCTATCTCAATCTACATATATCTATCTATCTATCTATCTATCTATCTATCTATCTATCTATCTATCTATCTATCTATCTCATTCTATTCCGATATATCTATCTCAATCTCTTCATATCTATCTATCTATCTATCTATCTATCTATCTATCTATCTATCTATCTATCTATCTATCTAGTTATAGTTATTATTCAGTTTTACAAAAGAGCATGTACATACCCACTACAACACTGTACATCTGGTTTCAATGTTAAAAATATTTTTTAACGTTAAAATATTTTATTCTGAAAGCATCCTGATTTCCCACCTGATGAAACGTTAAAAAATGTTAACGTTGAAACAAGATGTACAATTTTGTAGTGGGTATGTACATGTTCTAATGTAACACTGCATCATAAATAAATATCTATTGTTCTACTTTTGTTTTAAATTAATGTTTCGAACGCTGAAATCTTTTACATTTGCGGATAATATATATATATATATATATATATATATATATGTGTGTGTGTGTGTGTGTGTGTGTGTGAGTGTGTGTGTTTCTATGTGTGTGTGTGTATGTATTTACATTATACATTGCACGCTCTTTGTAGATCTATCTTTTTAATATTTTATATTAAAAATACTTGGATTATTTTTAAACTTACTGATTATATATATATATATATATATATATATATATATATATATATATATATATATATATATATATATATATATCTGTGTGTGTGTGTATTTACATTATACATTGAACTCTCTTTGTAGCTCTATCTTTTTAATATTTTATATTTAAAATACCTACCTGTGTATGTGTGTGTGTGTGTGTGTGCGTGTCTATAACAGACCAGCCCCCCCCCCACACACACGGATCGCCACAGTTACAGCAGCATTGAACCGACTGGAAAACATAAGGAAGAGCAACATCAACATTCGTACAAAATTCAAGCTATAGAAATCGCGGGTCATATCCATCCTCCTCTACGGGTTTGAGACTTGGACGCTGCTTATTCCGGCCTTCGAGAACAAATGATTCAGAAAGCTCCCCCGTATCTCCTACTGGAAGCAAAAACAACCCCAAAAAACAATGGCTGTGTATGGTGCAAGATCAAAAGTCTCGTGAGCTATCAGAAATCTTTCCTCGCCACTATTAAGCATCGGAAGATGTCGGTGAAGGCAACGGAAAAGCTGGTCAGACAACA
>OZ010600.1:5904973-5917473 GCA_963932145.1 Acanthosepion lycidas
TCTGTTTTATTTACAGAGAAACATTCTCTGTGTGGGCAAGTATATTCATACACAACATCAATCATATATAGGGGGGTGGTTAAGTTTAAGATAATATATGTATATGTTGCTAGTTTAGAATTTTTGTAGTAAGCAATAAACCTGATATATTTATTTTTCGAATTGTTTTATATATCTATGTTTGAGATTTGTTTTTGTTGCTGTTTTGTTTTGTTTTTGTAATTGTGCTGCATTTGATTTTGGAAATATAGGTTAATAGCGTTATTGTCAATATTATGACTGTGGTTAAAATTGTTTAAATGAAATTTGATTTATTTGACGACTATATAATTAGGGTAGCCATTATCGATAATTGTTTGATTTATATTATTTAATTCTTTACGGAAAAAAATTATTTTAGAAGTAGAAATTAGTTTAGCACTTTGGATTAGGTTATTAATGACAGCCATTTTGTATTTTTCAGGGCATTCAATTATTTTAGAAGTAGAAATTAGTTTAGCACTTTGGATTAGGTTATTAATGACAGCTATTTTATATTTTTCAGGGCATTCACGGTTGTAATTTAAATGGAAAGAATTAGAATTAATAGAATTTTTGATGAAAATGTGGTCAAATTATCACTGTTATACTGAATGAAAATATTTAGAAATGTGATTTTTTATTGATATTTAAGTTTGTAAGTGAACTTTGAAATAGATTTATTTTCAAATTGTTTTCTAAGTTCTATAATATCATTAACGGGTTTTGTTTGGATGCAAATGTCACCAATATATCTGGGATACATTTATATATTTTATTGAATATTCTGTTTTCTAAGTTGACCATATAAAATTTGAAAATGAAGGTCCGAGAGGGCTGCCCATAGCGATGCCGTCAGGTAAATGTACCACAATTACAAACAGATAAAACAGTATCTATCTATCTATCTATCTATCTATCTATCTATCTATCTATATATATATATATATAATTACAGTACATTTCGTGCTTTTCATGTCCCAGTCTCCTTAAAAGCAGTTGTACTTTTTTCTCGTCTGGCCAGGTTTGACAGGGTTTCTTGAAGAATGCTTCGTATCTTTTGATGTATGCCTCAGTGACCTATACGGGAACCTCTCCTATTGAATTTACTAGTGTCTGGAGTAAAGGAAACATTCGTTCGTATTTTGCTTATCTTTTGTATAAGTAACGTTATCATTTGTGGTTGTTGTTCTTGCAGTTGTCGTTGTTCTTGTAGGGTTACTGTCTTTAAATCTTCCATTTTGGTGTGAATTCGAAGAGTTTATCGCCACTTCTGTAATAATGTCTTTGTTCAAAATAGCCACGAATTAGAAAGGCCGTAGTTAGAGAGAGTATCGAAAGAAGGGGAGATTAGGAAGGGAAAACAAAGAAGTGGTTTATTAAATACACATACATAGGAGTTCAAAACGTCCGAGAATTAAAAAAGGCCGTTATTAGAGAGAGTATCGAAGGAACGGAAAACTAGGGAGCGAAAACAAAGAAGATGTTTATTAAATACTCATATACAGAACGGGAAAAAAACTTGAGTAAATCAACTACTCCTTAAATCCCATTCTAATATGGCTGATTGCCATATAGCTAAGTAGGAACAGTCCATTGTTACAGTAGTAGGAAAGAACAGGAATAAGACTATTCCACAACATTTTTAAAAGGACTTCACCACTGTCCTAACAGAAGGTTATTATTATATTTTACAAAAGTCAGTTTTCAATCACTATCTGAATATTGCTACGGGCATGAAAATCAGTTTTACCAAACACGGCTTTCGTCCCTTTTCAACCGCCCTCATGTAGATTCCCTGTTACTTTTCTATGAACACTTTCATGGTAATTCTTCTGATGAGCTTTCCTCTTTGGTACTTTTGTACTAGGATCGTTCGTTTTCACAGACCAGCTCAAGTCTCGCCACGTGCTGGACGAGATTTTGTCGCTCTACTGAATGGAAAGTAGATTTGGTAATTTTTGTGATTGAACAATTGGCAGTTTTACTTTAAGTTTATGTTTAAATTTTTTTTATGATTCTTTTTTTTTTTTTGTGAAAGTTTTCCCATTTTTTAAAAATTTTTTTATTTTAACTTTTTTTTTCACCTTCCCCCGACTTGCTTTTTTTTTTTTTTAAATTTTTTGTTACTAGTGTAACATCTACTTTGGATTATTGATTTTATATTTTACGTAATTTGTATTGAATTTTCAGTTTTCTTTTATTTTTCAACCTTCGCTTGTAAAGTAAATTTTTTATCGTATAACTTTTCTTTCTGCTTAATTGATATTAATTTTCCACATGTCACTCCGTTCATTGCTTTTGCGTCCAAATTTTAATTTTTACTCGCAAGCCAAGTTTAAGTTTTTAGAGCCTATCTTTTCTTTTCCATTTCTTTTTTGTTTAATCTGTTTTTATTTTTAATTTTATTTTCGTGTTAGGTCAGGCATTTTTGTTTGGTAGGATTTTAGTATTCTACACGTGCCTCTTTTTTTAAAAATTTTCCATTTGTAGTATTTTTTCATAAAAAAAATGCTGTTTTAATTTCTAAAAAGAAAGGGAGACCTTTTTACATTGTTTTATTTAATTTTGTTGCTTAAGTAAATTTATTCATTTCGATTAAAACGCCAAACGTTTTCTTTTCTGTCCTTTTTGTTCTTGTTTTAACATCGTTAATTTTCTTTACCTTCTCTTTGAAGAACGCACTTTGTTTTAATTTGTGTATATATTATTAAGTAACCTTTTCTTTTTCACGTTGAACCGTTTTCGTTAAATCAGCTTCTCTCTGTCTTTTCTTTTAGTTTTCTTTTATCAAGTTAAATTTATTTTGTGTATTTCTTTATTTCTGTTGTTTAATTTCTTTGTTTTAAAGAAAATTCTGTTTTCCGAAAAAAAAGTTATTTTTAAAAAGTAATCAAAAATTTCCGACAAACCTCGGCTGATTAATAAAGACACGTTCGGGTCGAAGAAAGACCCCCCCCCACATAAACACACACCAGTAAAAAGACTACATTTCAATCAACTGTGGATGCTGAGTGTGTAGCCATGACCAAAAATAATGGAGACGAAATTCAAAAGAAAAAAGTAAGGAGGCCACGAATAGCTAAAATCAAGAAAACGAACATGGGTTGCCAACTGAGACCAGCAGCAACATTAAAAACGACAATATACAGGACGGGGATTCCCTCACATGTTGGAAGTTCCCACCGAAGCGTATCATCAACATGACGCAGTTCCTCGAGAGAGCCAACAGATACACATATATTATCAAAGAAGATGGGCTCTTGGGTGATCCCTAGGAGTTGCAGAAGGCTGAAAAAGAATTGTATCAGTCTTTGTGGTCGGCAAGCGCTCGCGCAAAATTGTTGCTCCACAAAGAACACCATTATTAAATCTTTGACGTCCCTGCAGGTCAGGCTCCAAAGATCCATGAGAGGCAAGGTTTAATTCATGTAGGACGTACTGCTGCTCTCTCCTTCCGACTGTGGGGAAGGATCAAATCGAGATCTGATAACGAGAGAACTCATATTAAGAACCGGATATAAGGCAAGACGAAGGATCACGTATCTTTATTCGACGTCCCTCCTCAGATCTTAGGCGAGAACTTGGCTGCTTATCTGCCTTGATTTGGACAGATACTCAGTGCTTCTTCCGACGTCTTGAACGGGGGAATGGAGCTTTGAATTAATGTTAGATCGCAATGTCTTCACCTCTGCCCCCAACTGTCTGGATGGAGAGGGCCAGAAACAGGACAACGAAAAAATAGATGTAATCCGAAATATGTTTTTAGAAATGTGTTATTGTTAATTGTAAGAATTTTTTTGGTTTGCGGTCGCAACGCTGAGGTTGAATTTTTAAATTTTAAGACTGTTTTACATGAATCATATTTCGGATAACATTTATTTTTTCGTTGTCCTGTTATTACCGAGAAGTAAAAAACAAAAACAAATCTATTTCCATATCTGATGATGACTGTATGAACAGATAAAAGTTTGTAAAAATAAAAAAAAGACCTTATGCAACTGGAATTTATAAACAGCGATCATAACATTCATCTACAGGTTCGGGGTTAATGTACTTTATTAAATTTGTTTGCGAAGATGTATTCTCGCCATTTAAATCATTAACTTCTATATCTGTTTTTGTATGAATGATTTATGTAATGTAAATTGAACTGCACCATATATTTGATATTAAAATAACTGATCTGACGTGCAACTTTCGGATAATAAATGTGACATTCCTCTATTTATTGAATAATTTAGTTCATGCGACATTGACTGAAAAACCTACCAGTAGAAAAGAATTCTCCGATTACCATATTAGTGCAAAAACGCACAATCTTAAAAATTTAAAAATTCAACCTCAGCGTTGCGACCGCATGCTCCCAAAAATTTTTTTACAATTAACAATAACACATTTCTAAAAACATATTTCGGATTACATCTATTCTTTCGTTGTCCTGTTATTACCGGGATGTAAAAAACAAATCTATTTCCATACCTGAAGATATCTGTATACACAGATGAAAGCTTGTAAAAAATTAAAAAAAGACCTTATGCAACTGGAATTTATAAACAGGGAACATAACATTCATCTACAGGTTCGGGGTTAATGTACTTTATTAAATTTGTTTGCGAAGATGTATTCTCGCCATTTAAATCATTAACTTCTATATCTGTTTTTTGTATGAATGATTCATGTAATATATATATATATATATATATATATATATATATATATATATAGTGTGTGTGTGCGTGTGTGTGTGTGTGTGTACAAATATATAGAAAAATAGGAAAGAACACGTTAGGTTAATAATCCGAAGTTCTTTAGTATTTTTATAATTATTTTTTAAGAAGGATGAAACAGAGCATGATACTTTAATTAAGTTTAATTTTGAAACATGAGAAGTCGTATGTAGCGAAGGAATCATATTTTTCAAAAAATAATTATAACTATAATATATATATATATATATATATATATATATATATATATATATATATATATGGTGATTCAAAATAACACTTTAAAACTTCTGTGAAAGTATATTTTATTATATTTCCATTAATTAAGAATGTAAGAAGGTGAACAGATCAACCCTCTTTGTGATCACAATATTAACCTTGCATTTCCAACAAATTTTTTAATTCCAATGTACGTGTTAATATATATTTTTAATCATCCTGTATCTAAGATTTTTTTTATGTTTGTGTCTGCTCTCCCGCCCTTCATTGAGTGTAAAGAACACAAAAGTATGTCTACACATATTTTAATGAAGATTTCTTTGAAGCGTACAAGAATTCGAAAATCTGGATTCTGCCTCTGCAAGTATTGTTCAAATATTTAGAATAGAGAGCTTGATGTTCTTCCCCTGTTCCTTATCTAAACCAATGATCTTCACATTTAAGAACCTATATAGAAACCGTATGGATGTTTTGCTTTTTATTTCGTTTGTTAATTTATCAATTTTTCATTTGGTATTTCAAGCACGAACGAACAGATAAACAAAACTCTTCACGAATCAGAGTTTATCTGTCAGTTGTTAAATGCATTAAGAAATCTTCGTGTCTGAACTGGAGGAAATCTTATTTAGCTTTGAGGAAGTTTGATTTTCTGATAAGGCTTTCAAGAATCTCGAAATGCTTTTTTGGTTGATTTGATAAACTTTGTTGGCGAGTAGTTGGCGTCTGCGTGTATAAACACCAATGCCTAACATTGATCAGTCGGATCACAACTGCTACTACGATCAGCAAGTCGTAGGTTAATGAAGGTCATGGCGTCGTGTTTTCATGGTCATAATACGAAGTCTCCCCTAGATTAATTTGTAGGTCTCCCATAGAGTGTTTTTAACTAGGCTAAGCCCAAATATTATTGCTACTGTAGTGAAGCCGACGTTCGCATAGTGTAGCGATAAATCAAAGTTCAAATTCCGACCGAGTTCACTATGGCGCAAGCACTCTTGCGAGAAAGATGATTCTTTAAAATATCCGCAACATCTTGTAGCATCGGTCGTTATTACGGCACTGCCTTAAGATAATGATAAAAACCAAACTGTCTTATACTGCGTGACTTTAAGATTTCTTGGTGTTTTTTATATCAATGTTTAGCCAATAAAAACCCCAAGAATCACTCAAGGAAGAGGATTATTATGTGATGTTGTGTGAGCGTAACAGAATGCAAGACATGAGGATAGGTAGGAAAGATAATGGTTAACTCGTGTTTAAGAAGTCAAGAGTGTCGTCACTGCGGAAACATTCTGTTCCGGATTTAATTCCACATAGCGGTAGTTCATGGGAAGAAGCCGTCCGAGTGGAACCTCCTTTGGTTATTTTCCTGTCGGAGTTTTGCTTCCATTAGACGGCCATGTGTACCTTCAAGCAAGCTCCCGAAAGAATGGTTACTCAGACAATCTGCCGACGGACATTGGGCCGACGGACATTGGGCCGACGGACATTGAACCGACGAACATTTGGCCGACGGACATTGAACCGACGAACATTTGGCCGACGGACATTTGGCCGACGGACATTGGGCCGACGGACATTTGGCCGGCGGACATTTAACCGAATGGGCATTTAGCTGAAAATGTTGTTGCGTACTAACATGTATGTCACACTCTTTATCATAATTGTGGTACATATATTTATATTTATTTACTGTATTAATTTATAATTTTTCGTTTTTTTTTTGACAGTTTTTTTTTTAAATCTATTCTGTATATATTATATTTTACTTCAAATATTACTGTAAGATGATGAGTATTTTGAGAAAAAAACACACTTTACTACAGCAAAAAATTTAAGCTTTTACGACATGAAATATCTTTCAATTTCGTTTTTAATGATCATTTTCTTAAAGGGATGAACTAGCTTTTATCTTACTGTTAAATACGAATTTAAATAATTAGGTGCTACTTTTTACCCAAATATGCGCAAATATTTATTAAAATACTAATTTCAATAAATATTGAAATAAGAAAACTTTTAACTTTAAATTTCGATTTAGTAATTTAATCACTTGAAGTTCAGTGGTAATTATTAGTCCTATTCTAACTTATAATACTGCTAATTAAAATACTTAAAGTATTGCTTGTTACTATTTTTACTTGTACATTTTCGGTGAAATGCCTGCCGGTCAAATGTCCGTTCGGCCAAATGTCTCTCGGTCAAATATTCGTCGGCCAAGTGTCCGGCCACGAAAGCGTGCTTTCTCGATCATTACAATTTTAACTTCCTCAAATCTCGAATCAACCGCAATCTATCCCACATATCCTCCTAATCCGTTCTCATTTAGTAACCCTCTACCTTCAGTGGTTCTTGGGACTTTTATTGGGTCAGATATATATATACAAAAATATACTTTTATTTGACTTCAAATATCTGAATGGAACTTTCATTGTACACAACACTTCCCTTTATCAACCAACTTTAAATTATACCAAATGAATTTATTTTTGCTTGTATCTCAATAGTCTGGTTTGAACCATGCCTTTAAAATTACCGTTATTTTTTATTCTGTTAACCCATATATGTCTTAAATTAATTTATTTTGAAATGGTAAATATCTGGGAAGAGGAGAAAAATTGTGACACCGAGATCCGAAGAAACATTAGGATAGCCAAAGAAGTACTCCAAAAGTTAAGCAGGGTATTAAGAAATAGAAAACTTTCGTAAGAACCAAATAAAGATTACTGAGCTATTACGTGGTATGTGTCCTCCTATATAACAGTGAATGCTGGACAATCTCATCAAAGATGAAGAAGAGATTTGAAGCAACAGAAATGTGGTTCTACAGTAGGATGCTGAGGATATCATGAATCGAGCATCTGACCAACGACGATGTTTTAGAGAAAATGGAACCAAAAAAGAAACTTATAACATCAGGAAGAGACAGTTGAAAATACTCGGGCACGTAATGAGGACGGAGGGCTTGGAAAATCTGATACTCACAGGACAGATTGAGGGGAAGAGGAAAGCAGCGTGTAACATACATGATGAGCTTCGGCAAATGGATGGCATATCAAGGTTTGGGAGAAATAACAAAAAGACAAAACTTAACAAAAGCTACAAGAAACAGGATCATGTGGAGGGCCATGATCGTCTACGTCCTAAAGGCACATAAAAGAAGGATGTTTTTACTGTAAAGTTTTTGAGGACTGACAGTTAACTTAACCGAGATTTGCGAATATTTATTAACTTTTCACTTACCTTATAGTCGTGTAGTGAATTGACCTTTTCCTATCCCAGATTAAATTTAAGTTAGAAATAAACAAATAACTATTGGATGAGTCCCTTGGAGCTAAAGCTTTGCAAGATTGACATTTGTTTTTGTTAAACAAAGGGCATTAACCAAAGAATTGTTCTTAGCCTCGTCAGATCGAAACTTTCCTATGGATGTCATGCATGGCGCCAAACATGTTCAGAAATGTCTATAATATTCGATTGCATGCAATCACTTTCAAAGTTTAGTGACTGAAAATGGCTTCGATACAATGAGGCCTGTGGTTCTTGGGGGACTGCCTTTTTCGAACCTCGTCAACGGGCGTTACAGAATCACTAACAAAGAACTGTACCAAATAACAGGAACCGGATCTCTTCAAGATCTCCAACAACAACAACAACTAAAATGGATTGCACATGTAACTCGAAGTGAAAAATAATGACCTAAACAAAATAATGAAGTTCCAAACAACTTCCAACACTATTTACATTATTCGGACTATTGTTCTCATCTTTGTCGCCATGTTTATCACAACGTTTCGGCCGTTGCCCGTTCCGGCCGTTGTGCGTTGGAATGTCGAACTGAAACCTTTATTACGCTCACTGGGGTAGATTGTTCTAGTTCCACGTGATATGTCTAATAGATGTCAGTTATCTTCTGTCAATTCCCCTCTCCAAGTTCTCCACCGCCTTAACCAGGTATTGAACTCACACTCTTTGTCTTTATCTACTGTGCTATGTGTCCTTGAGGAAAACATGGCACAGTGGATAAAGGCGTTAGTTAGATCCAGTGACAGGACCCAAAGAACGGACACTAAAAGAAGTTGGAGTGTACTAAAAAATATGAGTAATTGAAAAATGGTTCAAATATAGTGACTTTCCAAGCGTAGCTTAGATGTGGCACAAGGCCGAAAGTAAGAGGCACCCAGTAAGGATCGAATTCACTACTCAGTTGTAATTGTTCTAGTGAGACAAGCTTGCTAACCATTACACCGCTTCGAGGTGCTCAAAATGGCTACATACACAACTTTTTTACCAAACTATGGCAATAAATTTATCAAAAAAAAAAAATTATTGGCATTAAATGACCCAACCAAATTTTCCCGAAACGTTCTTTCAATAGAAAAATTATAAGTTTGAAACGACCACATCACTGAGTGCTTATTCACTGAATAACGAATATTTCCTTATAAGGAAATAGCTAATATTAGGTTGGTGCAAAAACAATGTCGTTTTCTCACATAGTAACATATGTGAGAAAAAGATATTATTTTTGCACCAACCTAATAACATTACTATTAACATTAGCATTTTTGTGAAGAATTTTTGTGGCTATTAGCGTGAGCAAGGTTACTGTATGTCCTTTTTAAAATACAGGCTGTTCGAATGAATGTCTTTAAAAATGTTAAACTGTTATGTAATATCATTATTCCTATATAGCAATGAGTCTCCTCATAGATGCAGAAGAGACTTGAGGCTATAGAAATAGTGTTCCACTGAATGACGTTGAGAATATCAGGGACTGAAAGTCTTAAGGAAAATGGAAACAAAACGGGAGCTTATATTTAGAATTAGAAAAAAAAAACAAAAACAGTCGACATTTCTAGGACACATAATAAGGAAAGAAAGTTTGGAGAATCTGACAAGTCCGTAGAAACAAGGGGAGCACCTGTTAACATATATAACGTGATTTTGGAAATGGATGGCAGAATAGCGATTGGGAGAGATAACGAAAGATAAACCTTACTAAGGCTAGAAATCATAGGAAGTAGTGATCACGTCGTATAGAAACATGTTGATAGATTCATATTTTGCTTATCAAAGATTATTGTGTATCACATAAAATATTGTTACAAAGATGCATCTTTTCATTGTTTTTTTTTTCGGAGATACACATTTTGGTGCATGTAAAATCTAAGATATGTGTCTTCGGTATCGGAATATTTTTTTCGATATTCGCTATTCGAAAGATTATTTAAGAAAAAGAAAAAAATCTCTCAGATAAAGAACGGATTATAGAGAGCCCTCTGGCGACAAGGGAAGACAACACTATAAAGTGGGACACAGATGTTTCCTGTTAATTTTGATGTGTTTAATCGTAGAGATAAAGACAGTACCTTCACTTTGTATTCGATACTAAAACGCTGTTATTTCTGCCGATGCCGATGATTCAGCAGTTATCAATTATAGTTTGCTGATTAAGAAATGCGATTTGATTTCTTAAACCTCAGGTCGATGCATGCGCGTTCCGTCTTTCACATTTCCATCACAAGCCTCAAAATATATTTTGGGGGCATTTCTACGGAAACATACTTCGTCAAGAAATAATTCAAAAAAACTTTTTTTTACCTAACGACTGAATAAACACTCCTCCTTCTCCACCGCCACCACTATTATTATTATTATTATTATTATTATTATTGTTATTATTTAATTTTAAGATTTTTTTCGGTTTTAGATATAAATTAATTGTACACTGATCTCCCTACACAACCCTATCAAATGGTCTTATATTCAAAGCAAACCTTAAAAAATTAAAATAATTTCAACTTAGAATAAAATGAGTATTATTATTTAAAGCATAACTTACACCGGTTCTCGCGGGGGTCATCGAAAGTAAGTAACTGCGGGCCTGATCTATCGCTAGATTTCAAAATTCCAGCTCCCCTAAGATTACCAAAATGCAAAGAAAGGGATTTTAACTAACCCACAGACACCACATTGGTTCTTGCTATAGTCAAACATACTTTGATCAAAATAGCAAAATTTCGGACAGGTCGATATATATATATATAAATATATATATATATATATATCGAACTGTCCGAAATTCTTATTCTTGATTGCGTTTAGCATGAAACAGTCTTTCGCCTCTCAGTGTTAACATAAAGTTTCACACACACACACACACACACACACACACACACACACACACACACACATATATATATATATATATATATATATATATATATATATATATATATATAAGAGGAAGAGGTTATAGTTGTTCCAGCGAGAGAAAAGTGTGTATATTGAAAAGAAAGAAACCGCAAACGTTTTTAGTTGTAATGTGGATTAAAAAAAAAAAAAATTGTATTTATTCTCCATAATTTTGCCACAGGTGTTTCCGGTCTCGCAACTGTCATCAGGAAAAGGGTGGAGATTAGACAACACCTATTAGAGAAGGAGTTGTGCCCCTTGGAATTTTCTACTGACTCATTCTCTATTTTGCGAACACTATTTTCAAGTGATGGAAGCTGTTGAAATGTTGGCAAAAAGGGTGTCTAGGTTCAATTCAAAATAAATGAGCACTGAATCGTGTCTCTTGAAATCAATTTATGCATTCTGTGTCATTAAATATATATATATATATTAAGCATTTCACCCCAAGCAAAAAGGGAAGCCACTAGTACGCAAGGGGTTACAGAGGATTTGGAGCGAGAGCAGATAGGAATGATAGAGGAGAGGATGAAGAGAAGGATAGTGGATAGATCAAGGCAACTGGAGATGTCGATCGACATTACATATGAATAGTTGGAGATTAAAACTATCAGGGAAACAGGAGTAGAGAAGGGAGTTCCACAGGCGACAGGTGCGAGACATGAAGCTATTGGAGTAGAAGAGGCAACTACATTTAACAGTTTCAACAGTGAAAGGGTGAGAGCGAGATGCAAACCTCGTAGAACGCTTGAATTCGCGAAGTCTTGGAACCATGAAGGTATTTATAAAAAAGTCAGAGAGAGGCGACGGCACGTCTGTGAGAGAGCGACTGCAGACGAGATTCCAGATCAGGGTCAATTATATTGCATATCCGTCACTGGATCTTACCAAGAACCCCAAGGCATACAGAAGGGACTCCAGACCATATATGGCAGTGATACTCCATGCAAGGGCTAATGGTTAGATTTGAAGGATCGATTCCGTGGAGAAAAATTTCCTGGCGCGGCACAGGGAGCCAACTTTTCTTGCGGTGGACGAAGCAATTGACTCAATGTATTTGTTCAATCTCAGATCAGTAAACAACGTGAGACCGAGCAGCCGCAGAGAGGCGCTTTCAGGAAGCTGAGCGTCAGACATTGTAATGGGGGGCAGGGAAGGTTCTCTGTGGTGATTAATAGAGAGCAGTTTTGTTTTGGTGGCGTTAAAGTTAACCAGCCAATTCCTGCCCCAGTTCACAACCGATTGGAGGTCCTTTTTGAGACGCACGGCCAGGTTAGTTTTGTCAGTGACACTAGATTTGTTTTTGAGGCAGGAGTAAATTGTAGTGTCGCCCGC
>OZ010600.1:5922473-6004973 GCA_963932145.1 Acanthosepion lycidas
TATAAGGTAGAATAGGACTAATAATTACAAGAGAATTTCAAGTCATTAAATTACTACATCTAAATTTAAAGTTAAAAGTTTTCTTATTTCAATATTTGTTTATTAAATTTATATTTTAAAATCGTAAAGTTATAAATTTATACAGTAAATAAATATGCACAGCACATTAAGGTAAAGAGTGGGACATACATATAAGTACGTCACTATATTTTCGGTTAAATTTCCATCGGCCAAATGTCCGTTCAGCTAAATGTCCGTTCAGACAAATGCCCGAGTACCAGTACCAGCGGCGTTATCAGAATAATTCAGCATAAAAAAAAAAAACAAAAAAAAACATAGAGAAAGATAAAGCTTTAATTCTAGTAATTTGGTAGCAAAGATTTACAAGGCGATCTTGTTATGTATTAATTCAAGGACAGTTTTGACGTTTCTTGTCGAAAAAAATCAACGTCTATTTTATGAGTTCTTCATACATATCTATTAGGTTGGTGCAAAAATATTATCGTTTTCTCACATAGTAACATATGTTAGAAAACGACATTATTTTTGCACCAACCTAATAGGACATTTCGGAATGATGGCAAGAAATAGAGCGTAGGGTGTAGAAAACGTTTTCTTTCGAGTAAGTTCTTAACTTTTTCAGTTCCACAATCAAATTTCACATATTTTTAAGGTAAGAGGTGGGGGTGTCTTTTGTTAAAATTAAACTGTTAAGAGACTAGAAAAGCTAATATGAAAAGAAAGATTTGACATGTTTTTTGATCGCAGTAAATTTTGATCGTTATAATCCAATTGTTTGAATTAAAATCACATAAGCTTGATTTTCTTTTGTTTTCAGAAATTAAAAAGTTAGATAGATGAACAGATTTAAGATAGATAGATAGATAGATAGAAAAAAAGAAAGAAAGAAAGAAAGAAAAAGAAAATGTTAAAAAGTCTGTCCACCTCCATTCAGTCATCTCATCCATCCCATCACATAAAAGTAATTTGAATGCTATCGCTAAAACGAATGTCAGGTATATGTTGTCTAGGACACCTTGTAAAAAGCAAAAAAAAAAAAAAATGCATGCGAGAACGAGTGAGAAAGGGAGAGAGCGAGAGACCATTTAAATTGTATGGAGATTATCAGTCGCCTTACATTGTGGATTTCTATGTCTAGAGTAAGTATAAGGCTGTATCTCCAATATCAAGCACATCTTCAGTCATAATTTAGCAAAAGTACATGAATCCTTTTCTTCTCCCTCTAGCTATGGGTAAATAGCAGGACAGATTGGGTTCTATAGAATTGGATGGCAACTTATCTAGAAGGAGGACAACTGTGAATTCAAAACATGCGGAGGGTTGTTTGGGGACCTTGTGGCATGTAGTGTTCCAAGTCTCTGTATTCTGCCCTTCACAAAGTGTGGATGTTTCTGCACAAAACTTTCACCACTATAATCAAATCACATATGCTGGTGTCTGGCTTTCGGTTCCTAGGAACTGAGCTGCTTGACCCTCATACGCCGAATACGACGGGGGAGTCAAGAATATATATATATATATATATATATATATATATATATATATATATATATATATATATATATATATACATATACACAAATGGTGGTATTCGTTTTGAAAAACCTCGGATAGCATAACTTGCAGTAGAACAAATCGGTACCCGAGGAAAAATGGGGAATAAAAAAAAAAAAAAGAACGAAGAACAGTAAACCATCCATTTAGGGGAAACCTAAGTAGGTTTGTCTGGCTCCTTAGGATTATCTTATATATATATATATATATATATATATATATATATATGAATTTAAAATATTTATATTCGGATTATTCTCCTCATTTTTGTTCCTGTTATCTCAATATTTCAGTCGTTGTACCCTCCGGTTCTCCTCAGGTGTATATGGAACTGTGTAACCAACAGAGAATTCTGAACTAAACACTTTATTTAATCTACGGATGGAGACTGTTCTCGTTCCACTGTTCATGTCTCGGAATATTTCTTATTCTTATTTAATATTGCTCTGTCAGTTCTCGCCTGTTTCCACTGAGTGCAAGTATACTCTACTCAACCCAGGGATTGAACTCACAATCCCTATATCACCAAATTCGCGAACCAACGCTTTGATCAAGGAGTGGATCAAGTCGATTTGAAACAATAAAAATATTAAAATTTACAGACACATTGGGTTGTAAATTAATATTTTTTGTTTTATTATTTCAATTTTTTTCCTCGACTGGTTTCGGCCAACATGGCCATCATCAGAATTTATCGTTAATTTTGGTCAGTCCTTGTGTTGCTCAAACGGCCTCTTTTATGTAGTTTTTAACATAAAGGCTGTGGAGATTGGTGCGATTAAGAATTGAGCCGCAAAATCCATTTGTCTTCATGTTCTTCTGTGTATTTCTATTCTTTCAATAATAGCCAATTTTGGACAGCTATTAAAATCATGTTTTTCTAGGTGGAAATGTTGTTCTCCAGGTAATAATCTTTTGTGGAGAGCCGACGTGATCTGATTCTGATAATTATTGTATTTTGTAGTGAAAGGGCCATTCAGATTTTCCCACATATATTTCTGGCATAGTGTGCATTCTAATAGGTAAATTATGTTATGACTTCTACAGTTAGAGTTGTGGTAGATTTTGAAAGTAACTGAGCTAGTGAATGAATTGGTATGTCTAATGTGGTTACACCATTATATTATAGATTTTAGATTATATTACAGCAATTACACACACACACACACACACACACACACACATATATATATATATATATATATATAAACATATGAATTAAAAAATAAATATAGATACAAGCAATTATACATGCTTGCGAACACGCGCATATATAGATTTGCAAATAAATATTTTATTTAATTTTTGGTGTTAACAAAACAGAGTTCATTGTGGTAATCGAAAGTTATAAAGTATATCAAAATATATATACATATTACTTTACGTTAAAAGTACAAACATGAATTTCAGATTTGTACTTTCGACGGAAGTATATATATATATATATATATATATATATATATATATATATATATATATATATATATATATATATGTATGTGATCGTGTGTGTATGTGGGTCCAAGCCGGTAGACGTAAATTTAAATTTCACTGTTTTAAAAAAACAATGCTCTCAACTCAAACAGCTTTATCCACTACATATTATATGTAAAGTAATAATATATATATATATATATATATATATATATATATATATATATATATATATATATATATATATATATATGCATATGTCTGTGTGTGTGTGTGTGTGTGTGTATGATTTAACGAAATATAGTTTTGTGTAATTTTGTATATTAGTATTTAGAAAAATATGACAAACTGGAAAGGTTTTATGTGACGCGCTTCATCTGCTAGAATTTCAACGCGTTACAAAAACCTTTACAGTTTGTGTGTGTGTGTGGGTATTAATAAAATTATTAATAATCCGTATGGAATTTTCTAGAGGATATAGATTCTTTGAGAGCTCTATGTCAAAAGAGTGAGCAAAAATTGTTATATAATGACAAACAAAACACTTAAAAAACCATAGGCCATATTTTATTTCATTGAAGTCGATACAAGACGACTTAAAATCTTCAGAAATGTAAACTAAATGAAAATGGAAAAATTTTCTCTAGGTTTAAAAGTACTACATAATTCAGATCCTATTAACTTTACTTATTTTTTTAAAATCTCTTCATTATATAATAAAAGTTTAGGACTGTTGCTTATTTTATATACTTTATATAATATATCTAATTGTTTCTTTACATAAATAGATTTTATTTATATATATTTTCTCCTGCATATCATAGTATTTTTATTAATTATTTATGGAGAATCTCATGGAGAACTAACTACAAATGAAAAAAACAGAGTTTGTCATATTTTTTAAATAATGATTTTTGATATAGAAAATCATATATCGTTATATATATATATATATATATATATATATATATATATATATATATATATATTATGAAATGGGCAAAGTCCGACAATTATTTTAAGACATTTTATGTTTATACATTCTTTTTACTTAAATATTTGTATCTATAAAAAGAATGTATAAACATAAAATGTCTTAATATATATATATATATATATATATATATATATATATATATATATATATATATATATCCGAATATAATGTGAACGAAAATAATATATAAATTCTAACGTTCAGAGCATTAATTCAAAAGAGTGCTCAATACCGATAGTAGAGAAATAATCATTCATTATAATTTTTTCATCAAGACGAACACAATTTACACACGACGCAAATGCAACTTCGTTTCGGTGCATTTAGTTGCACCTCGACTGGCGAGGACCAAAATGGTTATGCACTTTGGTTATGGTTAAGAAACTCGGTGGAACTAAATGCACGGAAACGAAGTTGCATTTTTGTCGTGAGTAAATTGTTTTTGTTTATCTATCTATCTATCTATCTATCTATCTATCTATCTATCTTTGTAATCTCAACCTGTTCATATCTATCTATCTATCTATCTATCTATCTATCTGCATGTGTGTGTGTATTATATAACGATATATATTTTTGTATAATTTTATATATCAACAAAGTGTATTTAGAAAAATATGTCAAACCAACTGGAAAGAATATATATATATATATATATATATATATATGGAGAAATATAGTCTTAAAATATGCTATGTTTATGGGATAAAGTGCTCAATATGAGAGATAGAGCGTGTGTAAATATAAAAGTGAACATAGAAATCAACATGAAACAGACTATCTTGTCTAAGTGTTGATTTCCATGTGTGCGGTTAATTATAATTCCGTCGGTGAATGTCCGAGGGTGAAATGATTCATTTGTAATTAAAATCTTGCCATTTGTGTCACAAAATCCGATTAAAAGAAAGCAAAGCAACAAAGATGAAATAAAATGCAAATAAATGCGGTAGAATTCTTCAAAAGTGTCAATGAAAGTCTTTAATGCCAATTCTCTTTGTCAGAAAAGAAAATATAAATTTTGAAGTAATCAATGGAAAGTAAATCCAAACGATTTATGTCCTGGGACACTTGAAGAAAGATATTTTTTGGAAGAAGGATTGCGAGAACACATAATCCCTCTTTCGTTCTCTTTGACTCTCAGACACACTCTTTTGGATTAAGTGCATTGAAAAAGAGGATTACGTTGAAAAATATCAATAAATTGTGCCAAATAAATGTTTATACATATTTTTTTAAGCATTTCACCACAAGCACTGCTGGAGTGCCACTAGCACGAAAGAGGTTACAGAGAGTGTGAGTAAAGCGGCGTGTTTGAGGAAAGGATATAGAGAAGAACAGCGATCGGGATCAAGACATCAGAAAATGTCAATTGACATTACATTTGAATATTTGAGGATTATAGCTATCAGGAAAGTAAGTAAGAGGAAGGGAGTTCTACTGACGGGAAGCGCGAGATAACAAACTGTTGGAATAGAAGAGACGGCTAAAGTTTGGGAACCAGTGAAAGTAGCTCATCAGAGTTTTGCCATGGAAATACTTATAGAAAAGACAGAGGGAAGCCACAGCACGTCTGTGAGAAAGTGACTGTAGATGAGATGCCAGATCAGGACCCATCACATTGCATATCCGTTTCTGGATTCTGTCGAGGATCTCGAGACGAATAGCGGGGGCTCCAGACCATATATGGCAGCACTATTCCATGCAAGGACGAATGGTTGATTTATAGATTAGAAAAATAGATTTAGACAAGAAAAATCTTTTGAAGCGACACATAGAACCAACTTTCCTTGCGATAGATAAAGCTATTGATTCAATATATGGCGAGTTTGTCCTGTTTTCTTTTGTTATGAAGTTGGAAACTCCAATACTTTGCTCGTTTTCAAGGAAAGAAAGTTAAAAATCGAAAAACAACCAAGTTCAGCTTTTATGTTGTTACCGGTTCAATGCTGAATCAAGTTTTATTACTCGTGAGTTGTCTTCCTTTGATATGAAGTACTTACAGAATTGTTAACTGTTTTTTTGTTTTACAATTGCTTTCAGAGTTACTAATTTAGCTTTTTAGGGGCCAGATTTAGTTCTGAGGAATATAGCTACAGTAAATCAACATCTCTTTTCTTATTTATGTAATACTAAATATTAATTTAAAACGAAAGAGCTAGATACTGATATGCAGGAAGCCTAATACACTGATTGGTATGGCAGAGTACAGAAATTGGAGGATCCGCTGTGAGTATGTTTACATATGTCAATTTACTCGTAGACATAAGAGGTCGATATTTTTTTTTTAATCATGTCTCCCCAAGCAGAAGCATTTAGACTCACGGGGTTACTGAGTGCTAGAGAATATGAGAAAAATCATTATTCAGAAGAGAAAACAATAAAAGAACATGAATTAATAAAAAAAATAATAACGATAGACATGCTTTTCTAGAAAAAAAAAACAATGCGCATGCGCTAAATTAAAACTAATATGGCGGCAATTTACCCATCGTATCCTGTATGTCTATTTAGAATGTTTCACTTTTTGGATAAGTATTCTTAGCACGGTGGAGTAATGGATAGCGGCTCGGCCTGAGGATTCGGAGAACTGAGTTACATTCACTTACGTGTTAATACCTTTTGGAAAGTTGTGTATCCTCTTCTTTTATGGGTAAATAGCAGGACAGATCGGGTTCTATAACCTTGGATGGCATCTGGTCTACCGCAGAAAGAAACGGCAACCTACCGTGGGAAAGATACATGATCGCCTAAGCTGGTATCACGCATGTCGCACAAGTGACTGATTCTTCGCAAAAACACGTAATAAATGCTGAACTTAATTGTCAGCATTATAATTTAAAGTCTTTAACTTAGAATATCATTCATCTGGGTGAAACAAAAATCATTTCACCCCAAGCAAGGCAATACAGTCATTAAGACGCAATGGCTTACTGAATGTCAGAGAACACGAGAAAAAAACAAAAAACAAAACATTATTAACGAACGAGAACGATAATAGAATAATAATTAAGAGACAGAAAATAACGATTGACATTGCATCTAAATTTTTGAAGATCGAAGTTGACGGGAAATCAAGAGAAAGTTCCACAACCAAGAAGTGAATGAGAAGAAACTGTTGACATAGAACATACGGTTATATGTTACTTTCACTATTCCAATTCGTTTTCAAATTTCTCTCACATTTTCCGTCGTTATTTCACATATTCCTGTACCTTCTTGATTTTAACGTCTCATACTTATATCTTTCTAACTACCGTACATTTGTTTTTTTAAATCATTTCACCGCAAGCAAGGCAATAAAGCCACTAGGACGTAAGAGGTTTTTAAGTGTTAGAGAATATGAGAAAAATACTATTGAAGAGAGACGACAGTAAAAGAATAAGAATTAAGAAGACAAAAGATAACGATTGACATTGCATTTAAATTTTTGAAGATCAAAGTTGACTGGAAAGCAAAAGACCGGAAGAGAGTTCCACAAGCAAGAAGTGCAAGAGAAGAAACGGTTAGCATGGAAATTACGGTTATATTTAGCCATTCCGACTGTAAAATGATCAGACCTTGTCGCCAAACTAATACTGGGCTTAAATTAATACATGCTAGGTACGAAAGCGGAAAGCTCATCAAAACATTTACCATGAAAGTATTTCTAGAAAAGACACAGGGAAGCTGCGTTACGCTAGTTGAAAAATACCTGAAGATGAGATGCCAGGTCAGGATTAATAACATTGCAAATTCTTCTTTGTACTTTATCAAGACAATGTAAATATGTAGCAGACCCATCAGACAGCTTTATGACAGTAATATTCAATGCACGGACGAATGGTAGACTTATAAATGTATAAGATGCATTTTTGTTTTGAGAAACTTTTTTTACGATCAATGTATGTTGATGTTTATATTATTATTATTATTCTTATTATTGTTGTGGTAGGATCGACCTAATTTGCATAGTGGAGTACCGACCATATAAATATGGTTGGTACCGGGAAGGAATGAGGAGATTCAACCAGAGACTCTGCCCGACTGCGACTCAGTCAACACACATTCCACGAACGGTCTTCCCAGGAATATACAAAAGACTATATGTAAATATTGTGTACACTTTCTTGTTTCAATGCATTTTGTTCTAAGTACATTTTGTGTTGCATTATTATTCCATGCATTAGTCAAGTTTCAACAATTATTATTTCCTTTAATTCCTGTTGTATACGTATTTCCTTCAGGGTCCTAACCACAGACCTAAGATAAAAAATGACTTGATGTTAGTTTTAATTAGCATGTGCCAGAGGGTAATTACATCGTTATTTTGTGTAAGTGTGTCTGGTTGATGCTCATATCATCTCTCAGTAGTTTCGATTTTGTGCTTCTTGCATATCTTCCAGTGCACATATGTCGCTACTTTGTTATATCTGTGGGCATATTCATTTTTTGCCGGTTCCGTACACCTTGAGATGGTCGACAGTTTCATCATATTTTCTGTAGATCCTGCATTTGGGATTAGTTCCATCTTTGATTATGTGACAGACATAGGATCTGATTGCGAGTCTTTGGTCCTGAGTTGCAATAATTAGGCCCTCCGTCTCTCAGTTTTCAACCCGGTGCTACTCAACCATTGATGTGTTTTCTGTTGGTCCTCATCTGCTTCTTTCGTTATTTTTAGATATTACACTATTTACATTATTCAGACTGTTGTCCTCATCTTTGTCGCCATATTTATTACAACGTTTCGGCCTTTCAGTATCTGTCTATATTTCTCAGATGAGGTATTATGTACACTATTTACATTATTCGGACAATTGTCCTCAACTTTGTTGCCATATTTATTACAACGTTTCGACCTTTCAGTATCTGTCGATATTTCTGAGATGAGGTATTATGTACACTATTTACATTATTCGAGCTATTGGCCTCATCTTTGTCACCATATTTATTACAACGTTTCGACCTTTCAGCATCTGTCTATATTTCTGAGATGAGGTAATATGTACACTGTTTACATTATTCGGACTATTGTCCTCATCTTTGTCGCCATTTTTTATTACAACGTTTCGGCTGTTCTACGCTCCAGTCTTCTTCAGGTGGTTGGAATATCGAACTGAACCATTTATTTCGTTCACTGTGATAGTTTGTTCTAGTTCCACGTGCCATGTTTAATGGAAGTCAGTTGTCTCCCGTTAATTCCCCTCTGCTACTTCTCCACTGCCTTAACCGGGTATCGAACTCACACTATTTTAGGTCCTGTCACTAACGCCTTTATCCACTGTGCCATGTAAATAATGTAGATGGTATGCACTTGCTTTTTATTGGTAGGATTTTAGGCATTATTACTATTACTATTATTATTATAAGAACGAGAGAATTGACATAAATTGTCATTAGTATTTTTAATGTTTTTATGTAATTTAAGTGCATAAGTTAATTACATTTTTATTAAGGTTTAACTCATAGTTCGTCGCGTCGAAATAGATGGAAGCAATCAATGACAAAACCTTCCTAAAACAAGTATCTATTCAAAGCCAATATATATGCATTGAAATCCAAACCTCGATGCGTGCAGCACTTTCACAGACAACTGGGGAAGAATAGCCCTAAATCCTTTCGAGTGACAGAAGATCTGCCACACTGGTGTCAGGCGCGTTGGACACCGCCTCTTCGTCCAGTTCCAAGAGCGCTGAAGAGTCGGGCGCGCCAACGCTCACAATCGATGTCAGACATGTCACAACTTCATTTACCCGGACTACAAGCGTTGAGGCCGCTTGCTGATAGGACTTGTCAGCCAACATTGCAATAACATGTCACTGAGTCTGAAGTGAAAGGGGAGATCCGACGTCGATAGATACGTAAATATATCTATCAGTTCGTAGTCAATTCACAGAGAACACAATTCTTTTACAAAGGAAACATTTATTTTTCGCTATAATATCGCTCCCTATTGTAAACAGGCAGACTAATACATTGTTTTACATACGAAGAATAATTAATTTATAGTTTAATAATAAAAAAACGATTTTTCTTTTATAAAACAATTATTTTTAACATAATCTCAGTACGTGTTAATGCACTTAATTAAATGGGAATTGTGTAGGTTCAGCAATGTCTACAGCAAAATGATGAAGAAAGTATTTACACAACAATTTTTTTCAATATAATATCCTTCTAACAGAGACACAACTAAGGAAAATAATACTGAGATGTGCCGGCCCTGGGAAAAAGCTGCCCTAATCTATACTCGCTCATTGCCCTAGAGTGGCATCGGTGCTCGCCACCGAGACAGGTGCGACCGATTGATGCGTGGGCTTGGTGAATTTTTGTCCTTGGCACTAGTGTACGCGCTCGGTTCCCCACAATAAACTCTACCTTGTGTTGCGTCGCGTCTCAGTGGGGAGACGACGTAAAATCATAATATTCTTCTTTGTCAATGCACTTAATTCAGTGATAAACATGTAGGTACATCAATAAGTCTGCTGCTTAATTATTAAATTCATTTCTTTCAAACAAGAAATTTTTATCTTTTCCTCCTTTGTCAATGCACTTAATTCATTACAGGCTTATTGATGCAGATCTATCTATCTATCTATCTATCTATCTATCTATCTATCTATTTCTGTTCATATCTGTCTATCTATCTATCTATCTATTGAAAATGAGATATCCCAAAAAATGTTATGGCATGTAGAACTAGAACAATCTACTCCCGTGGATAAAATAAAGGATTCGGTTTGAAATCCCAACCTGCAGAAGGCCGGGGAGTACAACCACCATACATATACAGGTTGTGGCAGAAATACTTCCCACATCAGACATTAGTGGCAATGGTGTCTTCATCTAGCTAATGTCTTAGCAATATGTGCGAGGTATTTCTGTGAGATATTTCTGACACATCATTCATATATATATATATATATATATATATAATTCAAACCTACTAATTCAAAATGTTTTTGAATTTGTAGATCTGATGATTTGGATCGTCATTACGATTTCAATGTAATAAATTATAACCATGGAATATTAGTGTTTGAGCCTTTTATATTATATTCTTACTCTGTCCTGGACATTGAGTTATACCTGGATTCTATCCTCTTGGGAATATATATATTTATATATATATATATATATATATATATATATATATATATATATATATATATATATATATATTTTGAGCAATAAAAAAATGTTAAAAAATTAAAATCTTCAGACACACTGGGTTGTAGATATATATTCTTTCGTTTTTTTTATTATTATTCCATTTAGATTCCTCGACTAGTTTCGGCCGAAATGGCCATCATCGGGAGGAGAAATATTTCTGCTTGCTGCTAGCACTAAACTACAGAAATGAATGTCTTGATGGAGAAAATGAACTTTTGTCTGGAGTTTTCATTTGTTTTTTTAATTTTTTATCGTTTTAACATTAATCTTTTAACATTCCTTGTGTTGGTCAAACAGTCTCTTTTAAGTTGTTATTTGAGATAAGAGCTGGATAGATACATGCTGCTATGAATTCTCTGGTCAGTTTGACAGTTTTATTGGACTTGAAGAGGGGATGTGTCTCTGTTTAGTGTTTGTGTGTGTGTTATTTGGTTCTTAGGGAGTGAGTGAGTATGATATGTGTAAGCGTGTGTATTGCTGTGGGTGTGTTATCATTTGACTCATTAGGGAGTGAGTGAGTATGATGTGTGAAAGTGTGTATATTCGTGTGGGTGTGTGTATAAGTGTATAAGTGTGAGCCCTCAACACCTCCGTAAGCATGTCTGTCTTGTGTGGGTGAGAAATGTGGGTAGGTTTTGATTTGTTGATTTATATATTGATACTATCTGTATTGTTAAATTTATGGTTTAGCCCGGCTGGATATTTTGTTTTTAGACGCTGTATCCACTTATTTTCATGCGACTCCAAAATCTTTCTAATGTTATCTGCTCTGAACTTTACTATTCTCTCAATTATAGTGAATTTGGAATGGGTTTTGGAATTGTTTTTCCAGGCGGAATTGTTGTTCTACAGTTAATAATTTTTCATGGGGAGTCGACTTAATTCGATTACGATAATTATTAATTCTGTAGTGAAAGGGCCATTCAGATTTTCCTACATATTGTTTCTGGCATAGTGGCATAGTGATAGTGATAATAATAGTGGTCAATGTATATATATATATATATATATATATATATATATATATATATATATATATATGTATATATATTTGTGAGATAGATAGAGAGACGGAGAGGGGGTGATGACGCACATTTGTCCATCTATTTATCTGTCTATAGTGAGAAAGAGAGTAAGAGAGAGAGAGAGAGAGAGAGAGAGAGAGGTCATGTTATTCTGTGTGTTCTTCTCGTACCATGTAACCCAGTACTGGCGACGAAGGTGGTGGATTGGGCTCGATAACTAGCCAGGCAGCCATTACTTCTTAAGACAACGGGACAGGGAGGAGTTTTCCCTTGAAGGAAAGCTCTGTCAGAGTTTGTGGGACGAGGAATTATCATTGTTTTCATTCAGTCTATTCCTCTCGATTGTGTTGCTATTATCACAACGATTCGGCCGTATTTGCCCTTCGGTTTTCTTCAGGTATCTGCCGATCCGAATAAATCCTTTATTCAGTCTACAAGAACTACTCGTTCTCTTTCTACTATCCATGTTTAGAGATATCTCGTCTTGTTCACCTCTAATATTACTCGCCCTTTTTCCACTACCCGGTTCAGGGATTGAAATCCCACTTACTATGTCACCAACATCACGAACAACACACTAGTTATTTGCCAGGACTGTGCATTCTGCTCAGGCACAACTGCATGTCTTCAACACCCACCGAGCCAAGCTGTGTTTTTTTTTTTTTTTTTTTTTTTACTGCAACTATTTTGAGCAGACCTTAGTTACAGTCTCTTGGGGAGAGCGTGCACTCTAACGTGATCATTAGTTTGGCAATGACATTACGCTTGCCTTCTCGTTCACGATGACTTATGCCTTTGTTTTAGAAAAACCATCAACAGCGCCTGAGCAGTTTCGTCTACTTAATTTAATTCCCAAGGTTTGAGTCCAACCCGTGCTGAGGTTTTCAAGCAAATCCCAACGGTACCACACATTGAGGTCTTCTCCCCAGATTGATAATATCATCTCCTTGACAAATCGACCATGATCAGATTCGAACCCAGGCCTAAACTCTAACGTTGTAACCACTACGTAAATAGTAAGGGTAATATTAGCTGTCGGTTTTTTTTTTTTTTTAAGTAGTAACAAGAAATTGTCTGTGAAAGCAAAATTTAGCTGAATGTCTTCATAATTATTTCCCGAAAAAAAAAAAACAACAGCAAAAAACAGGTTATTCTTTTAGTAAGACCTGAGGAAATTAGGTCTAACCCAGAAATAAAACGGAATTCAACCAACAACTGGTAAAATGTCCAATGTTCGCGGACGGGGAAGGGAAAAAAAAATAACGTGGTATATTTTTGCTGAACTGTCTTTTCTTTTCCGATCAGTTATGAAGTCGTTTGATTTTCGCATATCTTCGGTGATCACCGGAGATTACCAGTGAAAACTGGTATTGGATAGCTGGCGGCATCACGTAATGCGGAACTGATTTCTGCGTTTTCAAAAAAAAAAAAAAAAAAAAATGGCGTGAGGGTTGGGGGGGGGTGAATAGAACACTGTTGGGGAATAAGATTTTCCCAAGAGATTTCGAATTTAGATTTCTTCTGGCAACATTTTGCAGCGATAAAGATTCCATTATTTTCGGTTGGAATTTTTATTTTTTTGCAATCTTCAGAATGACGATAACCTTATCACAGATAAGTAAACAGTTAAAATATTAACAAAATAATTTGCTGAAAACGATCATGAAGCGAGTACAGGGTGTCCAGTAAAAACAGCGGTAAATTCATGCAGACAAGACAACCGTTGAAAACTGGTGACAAAGTGACTCTGAGCGATTGAATACTGTGTGTTTTTACTGTTATGGAGTGGCTTCACAGTGGAGGCTTGTATTTGTACGAAGTCGGTCCTAAAATAGGTTCAACGTACAAAACGTTAGGAACTTGATATAATAGGTAATGACGCAGAGAAATCTAGTTGTGGTCGCTGATACTTTCGTATTCGACTAACGGTCATCCGGCATCGACTGACTGGCGATATTCAGTCACCCACCCCACTGGGGTGTCATGTGGCACAAGGCCGTTTTTAACGTAGGATATCCGTGCCCGTGGGCTCGGCCCAAACATATGCCCATTGAACCAGTACAAACGGGTTCAGGGCCGGTTTACCTCCCCGAAAGAGAATCCTCCCTTCGGCGTATCCTCCTTCGGGTTCCTCTCCGCCCGAAGGCAGAGAGTTCAACCGATCAGCCAGTTGACTGACTGACCGACTCACTCGTTACTCTTACTGCTCCAACTTATTATAGGTGGGAGAGTCTATTAAATATAGGATTGGCGTGTTCCACTATAACGTGTTCTTTTAATAATGTGAACTGGCGCTACATAATCACAAAGATCTGTACCAAATAACCGAAATCAGATCACTCGAGGACTACCAAGAGCGGTAACAACTAAAACGGATAGCAGATGTAACTGACAAAGAAAATAATGACATAATCAAGATATTGACATTCCCCAAAACATTAAATGAAAGGTTAGTAAGGAAACTTTCATCAGTGCTGGAAAGAGCGATAACAGCTACTGAACTTGAGAAAGATTTTCCCACCCTACACACCCTTTTCGCCAGACGAAAAGTTGCATGCCTCTCGTTAATCTATTCTATTCTCAAGTTCAGATGTTTTTACAGATAAGATCAGCTTTGCAATGTACGCGAGATTAAAAATTGATATCTAAACGCAGTTTAGATGTGGCACATGGCCGAAAGAATGTGGCACCCAGTGAGGATCGAATTCACTACTCAGTCGTAATTGATATAGGAAGACAATCCTTCTAACCATTACACCACGGCGAGGTGCCCAATGAGTTTCTAAGCGTAGCTGAGATGTGGCACAAGGCCGAAATTATGGGGCACCAAGTGAGGATCGAACTCACTATTCAGCCGTAATTGTTTTAGCAAGACAAGATTGTTAACCATTACACCACGACGAGGTGCCCTAATTTCAATCGAGTGCACTACTGGCTGATCGATCAATAAATACAACATGTTTCCTTATAAGGAAATGTGTAATATTATCATTACCAGCGAAGCAATGTATTTATTTTAGAGAATAAATAGGATTTTTCCAATAAATAAAATGAGATTTTCTGTTTGAAATTTCTTTAAAATTAGGATTTTCTCTACACGCATCTTGAACAGATATCATAAGCTCTTAACATATTCATTCAAATTAACATTGTCTTTTCACGAATTTATTAAAATTATCAGGAACATTTCACATATCCGTTCAAATTGACGTTGTACATTTCCTTCAAATTGTAGTTACCTCTATTCATATCTGTTCAAATTATCATAAACTCATTATATATTCGCTCAAATTAGCATTGCTTATGCACGTACTTTTTCAAATTATGAATACTAATTTTTTTATCATGATGCATTAATTTTCAATTAAAATACATTCATTATCACTTAATAGATATTACCATGTTGCATTAGATATTGTGTAAACACATTTAATTTACAACTGATTGGCATTTAATAAAGATATAATCATTCGTTATCTGCCTATTTCTGAGAAGAAGTATTGTATTTACACTATTCAAATGGTTCGGACTGTTGCCTTCATCTTTGTTGCCATATACACGACGTTTCAGCAGATGTAGGCTCAGGACATCTTCACGATCTGCCTATATTTCTTAGAGGATGTATTGTAATTATTTACACTGTTTACATTATTTGGACCATTGTCCTCGTGTCTGTAAACATATTCACGGCGTTTCAGCTGTTGTACGCTGAGGTTTTCTTCACGATCTGCCAATTTTTCTTAGAGGAGGTATTGTAATTATTTACAGTCTTTACATTTTTTTGGACAGTTGTCCTCGTGTCAGTTGCCATATTCACGGCGTTTCAGCTGTTGTACGCTCAGTTCTTCTTCACGATCTGTCTATATTGCTTAGAGGAGGTATTGTAATTATTTACACTATTTACATTGTTTGGACTGTTGTCCTCGTGTCTGTTGCCATATTCACGGAGGTTCAGCTGTTATACGTTGAGGTCTTCTTCACGATCTGCCTATATTTCTTAGAGGAGGTATTGTAATTATTTACACTATTTACATTGTTTGGACTGTTGTCCTCGTGTCTGTTGCCATATTCACGGCGTTTCAGCTGTTGTACGCTCAGTACTTCTTCACGATATGCCTATATTTCTTAGAGGAGGTATTGTAATTATTTACACTATTTACATTGTTTGGACAGTTGTCCGCGTGTCTGTTGCCATATTCACGGCGTTTCAGCTGTTGTACGCTCAGGTCTTCTTCACGATCTGTCTATATTGCTGAGAGGAGGTATTGTAATTATTTACACTATTTACATCGTTTGGACAGTTGGCCTCGTGTCTGTTGCCATATTCACGGCGTTTCATCTGTTGTACGCTCAGGTCTTCTTCACGATCTGTCTATATTGCTTAGAGGAGGTATTGTAATTATTTACACTATTTACATTGTTTGGACAGTTGTCCTCGTGTCTGTTGCCATATTCACGGCGTTTCAGCTGTTGCACGCTCAGGTCTTCTTCACGATCTGTCTATATTGCATAGAGGAGGTATTGTAAGTATTTACATTATTTACATTGTTTGGACAGTTGTCCTCGTGTCTGTTGCCATATTCACGGCGTTTCAGCTGTTGTACGCTCAGGTCTTCTTCACGATCTGTCTATATTGCATAGAGGAGGTATTGTAAGTATTTACATTATTTACATTGTTTGGACAGTTGTCCTCGTGTCTGTTGCCATATTCACGGCGTTTCAGCTGTTGCACGCTCAGGTCTTCTTCACGATCTGTCTATATTGCATAGAGGAGGTATTGTAAGTATTTACATTATTTACATTGTTTGGACAGTTGTCGTCGTGTCTGTTGCCATAATCACGGCGTTTCAGCTGTTGTACGCTCAGGTCTTCTTCACGATCTGTCTATATTGCTTAGAGGAGGTATTTTAATTATTTACACTATTTACATTGTTTGGACTGTTGTCCTCGTGTCAGTTGCCATATTCACGGCGTTTCAGCTGTTGTACGCTCAGGTCTTCTTCACGATCTGTCTATATTGCTTAGAGGAGGTATTGTAATTATTTACAGTCTTTACATTTTTTTGGACTTTTGTCCTCGTGTCAGTTGCCATATTCACGGCGTTTCAGCTGTTGTATGCTCAGGTCTTCTTCACGATCTGTCTATATTGCTTAGAGGAGGTATTGTAATTATTTACACTATTTACATTGTTTGGACTGTTGTCCTCGTGTCAGTTGCCATATTCACGGCGTTTCAGCTGTTTTACGCTCAGGTTTTCTTCACGATCTGTCTATATTGCTTAGAGGAGGTATTGTAATTATTTACACTATTTACATTGTTTGGACAGTTGTCCTCGTGTCTGTTGCCATATTCACGGCGTTTCAGCTGTTGTACGCTCAGGTCTTCTTCACGATCTGTCTATATTGCTTAGAGGAGGTATTGTAATTATTTACACTATTTACATTGTTTGGACTGTTGTCCTCGTGTCAGTTGCCATATTCACGGCGTTTCAGCTGTTGTACGCTCAGGTCTTCTTCACGATCTGTCTATATTTCTTAGAGGTGGTATTGTAATTATTTACAGTCTTTACATTTTTTTTGACTTTTGTCCTCGTGTCAGTTGCCATATTCACGGCGTTTCAGCTGTTGTACGCTCAGGTCTTTTTCACGATCTGTCTATATTGCTTAGAGGAGGTATTGTAATTATTTACACTATTTACATTGTTTGGACAGTTGTCCTCGTGTCTGTTGCCATATTCACGGCGTTTCAGCTGTTGTACGCTCAGGTCTTCTTCACGATCTGTCTATATTGCTTAGAGGAGGTATTGTAATTATTTACACTATTTACATTGTTTGGACAGTTGTCCTCGTGTCTGTTGCCATATTCACGGCGTTTCAGCTGTTGTACGCTCAGGTCTTCTTCACGATCTGTCTATATTGCTTAGTGGACGTATTGTAATTATTTACACTATTTACATTGTTTGCACAGTTGTCCTCGTGTCTGTTGCCATATTCACGGCGTTTCAGCCGTTGCACGCTCAGGTCTTCTTCACGATCTGTCTATATTGCTTAGAGGAGGTATTGTAATTATTTACACTATTTACATTGTTTGCACAGTTGTCCTCGTGTCTGTTGCCATATTCACGGCGTTTCAGCTGTTGTACGTTCAGGTCTTCTTCACGATCTGTCTATATTGCTTAGTGGAGGTATTGTAAATATTTACACTATTTACATTGTTTGGACAGTTGTCCTCGTGTCTGTTGCCATATTCACGGCGTTTCAGCTGTTGTACGCTCAGGTCTTCTTCACGATCTGTCTATATTGCTTAGAGGAGGTATTGTAATTATTTACACTATTTACATTGTTTGGACAGTTGTCCTCGTGTCTGTTGCCATATCCACGGCCTTTAAGCTGTTGTAAGCTCAGGTTTTCTTCACGATCTGCCTATATTTCTTAGAGGAAGTATTCTAATTATTTACACTATTTACATTGTTTGGACAGTTGTCCTCGTGTCTCTTGCCATATTCACGGTGTTTCAGCTGTTGTACGCTCAGGTATTCTTCACGATCTGCCTATATTTCTTAGAGGAGGTATTGTAATTATTTACACTATTTACATTGTTTGGACTGTTGTCCTCGTGTCTGTTGCCATATTCACGGAGTTTCAGCTGTTATACGCTCAGGTCTTCTTCACGATCTGCCTATATTTCTTAGAGGAGGTATTGCAATTATTTACACTATTTACATTGTTTGGACTGTTGTCCTAGTGTCTGTTGCCATATTCACGGTGTTTCAGCTGTTGTACGCTCAGGTCTTCTTCACGATCTGCCTATATTTCTTAGAGGAGGTATTGTAATTATTTACATTAATTACATTGTTTGGACTGTTGTCCTCGTGTCTGTTGCCATATTCGCGGAGTTTCAGCTGTTATACGCTCAGGTCTTCTTCACGATCTGCCTATATTTCATAGAGGAGGTATTGTAATTATTTACACTATTTACATTGTTTGGACTGTTATCCTCGTGTCTGTTGCCATATTCACGGCGTTTCAGCTGTTGCACGCTCAGGTCTTCTTCACGATCTGTCTATATTGCATAGAGGAGGTATTGTAAGTATTTACATTATTTACATTGTTTGGACAGTTGTCGTCGTGTCTGTTGCCATAATCACGGCGTTTCAGCTGTTGTACGCTCAGGTCTTCTTCACGATCTGTCTATATTGCTTAGAGGAGGTATTTTAATTATTTACACTATTTACATTGTTTGGACTGTTGTCCTCGTGTCAGTTGCCATATTCACGGCGTTTCAGCTGTTGTACGCTCAGGTCTTCTTCACGATCTGTCTATATTGCTTAGAGGAGGTATTGTAATTATTTACAGTCTTTACATTTTTTTGGACTTTTGTCCTCGTGTCAGTTGCCATATTCACGGCGTTTCAGCTGTTGTATGCTCAGGTCTTCTTCACGATCTGTCTATATTGCTTAGAGGAGGTATTGTAATTATTTACACTATTTACATTGTTTGGACTGTTGTCCTCGTGTCAGTTGCCATATTCACGGCGTTTCAGCTGTTTTACGCTCAGGTTTTCTTCACGATCTGTCTATATTGCTTAGAGGAGGTATTGTAATTATTTACACTATTTACATTGTTTGGACAGTTGTCCTCGTGTCTGTTGCCATATTCACGGCGTTTCAGCTGTTGTACGCTCAGGTCTTCTTCACGATCTGTCTATATTGCTTAGAGGAGGTATTGTAATTATTTACACTATTTACATTGTTTGGACTGTTGTCCTCGTGTCAGTTGCCATATTCACGGCGTTTCAGCTGTTGTACGCTCAGGTCTTCTTCACGATCTGTCTATATTTCTTAGAGGTGGTATTGTAATTATTTACAGTCTTTACATTTTTTTTGACTTTTGTCCTCGTGTCAGTTGCCATATTCACGGCGTTTCAGCTGTTGTACGCTCAGGTCTTTTTCACGATCTGTCTATATTGCTTAGAGGAGGTATTGTAATTATTTACACTATTTACATTGTTTGGACAGTTGTCCTCGTGTCTGTTGCCATATTCACGGCGTTTCAGCTGTTGTACGCTCAGGTCTTCTTCACGATCTGTCTATATTGCTTAGAGGAGGTATTGTAATTATTTACACTATTTACATTGTTTGGACAGTTGTCCTCGTGTCTGTTGCCATATTCACGGCGTTTCAGCTGTTGTACGCTCAGGTCTTCTTCACGATCTGTCTATATTGCTTAGTGGACGTATTGTAATTATTTACACTATTTACATTGTTTGCACAGTTGTCCTCGTGTCTGTTGCCATATTCACGGCGTTTCAGCCGTTGCACGCTCAGGTCTTCTTCACGATCTGTCTATATTGCTTAGAGGAGGTATTGTAATTATTTACACTATTTACATTGTTTGCACAGTTGTCCTCGTGTCTGTTGCCATATTCACGGCGTTTCAGCTGTTGTACGTTCAGGTCTTCTTCACGATCTGTCTATATTGCTTAGTGGAGGTATTGTAAATATTTACACTATTTACATTGTTTGGACAGTTGTCCTCGTGTCTGTTGCCATATTCACGGCGTTTCAGCTGTTGTACGCTCAGGTCTTCTTCACGATCTGTCTATATTGCTTAGAGGAGGTATTGTAATTATTTACACTATTTACATTGTTTGGACAGTTGTCCTCGTGTCTGTTGCCATATCCACGGCCTTTAAGCTGTTGTAAGCTCAGGTTTTCTTCACGATCTGCCTATATTTCTTAGAGGAAGTATTCTAATTATTTACACTATTTACATTGTTTGGACAGTTGTCCTCGTGTCTCTTGCCATATTCACGGTGTTTCAGCTGTTGTACGCTCAGGTATTCTTCACGATCTGCCTATATTTCTTAGAGGAGGTATTGTAATTATTTACACTATTTACATTGTTTGGACTGTTGTCCTCGTGTCTGTTGCCATATTCACGGAGTTTCAGCTGTTATACGCTCAGGTCTTCTTCACGATCTGCCTATATTTCTTAGAGGAGGTATTGCAATTATTTACACTATTTACATTGTTTGGACTGTTGTCCTAGTGTCTGTTGCCATATTCACGGTGTTTCAGCTGTTGTACGCTCAGGTCTTCTTCACGATCTGCCTATATTTCTTAGAGGAGGTATTGTAATTATTTACATTAATTACATTGTTTGGACTGTTGTCCTCGTGTCTGTTGCCATATTCGCGGAGTTTCAGCTGTTATACGCTCAGGTCTTCTTCACGATCTGCCTATATTTCATAGAGGAGGTATTGTAATTATTTACACTATTTACATTGTTTGGACTGTTATCCTCGTGTCTGTTGCCATATTCACGGAGTTTCAGCTGTTATACGCTCAGGTCTTCTTCACGATCTGCCTATATTTCATAGAGGAGGTATTGTAATTATTTACACTATTTACCTTGTTTGGACAGTTGTCCTCGTGTCTGTTGCCATATTCACGGCGTTTCAGCCGTTGCACGCTCAGGTCTTCTTCACGATCTGTCTATATTTCATAGAGGAGGTATTGTAATTATTTACACTATTTACATTGTTTGGACAGTTGTCCTCGTGTCTGTTGTCATATTCACGGCGTTTCAGCCGTTGCACGCTCAGGTCTTCTTCACGATCTGCCTATATTTCTTAGAGGAGTTATTGTAATTATTTACACAATTTACATTGTTTGGACAGTTGTCCTCGTGTCTGTTGCCATATTCACGGCGTTTCAGCTGTTGTAGGCTCAGGTCTTCTTCACGATCTGTCTATATTGCTTAGTGGAGGTATTGTAATTATTTACACTATTTACATTGTTTGCACAGTTTTCCTCGTGTCTGTTGCCATATTCACGGCGTTTCAGCCGTTGCTCGCTCAGGTCTTCTTCACGATCTGTCTATATTGCTTAGTGGAGGTATTGTAAATATTTACACTATTTACATTGTTTGGACAGTTGTCATCGTGTCTGTTGCCATATTCACGGCGTTTCAGCTGTTGTACGCTCAGGTCTTCTTCACGATCTGCCTATATTGCTTAGAGGAGGTATTCTAATTATTTACACTATTTACATTGTTTGGACAGTTGTCCTCGTGTCTGTTGCCATATTCACGGCGTGTCAGCTGTTGTACGCTCAGGTCTTCTTCGCGATCTGTCTATATTGCTTAGAGGAGTTATTGTAATCATTTACACTATTTACATAGTTTGGACAGTTGTCCTCGTGTCTGTTGCCATATTCACGGCGTTTCACCTGTTGTACGCTCAGGTCTTCTTCACGATCTGTCTATATTGCTTAGAGGTGGTATTGTAATTATTTACACTATTTACATTGTTTGGACAGTTTTCCTCGTGTCTGTTGCCATATTCACGGCGTTTCAGCCGTTGCACGCTCAGGTCTTCTTCACGATCTGTCTATATTGCTTAGAGGAGGTATTGTAATTATTTACACTATTTACATTGTTTGCACAGTTGTCCTCGTGTCTGTTGCCATATTCACGGCGTTTCAGCTGTTATACGTTCAGGTCTTCTTCACGATCTGTCTATATTGCTTAGTGGAGGTATTGTAAATATTTACACTATTTACATTGTTTGGACAGTTGTCCTCGTGTCTGTTGCCATATTCACGGCGTTTCAGCTGTTGTACGCTCAGGTCTTCTTCACGATCTGTCTATATTGCTTAGAGGAGGTATTGTAATTATTTACACTATTTACATTGTTTGGACAGTTGTCCTCGTGTCTGTTGCCATATCCACGGCCTTTAAGCTGTTGTAAGCTCAGGTTTTCTTCACGATCTGCCTATATTTCTTAGAGGAAGTATTCTAATTATTTACACTATTTACATTGTTTGGACAGTTGTCCTCGTGTCTCTTGCCATATTCACGGTGTTTCAGCTGTTGTACGCTCAGGTATTCTTCACGATCTGCCTATATTTCTTAGAGGAGGTATTGTAATTATTTACACTATTTACATTGTTTGGACTGTTGTCCTCGTGTCTGTTGCCATATTCACGGAGTTTCAGCTGTTATACGCTCAGGTCTTCTTCACGATCTGCCTATATTTCTTAGAGGAGGTATTGCAATTATTTACACTATTTACATTGTTTGGACTGTTGTCCTAGTGTCTGTTGCCATATTCACGGTGTTTCAGCTGTTGTACGCTCAGGTCTTCTTCACGATCTGCCTATATTTCTTAGAGGAGGTATTGTAATTATTTACATTAATTACATTGTTTGGACTGTTGTCCTCGTGTCTGTTGCCATATTCGCGGAGTTTCAGCTGTTATACGCTCAGGTCTTCTTCACGATCTGCCTATATTTCATAGAGGAGGTATTGTAATTATTTACACTATTTACATTGTTTGGACTGTTATCCTCGTGTCTGTTGCCATATTCACGGAGTTTCAGCTGTTATACGCTCAGGTCTTCTTCACGATCTGCCTATATTTCATAGAGGAGGTATTGTAATTATTTACACTATTTACCTTGTTTGGACAGTTGTCCTCGTGTCTGTTGCCATATTCACGGCGTTTCAGCCGTTGCACGCTCAGGTCTTCTTCACGATCTGTCTATATTTCATAGAGGAAGTATTGTAATTATTTACACTATTTACATTGTTTGGACAGTTGTCCTCGTGTCTGTTGCCATATTCACGGCGTTTCAGCCGTTGCACGCTCAGGTCTTCTTCACGATCTGCCTATATTTCTTAGAGGAGTTATTGTAATTATTTACACAATTTACATTGTTTGGACAGTTGTCCTCGTGTCTGTTGCCATATTCACGGCGTTTCAGCTGTTGTAGGCTCAGGTCTTCTTCACGATCTGTCTATATTGCTTAGTGGAGGTATTGTAATTATTTACACTATTTACATTGTTTGCACAGTTTTCCTCGTGTCTGTTGCCATATTCACGGCGTTTCAGCCGTTGCTCGCTCAGGTCTTCTTCACGATCTGTCTATATTGCTTAGTGGAGGTATTGTAAATATTTACACTATTTACATTGTTTGGACAGTTGTCATCGTGTCTGTTGCCATATTCACGGCGTTTCAGCTGTTGTACGCTCAGGTCTTCTTCACGATCTGCCTATATTGCTTAGAGGAGGTATTCTAATTATTTACACTATTTACATTGTTTGGACAGTTGTCCTCGTGTCTGTTGCCATATTCACGGCGTGTCAGCTGTTGTACGCTCAGGTCTTCTTCGCGATCTGTCTATATTGCTTAGAGGAGTTATTGTAATCATTTACACTATTTACATAGTTTGGACAGTTGTCCTCGTGTCTGTTGCCATATTCACGGCGTTTCACCTGTTGTACGCTCAGGTCTTCTTCACGATCTGTCTATATTGCTTAGAGGTGGTATTGTAATTATTTACACTATTTACATTGTTTGGACAGTTTTCCTCGTGTCTGTTGCCATATTCACGGCGTTTCAGCTGTTGTACGCTCAGGTCTTCTTTACGATCTGTCTATATCGCTTAGAGGAGTTATTGTAATTATTTACACTATTTACATTGTTTGGACAGTAGTCGTCGTGTCTGTTGCCATATTCACGGTGTTTCATCTGTTGTACGCTCAGGTCTTCTTCACGATCTGTCTATATTGCTTAGAGGAGGTATTATTATTATTTACATTATTTACATTGTTTTGACAGTTGTCCTCGTGTCTGTTCCCACATTCACGGCGTTTCAGCAGTTGTGCGCTCAGGTCTTCTTCACGATCTGTCTATATTGCTTAGAGGAGGTATTGTAATTATTTACACTATTTACATTGTTTGGACAGTTGTCCTCGTGTCTGTTGCCATATTCACGGCGTTTCAGCTGTTGTACGCTCAGGTCTTCTTCACGATCTGCCTACATTTCTTAGAGGAGGTATTGTAATTATTTACACTATTTACATTGTTTGGACAGTTGTCCTCGTGTCTGTTGCCATATTCACGGCGTTTCAGCTGTTGTACCCTCAGGTTTTCTTCACGATCTGTCTATATTGCTTAGAGGATGTATTATAATTATTTACACTATTTACATTGTTTGGACAGTTGTCCTCGTGTCTGTTGCCATATTCGCGGCGTTTCAGCTGTTGTACGCTCAGGTCTTCTTCACGATCTGTCTATATTGCTAAGAGGAGGTATTGTAATTATTTACACTATTTACATTGTTTGGACAGTTGTTCTCGTGTCTGTTGCCATATTCACGGCGTTTCAGCTGTTGTCCGCTCAGCTCTTTTTCACGATCTGCCTATATTGCTTAGAGGAGGTATTGTAATTATTTACACTATTTACATTGTATGGACAGTTGTCCACGTGTCTGTTGCCATATTCACGGCGTTTCAGCTGTTGTACGCTAAGGAATTCTTCACGATCTGCCTATATTGCTTAGAGGAGGTATTGTAATTATTTACACTATTTACATTGTTTGGACAGTTGTCCTCGTGTCTGTTGCCATATTCACGGCGTTTCAGCTGTTGTACGCTCAGGTCTTATTCACGATCTGCCTATATTGCTTAGAGGAGGTATTCTAATTATTTACACTATTTACATTGTTTGGACAGTTGTCCTCGTGTCTGTTGCCATATTCACGGCGTTTCAGCTGTTGTACGCTCAGGTCTTCTTCGCGATCTGTCTATATTGCTTAGAGGAGTTATTGTAATCATTTACACTATTTACATAGTTTGGACAGTTGTCCTCGTGTCTGTTGCCATATTCACGGCGTTTCAGCTGTTGTACGCTCAGGTGTTCTTCACGATCTGTCTATATTGCTTAGAGGTGGTATTGTAATTATTTACACTATTTACATTGTTTGGTCAGTTGTCCTCGTGTCTGTTGCCATATTCACGGTGTTTCATCTGTTGTACACACAGGTCTTTTCACGATCTGTCTATATTGCTTAGAGAAGGTATTGTAATTATTTACACTATTTACTTCGTTTGGACAATTGTCCTCGTGTCTGTTGCCATATTGACGGCGTTTCAGCTGTTGTACGCTCAGGTGTTCTTCACGATCTGTCTATATTGCTTAGAGGAGGTATTATTATTATTTACATTATTTACATTGTTTTGACAGTTGTCCTCGTGTCTGTTCCCACATTCACGGCGTTTCAGCAGTTGTGCGCTCAGGTCTTCTTCACGATCTGTCTATATTGCTTAGAGGAGGTATTGTAATTATTTACACTATTTACATTGTTTGGACAGTTGTCCTCGTGTCTGTTGCCATATTCACGGCGTTTCAGCTGTTGTACGCTCAGGTCTTCTTCACGATCTGCCTATATTTCTTAGAGGAGGTATTGTAATTATTTACACTATTTACATTGTTTGGACAGTTGTCCTCGTGTCTGTTGCCATATTCACGGCGTTTCAGCTGTTGTACGCTCAGGTCTTCTTCACGATCTGCCTATATTGCTTAGAGGAGGTATTGTAATTATTTACACTATTTACATTGTTTGGACAGTTGTCCTCGTGTCTGTTGCCATATTCACGGCGTTTCAGCTGTTGTACGCTCAGGTCGTCTTCACGATCTGCCTATATTGCTTAGAGGAGGTATTGTAATTATTTACACTATTTACATTGTTTGGACAGTTGTCCTCGTGTCTGTTGCCATATTCACGGCGTTTCAGCTGTTGTACGCTCAGGTCTTCTTCACGATCTGTCTATATTGCTAAGAGGAGGTATTGTAATTATTTACACTATTTACATTGTTTGGACAGTTGTCCTCGTGTCTGTAGCCATATTCACGGCGTTTCCGCTGTTGTACGCTCAGGTCTTCTTCACGATCTGTCTATATTGCTTAGAGGAGGTATTATTATTATTTACATTATTTACATTGTTTTGACAGTTGTCCTCGTGTCTGTTCCCACATTCACGGCGTTTCAGCAGTTGTGCGCTCAGGTCTTCTTCACGATCTGTCTATATTGCTTAGAGGCTGTATTGTAATTATTTACACTATTTACATTGTTTGGACAGTTGTCCTCGTGTCTGTTGCCATATTCACGGCGTTTCAGCTGTTGTACGCTAAGGAATTCTTCACGATCTGCCTATATTGCTTAGAGGAGGTATTGTAATTATTTACACTATTTACATTGTTTGGACAGTTGTCCTCGTGTCTGTTGCCATATTCACGGCGTTTCAGCTGTTGTACGCTCAGGTCTTCTTCACGATCTGCCTATATTGCTTAGAGGAGGTATTGTAATTATTTACACTATTTACATTGTTTGGACAGTTGTCCTCGTGTCTGTTGCCATATTCACGGCGTTTCAGCTGTTGTACGCTCAGGTCTTCTTCACGATCTGCCTATATTGCTTAGAGGAGGTATTGTAATTATTTACACTATTTACATTGTTTGGACAGTTGTCCTCGTGTCTCTTGCCATATTGACGGCGTTTCAGCTGTTGTACGCTCAGGTCTTCTTCACGATCTGTCTATATTGCTTAGAGGCTGTATTGTAATTATTTACACTATTTACATTGTTTGGACAGTTGTCCTCGTGTCTGTTGCCATATTCACGGCGTTTCAGCTGTTGTACGCTAAGGAATTCTTCACGATCTGACTATATTGCTTAGAGGAGGTATTGTAATTATTTACACTATTTACATTGTTTGGACAGTTGTCCTCGTGTCTGTTGCCATATTCACGGCGTTTCAGCTGTTGTACGCTCAGGTCTTCTTCACGATCTGCCTATATTGCTTAGAGGAGGTATTCTAATTATTTACACTATTTACATTGTTTGGACAGTTGTCCTCGTGTCTGTTGCCATATTCACGGCGTTTCAGCTGTTGTACGCTAAGGAATTCTTCACGATCTGACTATATTGCTTAGAGGAGGTATTGTAATTATTTACACTATTTACATTGTTTGGACAGTTGTCCTCGTGTCTGTTGCCATATTCACGGCGTTTCAGCTGTTGTACGCTCAGGTCTTCTTCACGATATGCCTATATTGCTTAGATGAGGTATTGTAATTATTTACACTATTTACATTGTTTGGACAGTTGTCCTCGTGTCTGTTGCCATATTCACGGCGTTTCAGCTGTTGTACGCTCAGGTCTTCTTCACGATCTGCCTATATTGCTTAGAGGAGGTATTGTAATTATTTACACTATTTACATTGTTTGGACAGTTGTCCTCGTGTCTGTTGCCATATTCACGGCGTTTCAGCTGTTGTACGCTCAGGTCTTCTTCACGATCTGCCTATATTGCTTAGAGGAGGTATTGTAATTATTTACACTATTTACATTGTTTGGACAGTTGTCCTCGTGTCTCTTGCCATATTGACGGCGTTTCAGCTGTTGTACGCTCAGGTCTTCTTCACGATCTGTCTATATTGCTTAGAGGCTGTATTGTAATTATTTACACTATTTACATTGTTTGGACAGTTGTCCTCGTGTCTGTTGCCATATTCACGGCGTTTCAGCTGTTGTACGCTAAGGAATTCTTCACGATCTGACTATATTGCTTAGAGGAGGTATTGTAATTATTTACACTATTTACATTGTTTGGACAGTTGTCCTCGTGTCTGTTGCCATATTCACGGCGTTTCAGCTGTTGTACGCTCAGGTCTTCTTCACGATCTGCCTATATTGCTTAGAGGAGGTATTCTAATTATTTACACTATTTACATTGTTTGGACAGTTGTCCTCGTGTCTGTTGCCATATTCACGGCGTTTCAGCTGTTGTACGCTAAGGAATTCTTCACGATCTGACTATATTGCTTAGAGGAGGTATTGTAATTATTTACACTATTTACATTGTTTGGACAGTTGTCCTCGTGTCTGTTGCCATATTCACGGCGTTTCAGCTGTTGTACGCTCAGGTCTTCTTCACGATATGCCTATATTGCTTAGATGAGGTATTGTAATTATTTACACTATTTACATTGTTTGGACAGTTGTCCTCGTGTCTGTTGCCATATTCACGGCGTTTCAGCTGTTGTACGCTCAGGTCTTCTTCACGATCTGTCTATATTGCTAAGAGGAGGTATTGTAATTATTTACACTATTTACATTGTTTGGACAGTTGTCCTCGTGTCTGTAGCCATATTCACGGCGTTTCCGCTGTTGTACGCTCAGGTCTTCTTCACGATCTGTCTATATTGCTTAGAGGAGTTATTGTAATTATTTACACTATTTACATTGTTTGGACAGTTGTCCTCGTGTCTCTTGCCATATTGACGGCGTTTCAGCTGTTGTACGCTCAGGTCTTCTTCACGATCTGTCTATATTGCTTAGAGGCTGTATTGTAATTATTTACACTATTTACATTGTTTGGACAGTTGTCCTCGTGTCTGTTGCCATATTCACGGCGTTTCAGCTGTTGTACGCTAAGGAATTCTTCACGATCTGCCTATATTGCTTAGAGGAGGTATTGTAATTATTTACACTATTTACATTGTTTGGACAGTTGTCCTCGTGTCTGTTGCCATATTCACGGCGTTTCAGCTGTTGTACGCTCAGGTCTTCTTCACGATCTGCCTATATTGCTTAGAGGAGGTATTGTAATTATTTACACTATTTACATTGTTTGGACAGTTGTCCTCGTGTCTGTTGCCATATTCACGGCGTTTCAGCTGTTGTACGCTCAGGTCTTCTTCACGATCTGCCTATATTGCTTAGAGGAGGTATTGTAATTATTTACACTATTTACATTGTTTGGACAGTTGTCCTCGTGTCTGTTGCCATATTCACGGCGTTTCAGCTGTTGTACGCTCAGGTCTTCTTCACGATCTGCCTATATTGCTTAGAGGAGGTATTGTAATTATTTACACTATTTACATTGTTTGGACAGTTGTCCTCGTGTCTCTTGCCATATTGACGGCGTTTCAGCTGTTGTACGCTCAGGTCTTCTTCACGATCTGCCTATATTGCTTAGATGAGGTATTGTAATTATTTACACTATTTACATTGTTTGGACAGTTGTCCTCGTGTCTGTTGCCATATTCACGGCGTTTCAGCTGTTGTACGCTCAGGTCTTCTTCGCGATCTGTCTATATTGCTTAGAGGAGTTATTGTAATCATTTACACTATTTACATAATTTGGACAGTTGTCCTCGTGTCTGTTGCCATATTCACGGCGTTTCACCTGTTGTACGCTCAGGTGTTCTTCACGATCTGTCTATATTGCTTAGAGGTGGTATTGTAATTATTTACACTATTTACATTGTTTGGTCAGTTGTCCTCGTGTCTGTTGCCATATTCACGGTGTTTCATCTGTTGTACACACAGGTCTTCTTCACGATCTGTCTATATTGCTTAGAGAAGGTATTGTAATTATTTACACTATTTACTTCGTTTGGACAGTTGTCCTCGTGTCTGTTGCCATATTGACGGCGTTTCAGCTGTTGTACGCTCAGGTCTTCTTCACGATCTGTCTATATTGCTTAGAGGAGGTATTGTAATTATTTACACTATTTACATTGTTTGGACAGTTGTCCTCGTGTCTGTTGCCATATTCACGGCGTTTCAGCTGTTGTACGCTCAGGTCTTCTTCACGATCTGCCTATATTTCTTAGAGGAGGTATTGTAATTATTTACACTATTTACATTGTTTGGACAGTTGTCCTCGTGTCTGTTGCCATATTCACGGCGTTTCAGCTGTTGTACGCTCAGGTCTTCTTCACGATCTGCCTATATTGCTTAGAGGAGGTATTGTAATTATTTACACTATTTACATTGTTTGGACAGTTGTCCTCGTGTCTGTTGCCATATTCACGGCGTTTCAGCTGTTGTACGCTCAGGTCTTCTTCACGATCTGCCTATATTGCTTAGAGGAGGTATTGTAATTATTTACACTATTTACATTGTTTGGACAGTTGTCCACGTGTCTGTTGCCATATTCACGGCGTTTCAGCTGTTGTACGCTCAGGTCTTCTTCACGATCTGTCTATATTGCTAAGAGGAGGTATTGTAATTATTTACACTATTTACATTGTTTGGACAGTTGTCCTCGTGTCTGTAGCCATATTCACGGCGTTTCCGCTGTTGTACGCTCAGGTCTTCTTCACGATCTGTCTATATTGCTTAGAGGAGGTATTATTATTATTTACATTATTTACATTGTTTTGACAGTTGTCCTCGTGTCTGTTCCCACATTCACGGCGTTTCAGCTGTTGTACGCTAAGGAATTCTTCACGATCTGCCTATATTGCTTAGAGGAGGTATTGTAATTATTTACACTATTTACATTGTTTGGACAGTTGTCCTCGTGTCTGTTGCCATATTCACGGCGTTTCAGCTGTTGTACGCTCAGGTCTTCTTCACGATCTGCGTATATTGCTTAGAGGAGGTATTGTAATTATTTACACTATTTACATTGTTTGGACAGTTGTCCTCGTGTCTGTTGCCATATTCACGGCGTTTCAGCTGTTGTACGCTCAGGTCTTCTTCACGATCTGCCTATATTGCTTAGAGGAGGTATTGTAATTATTTACACTATTTACATTGTTTGGACAGTTGTCCTCGTGTCTCTTGCCATATTCACGGCGTTTCAGCTGTTGTACGCTCAGGTCTTCTTCACGATCTGTCTATATTGCTTAGAGGCTGTATTGTAATTATTTACACTATTTACATTGTTTGGACAGTTGTCCTCGTGTCTGTTGCCATATTCACGGCGTTTCAGCTGTTGTACGCTAAGGAATTCTTCACGATCTGACTATATTGCTTAGAGGAGGTATTGTAATTATTTACACTATTTACATTGTTTGGACAGTTGTCCTCGTGTCTGTTGCCATATTCACGGCGTTTCAGCTGTTGTACGCTCAGGTCTTCTTCACGATCTGCCTATATTGCTTAGAGGAGGTATTGTAATTATTTACACTATTTACATTGTTTGGACAGTTGTCCTCGTGTCTGTTGCCATATTCACGGCGTTTCAGCTGTTGTACGCTCAGGTCTTCTTCACGATCTGCCTATATTGCTTAGATGAGGTATTGTAATTATTTACACTATTTACATTGTTTGGACAGTTGTCCTCGTGTCTGTTGCCATATTCACGGCGTTTCAGCTGTTGTACGCTCAGGTCTTCTTCACGATCTGTCTATATTGCTTAGAGGTGGTATTGTAATTATTTACACTATTTACATTGTTTGGACAGTTTTCCTCGTGTCTGTTGCCATATTCACGGCGTTTCAGCTGTTGTACGCTCAGGTCTTCTTTACGATCTGTCTATATCGCTTAGAGGAGTTATTGTAATTATTTACACTATTTACATTGTTTGGACAGTAGTCGTCGTGTCTGTTGCCATATTCACGGTGTTTCATCTGTTGTACACACAGGTCTTCTTCACGATCTGTCTATATTGCTTAGAGAAGGTATTGTAATTATTTACACTATTTACTTCGTTTGGACAGTTGTCCTCGTGTCTGTTGCCATATTGACGGCGTTTCAGCTGTTGTACGCTCAGGTCTTCTTCACGATCTGTCTATATTGCTTAGAGGAGGTATTATTATTATTTACATTATTTACATTGTTTTGACAGTTGTCCTCGTGTCTGTTCCCACATTCACGGCGTTTCAGCAGCTGTGCGCTCAGGTCTTCTTCACGATCTGTCTATATTGCTTAGAGGAGGTATTGTAATTATTTACACTATTTACATTGTTTGGACAGTTGTCCTCGTGTCTGTTGCCATATTCACGGCGTTTCAGCTGTTGTACGCTCAGGTCTTCTTCACGATCTGCCTACATTTCTTAGAGGAGGTATTGTAATTATTTACACTATTTACATTGTTTGGACAGTTGTCCTCGTGTCTGTTGCCATATTCACGGCGTTTCAGCTGTTGTACCCTCAGGTTTTCTTCACGATCTGTCTATATTGCTTAGAGGATGTATTATAATTATTTACACTATTTACATTGTTTGGACAGTTGTCCTCGTGTCTGTTGCCATATTCGCGGCGTTTCAGCTGTTGTACGCTCAGGTCTTCTTCACGATCTGTCTATATTGCTAAGAGGAGGTATTGTAATTATTTACACTATTTACATTGTTTGGACAGTTGTCCTCGTGTCTGTTTACCATATTCACGGCGTTTCAGCTGTTGTCCGCTCAGCTCTTTTTCACGATCTGCCTATATTGCTTAGAGGAGGTATTGTAATTATTTACACTATTTACATTGTATGGACAGTTGTCCACGTGTCTGTTGCCATATTCACGGCGTTTCAGCTGTTGTACGCTAAGGAATTCTTCACGATCTGCCTATATTGCTTAGAGGAGGTATTGTAATTATTTACACTATTTACATTGTTTGGACAGTTGTCCTCGTGTCTGTTGCCATATTCACGGCGTTTCAGCTGTTGTACGCTCAGGTCTTATTCACGATCTGCCTATATTGCTTAGAGGAGGTATTCTAATTATTTACACTATTTACATTGTTTGGACAGTTGTCCTCGTGTCTGTTGCCATATTCACGGCGTTTCAGCTGTTGTACGCTCAGGTCTTCTTCGCGATCTGTCTATATTGCTTAGAGGAGTTATTGTAATCATTTACACTATTTACATAGTTTGGACAGTTGTCCTCGTGTCTGTTGCCATATTCACGGCGTTTCAGCTGTTGTACGCTCAGGTGTTCTTCACGATCTGTCTATATTGCTTAGAGGTGGTATGGTAATTATTTACACTATTTACATTGTTTGGTCAGTTGTCCTCGTGTCTGTTGCCATATTCAGGGTGTTTCATCTGTTGTACACACAGGTCTTCTTCACGATCTGTCTATATTGCTTAGAGAAGGTATTGTAATTATTTACACTATTTACTTCGTTTGGACAGTTGTCCTCGTGTCTGTTGCCATATTGACGGCGTTTCAGCTGTTGTACGCTCAGGTCTTCTTCACGATCTGTCTATATTGCTTAGAGGAGGTATTATTATTATTTACATTATTTACATTGTTTTGACAGTTGTCCTCGTGTCTGTTCCCACATTCACGGCGTTTCAGCAGTTGTGCGCTCAGGTCTTCTTCACGATCTGTCTATATTGCTTAGAGGAGGTATTGTAATTATTTACACTATTTACATTGTTTGGACAGTTGTCCTCGTGTCTGTTGCCATATTCACGGCGTTTCAGCTGTTGTACGCTCAGGTCTTCTTCACGATCTGCCTATATTTCTTAGAGGAGGTATTGTAATTATTTACACTATTTACATTGTTTGGACAGTTGTCCTCGTGTCTGTTGCCATATTCACGGCGTTTCAGCTGTTGTACGCTCAGGTCTTCTTCACGATCTGCCTATATTGCTTAGAGGAGGTATTGTAATTATTTACACTATTTACATTGTTTGGACAGTTGTCCTCGTGTCTGTTGCCATATTCACGGCGTTTCAGCTGTTGTACGCTCAGGTCTTCTTCACGATCTGCCTATATTGCTTAGAGGAGGTATTGTAATTATTTACACTATTTACATTGTTTGGACAGTTGTCCTCGTGTCTGTTGCCATATTCACGGCGTTTCAGCTGTTGTACGCTCAGGTCTTCTTCACGATCTGTCTATATTGCTAAGAGGAGGTATTGTAATTATTTACACTATTTACATTGTTTGGACAGTTGTCCTCGTGTCTGTAGCCATATTCACGGCGTTTCCGCTGTTGTACGCTCAGGTCTTCTTCACGATCTGTCTATATTGCTTAGAGGAGGTATTATTATTATTTACATTATTTACATTGTTTTGACAGTTGTCCTCGTGTCTGTTCCCACATTCACGGCGTTTCAGCAGTTGTGCGCTCAGGTCTTCTTCACGATCTGTCTATATTGCTTAGAGGCTGTATTGTAATTATTTACACTATTTACATTGTTTGGACAGTTGTCCTCGTGTCTCTTGCCATATTGACGGCGTTTCAGCTGTTGTACGCTCAGGTCTTCTTCACGATCTGTCTATATTGCTTAGAGGCTGTATTGTAATTATTTACACTATTTACATTGTTTGGACAGTTGTCCTCGTGTCTGTTGCCATATTCACGGCGTTTCAGCTGTTGTACGCTAAGGAATTCTTCACGATCTGACTATATTGCTTAGAGGAGGTATTGTAATTATTTACACTATTTACATTGTTTGGACAGTTGTCCTCGTGTCTGTTGCCATATTCACGGCGTTTCCGCTGTTGTACGCTCAGGTCTTCTTCACGATCTGTCTATATTGCTTAGAGGAGGTATTATTATTATTTACATTATTTACATTGTTTTGACAGTTGTCCTCGTGTCTGTTCCCACATTCACGGCGTTTCAGCAGTTGTGCGCTCAGGTCTTCTTCACGATCTGTCTATATTGCTTAGAGGCTGTATTGTAATTATTTACACTATTTACATTGTTTGGACAGTTGTCCTCGTGTCTCTTGCCATATTGACGGCGTTTCAGCTGTTGTACGCTCAGGTCTTCTTCACGATCTGTCTATATTGCTTAGAGGCTGTATTGTAATTATTTACACTATTTACATTGTTTGGACAGTTGTCCTCGTGTCTGTTGCCATATTCACGGCGTTTCAGCTGTTGTACGCTAAGGAATTCTTCACGATCTGACTATATTGCTTAGAGGAGGTATTGTAATTATTTACACTATTTACATTGTTTGGACAGTTGTCCTCGTGTCTGTTGCCATATTCACGGCGTTCCAGCTGTTGTACGCTCAGGTCTTCTTCACGATCTGCCTATATTGCTTAGAGGAGGTATTGTAATTATTTACACTATTTACATTGTTTGGACAGTTGTCCTCGTGTCTGTTGCCATATTCACGGCGTTTCAGCTGTTGTACGCTCAGGTCTTCTTCACGATCTGCCTATATTGCTTAGAGGAGGTATTGTAATTATTTACACTATTTACATTGTTTGGACAGTTGTCCTCGTGTCTCTTGCCATATTGACGGCGTTTCAGCTGTTGTACGCTCAGGTCTTCTTCACGATCTGTCTATATTGCTTAGAGGCTGTATTGTAATTATTTACACTATTTACATTGTTTGGACAGTTGTCCTCGTGTCTGTTGCCATATTCACGGCGTTTCAGCTGTTGTACGCTAAGGAATTCTTCACGATCTGACTATATTGCTTAGAGGAGGTATTGTAATTATTTACACTATTTACATTGTTTGGACAGTTGTCCTCGTGTCTGTTGCCATATTCACGGCGTTTCAGCTGTTGTACGCTCAGGTCTTCTTCACGATCTGCCTATATTGCTTAGAGGAGGTATTGTAATTATTTACACTATTTACATTGTTTGGACAGTTGTCCTCGTGTCTGTTGCCATATTCACGGCGTTTCAGCTGTTGTACGCTCAGGTCTTCTTCACGATATGCCTATATTGCTTAGATGAGGTATTGTAATTATTTACACTATTTACATTGTTTGGACAGTTGTCCTCGTGTCTGTTGCCATATTCACGGCGTTTCAGCTGTTGTACGCTCAGGTCTTCTTCACGATCTGTCTATATTGCTAAGAGGAGGTATTGTAATTATTTACACTATTTACATTGTTTGGACAGTTGTCCTCGTGTCTGTAGCCATATTCACGGCGTTTCCGCTGTTGTACGCTCAGGTCTTCTTCACGATCTGTCTATATTGCTTAGAGGAGTTATTGTAATTATTTACACTATTTACATTGTTTGGACAGTTGTCCTCGTGTCTCTTGCCATATTGACGGCGTTTCAGCTGTTGTACGCTCAGGTCTTCTTCACGATCTGTCTATATTGCTTAGAGGCTGTATTGTAATTATTTACACTATTTACATTGTTTGGACAGTTGTCCTCGTGTCTGTTGCCATATTCACGGCGTTTCAGCTGTTGTACGCTAAGGAATTCTTCACGATCTGCCTATATTGCTTAGAGGAGGTATTGTAATTATTTACACTATTTACATTGTTTGGACAGTTGTCCTCGTGTCTGTTGCCATATTCACGGCGTTTCAGCTGTTGTACGCTCAGGTCTTCTTCACGATCTGCCTATATTGCTTAGAGGAGGTATTGTAATTATTTACACTATTTACATTGTTTGGACAGTTGTCCTCGTGTCTGTTGCCATATTCACGGCGTTTCAGCTGTTGTACGCTCAGGTCTTCTTCACGATCTGCCTATATTGCTTAGAGGAGGTATTGTAATTATTTACACTATTTACATTGTTTGGACAGTTGTCCTCGTGTCTGTTGCCATATTCACGGCGTTTCAGCTGTTGTACGCTCAGGTCTTCTTCACGATCTGCCTATATTGCTTAGAGGAGGTATTGTAATTATTTACACTATTTACATTGTTTGGACAGTTGTCCTCGTGTCTCTTGCCATATTGACGGCGTTTCAGCTGTTGTACGCTCAGGTCTTCTTCACGATCTGCCTATATTGCTTAGATGAGGTATTGTAATTATTTACACTATTTACATTGTTTGGACAGTTGTCCTCGTGTCTGTTGCCATATTCACGGCGTTTCAGCTGTTGTACGCTCAGGTCTTCTTCGCGATCTGTCTATATTGCTTAGAGGAGTTATTGTAATCATTTACACTATTTACATAGTTTGGACAGTTGTCCTCGTGTCTGTTGCCATATTCACGGCGTTTCACCTGTTGTACGCTCAGGTGTTCTTCACGATCTGTCTATATTGCTTAGAGGTGGTATTGTAATTATTTACACTATTTACATTGTTTGGTCAGTTGTCCTCGTGTCTGTTGCCATATTCACGGTGTTTCATCTGTTGTACACACAGGTCTTTTTCACGATCTGTCTATATTGCTTAGAGAAGGTATTGTAATTATTTACACTATTTACTTCGTTTGGACAGTTGTCCTCGTGTCTGTTGCCATATTGACGGCGTTTCAGCTGTTGTACGCTCAGGTCTTCTTCACGATCTGTCTATATTGCTTAGAGGAGGTATTGTAATTATTTACACTATTTACATTGTTTGGACAGTTGTCCTCGTGTCTGTTGCCATATTCACGGCGTTTCAGCTGTTGTACGCTCAGGTCTTCTTCACGATCTGCCTATATTTCTTAGAGGAGGTATTGTAATTATTTACACTATTTACATTGTTTGGACAGTTGTCCTCGTGTCTGTTGCCATATTCACGGCGTTTCAGCTGTTGTACGCTCAGGTCTTCTTCACGATCTGCCTATATTGCTTAGAGGAGGTATTGTAATTATTTACACTATTTACATTGTTTGGACAGTTGTCCTCGTGTCTGTTGCCATATTCACGGCGTTTCAGCTGTTGTACGCTCAGGTCTTCTTCACGATCTGCCTATATTGCTTAGAGGAGGTATTGTAATTATTTACACTATTTACATTGTTTGGACAGTTGTCCTCGTGTCTGTTGCCATATTCACGGCGTTTCAGCTGTTGTACGCTCAGGTCTTCTTCACGATCTGTCTATATTGCTAAGAGGAGGTATTGTAATTATTTACACTATTTACATTGTTTGGACAGTTGTCCTCGTGTCTGTAGCCATATTCACGGCGTTTCCGCTGTTGTACGCTCAGGTCTTCTTCACGATCTGTCTATATTGCTTAGAGGAGGTATTATTATTATTTACATTATTTACATTGTTTTGACAGTTGTCCTCGTGTCTGTTCCCACATTCACGGCGTTTCAGCAGTTGTGCGCTCAGGTCTTCTTCACGATCTGTCTATATTGCTTAGAGGCTGTATTGTAATTATTTACACTATTTACATTGTTTGGACAGTTGTCCTCGTGTCTGTTGCCATATTCACGGCGTTTCAGCTGTTGTACGCTAAGGAATTCTTCACGATCTGCCTATATTGCTTAGAGGAGGTATTGTAATTATTTACACTATTTACATTGTTTGGACAGTTGTCCTCGTGTCTGTTGCCATATTCACGGCGTTTCAGCTGTTGTACGCTCAGGTCTTCTTCACGATCTGCGTATATTGCTTAGAGGAGGTATTGTAATTATTTACACTATTTACATTGTTTGGACAGTTGTCCTCGTGTCTGTTGCCATATTCACGGCGTTTCAGCTGTTGTACGCTCAGGTCTTCTTCACGATCTGCCTATATTGCTTAGAGGAGGTATTGTAATTATTTACACTATTTACATTGTTTGGACAGTTGTCCTCGTGTCTCTTGCCATATTGACGGCGTTTCAGCTGTTGTACGCTCAGGTCTTCTTCACGATCTGTCTATATTGCTTAGAGGCTGTATTGTAATTATTTACACTATTTACATTGTTTGGACAGTTGTCCTCGTGTCTGTTGCCATATTCACGGCGTTTCAGCTGTTGTACGCTAAGGAATTCTTCACGATCTGACTATATTGCTTAGAGGAGGTATTGTAATTATTTACACTATTTACATTGTTTGGACAGTTGTCCTCGTGTTTGTTGCCATATTCACGGCGTTTCAGCTGTTGTACGCTCAGGTCTTCTTCACGATCTGCCTATATTGCTTAGAGGAGGTATTGTAATTATTTACACTATTTACATTGTTTGGACAGTTGTCCTCGTGTCTGTTGCCATATTCACGGCGTTTCAGCTGTTGTACGCTCAGGTCTTCTTCACGATCTGCCTATATTGCTTAGATGAGGTATTGTAATTATTTACACTATTTACATTGTTTGGACAGTTGTCCTCGTGTCTGTTGCCATATTCACGGCGTTTCAGCTGTTGTACGCTCAGGTCTTCTTCACGATCTGTCTATATTGCTAAGAGGAGGTATTGTAATTATTTACACTATTTACATTGTTTGGACAGTTGTCCTCGTGTCTGTAGCCATATTCACGGCGTTTCCGCTGTTGTACGCTCAGGTCTTCTTCACGATCTGTCTATATTGCTTAGAGGAGTTATTGTAATTATTTACACTATTTACATTGTTTGGACAGTTGTCCTCGTGTCTCTTGCCATATTGACGGCGTTTCAGCTGTTGTACGCTCAGGTCTTCTTCACGATCTGTCTATATTGCTTAGAGGCTGTATTGTAATTATTTACACTATTTACATTGTTTGGACAGTTGTCCTCGTGTCTGTTGCCATATTCACGGCGTTTCAGCTGTTGTACGCTAAGGAATTCTTCACGATCTGCCTATATTGCTTAGAGGAGGTATTGTAATTATTTACACTATTACATTGTTTGGACAGTTGTCCTCGTGTCTGTTGCCATATTCACGGCGTTTCAGCTGTTGTACGCTCAGGTCTTCTTCACGATATGCCTATATTGCTTAGAGGAGGTATTGTAATTATTTACACTATTTACATTGTTTGGACAGTTGTCCTCGTGTCTGTTGCCATATTCACGGCGTTTCAGCTGTTGTACGCTCAGGTCTTCTTCACGATCTGCCTATATTGCTTAGAGAAGGTATTGTAATTATTTACACTATTTACATTGTTTGGACAGTTGTCCTCGTGTCTCTTGCCATATTGACGGCGTTTCAGCTGTTGTACGCTCAGGTCTTCTTCACGATCTGTCTATATTGCTTAGAGGCTGTATTGTAATTATTTACACTATTTACATTGTTTGGACAGTTGTCCTCGTGTCTGTTGCCATATTCACGGCGTTTCAGCTGTTGTACGCTAAGGAATTCTTCACGATCTGACTATATTGCTTAGAGGAGGTATTGTAATTATTTACACATTTACATTGTTTGGACAGTTGTCCTCGTGTCTGTTGCCATATTCACGGCGTTTCAGCTGTTGTACGCTCAGGTCTTCTTCACGATCTGCCTATATTGCTTAGAGGAGGTATTGTAATTATTTACACTATTTACATTGTTTGGACAGTTGTCCTCGTGTCTGTTGCCATATTCACGGCGTTTCAGCTGTTGTACGCTCAGGTCTTCTTCACGATCTGCCTATATTGCTTAGATGAGGTATTGTAATTATTTACACTATTTACATTGTTTGGACAGTTGTCCTCGTGTCTGTTGCCATATTCACGGCGTTTCAGCTGTAGTACGCTCAGGTCTTCTTCACGATCTGTCTATATTGCTAAGAGGAGGTATTGTAATTATTTACACTATTTACATTGTTTGGACAGTTGTCCTCGTGTCTGTAGCCATATTCACGGCGTTTCCGCTGTTGTACGCTCAGGTCTTCTAACGATCTGTCTATATTGCTTAGAGGAGTTATTGTAATTATTTACACTATTTACATTGTTTGGACAGTTGTCCTCGTGTCTCTTGCCATATTGACGGCGTTTCAGCTGTTGTACGCTCAGGTCTTCTTCACGATCTGTCTATATTGCTTAGAGGCTGTATTGTAATTATTTACACTATTTACATTGTTTGGACAGTTGTCCTCGTGTCTGTTGCCATATTCACGGCGTTTCAGCTGTTGTACGCTAAGGAATTCTTCACGATCTGCCTATATTGCTTAGAGGAGGTATTGTAATTATTTACACTATTTACATTGTTTGGACAGTTGTCCTCGTGTCTGTTGCCATATTCACGGCGTTTCAGCTGTTGTACGCTCAGGTCTTCTTCACGATCTGCCTATATTGCTTAGAGGAGGTATTGTAATTATTTACACTATTTACATTGTTTGGACAGTTGTCCTCGTGTCTGTTGCCATATTCACGGCGTTTCAGCTGTTGTACGCTCAGGTCTTCTTCACGATCTGCCTATATTGCTTAGATGAGGTATTGTAATTATTTACACTATTTACATTGTTTGGACAGTTGTCCTCGTGTCTGTTGCCATATTCACGGCGTTTCAGCTGTTGTACGCTCAGGTCTTCTTCACGATCTGTCTATATTGCTAAGAGGAGGTATTGTAATTATTTACACTATTTACATTGTTTGGACAGTTGTCCTCGTGTCTGTTGCCATATTCACGGCGTTTCAGCTGTTGTACGCTCAGGTCTTCTTCACGATCTGCCTATATTTCTTAGAGGAGGTATTGTAATTATTTACACTATTTACATTGTTTGGACAGTTGTCCTCGTGTCTGTTGCCATATTCACGGCGTTTCAGCTGTTGTACCCTCAGGTCTTCTTCACGATCTGTCTATATTGCTTAGAGGTGGTATTGTAATTATTTACACTATTTACATTGTTTGGACAGTTGTTCTCGTGTCTGTTGCCATATTCACGGCGTTTCAGCTGTTGTACGCTCAGGTCTTCTTCACGATCTGTCTATATTGCTAAGAGGAGGTATTGTAATTATTTACACTATTTACATTGTTTGGACAGTTGTCCTCGTGTCTGTTGCCATATTCACGGCGTTTCAGCTGTTGTACGCTCAGGTCTTCTTCACGATCTGCCTATATTTCTTAGAGGAGGTATTGTAATTATTTACACTATTTACATAGTTTGGACAGTTGTCCTCGTGTCTGTTGCCATATTCACGGCGTTTCATCTGTTGTACACACAGGTCTTCTTCACGATCTGTCTATATTGCTTAGAGAAGGTATTGTAATTATTTACACTATTTACTTCGTCTGGACAGTTGTCCTCGTGTCTGTTGCCATATTGACGGCGTTTCAGCTGTTGTACGCTCAGGTCTTCTTCACGATCTGTCTATATTGCTTAGAGGAGGTATTATTATTATTTACATTATTTACATTGTTTTGACAGTTGTCCTCGTGTCTGTTCCCACATTCACGGCGTTTCAGCAGTTGTGCGCTCAGGTCTTCTTCACGATCTGTCTATATTGCTTAGAGGAGGTATTGTAATTATTTACACTATTTACATTGTTTGGACAGTTGTCCTCGTGTCTGTTGCCATATTCACGGCGTTTCAGCTGTTGTACGCTCAGGTCTTCTTCACGACCTGTCTATATTGCTTAGAGGCTGTATTGTAATTATTTACACTATTTACATTGTTTGGACAGTTGTCCTCGTGTCTGTTGCCATATTGACGGCGTTTCAGCTGTTGTACGCTCTGGTCTTCTTCACGACCTGTCTATATTGCTTAGAGGCTGTATTGTAATTATTTACACTATTTACATTGTTTGGACAGTTGTCCTCGTGTCTGTTGCCATATTCACGGCGTTTCAGCTGTTGTACGCTAAGGAATTCTTCACGATCTGCCTATATTGCTTAGAGGAGGTATTGTAATTATTTACACTATTTACATTGTTTGGACAGTTGTCCTCGTGTCTGTTGACATATTCACGGCGTTTCAGCTGTTGTACGCTCAGGTCTTCTTCACGATCTGCCTATATTGCTTAGAGGAGGTGTTGTAATTATTTACACTATTTACATTGTTTACACAGTTGTCCTCGTGTCTGTTGCCATAGTCACGGCCTTTCAGCTGTTGTACCCTCCGGTCTTCTTCACGATCTGTCTATATTGCTTAGAGTAGGTACTGTAATTATTTACACTATTTATATTGTTTGGACAGTTTTCCTCATGTCTGTTGCCATATTTACGGCGTTTCAGCTGTTGTACGCTCAGGTCTTATTCACGATCTGCCTATATTGCTTAGACGAGGTATTGTAATTATTTACACTATTTACATTGCTTGGACAGTTGTCCTCGTGTCTGTTGCCATATTCACGGCGTTTCAGCTGTTGTACCCTCAGGTCTTCTTCACGATCTGTCTATATTGCTTAGAGGAGGTACTGTAATTATTTAAACTATTTACATTGTTTGCACAGTTGTCCTCGTGTCTGTTGCCATATTCACGGCGTTTCAGCTGTTGTACTCTCAGGTCTTCTTCACGATCTGTCTATATTGCTTAGAGGAGGTATTGTAATTATTTACACTATTTACATTGTTTGGACAGTTGTCCTCGTGTCTGTTGCCATATTCACGGCGTTTCAGCTGTTGTACGCTCAGGTCTTCTTCACGATCTGTCTATATTGCTTAGAGGAGGTATTGTAATTATTTACACTATTTACATTGTTTGGACAGTTGTCCTCGTGTCTGTTGCCATATTCACGGCGTTTCAGCTGTTGTACCCTCAGGTCTTCTTCACGATCTGTCTATATTGCTTAGAGGAGGTACTGTAATTATTTAAACTATTTACATTGTTTGGACAGTTGTCCTCGTGTCTGTTGCCATATTCACGGCGTTTCAGCTGTTGTACGCTCAGGTCTTCTTCACGATCTGTCTATATTGCTTAGAGGATGTATTGTAATTATTTACACTATTTACATTGTTTGGACAGTTGTCCTCGTGTCTGTTGCCATATTCACGGCGTTTCAGCTGTTGTACGCTCAGGTCTTCTTCACGATCTGCCTATATTTCTTAGAGGAGGTATTGTAATTATTTACACTATTTACATTGTTTGGACAGTTGTCCTCGTGTCTGTTGCCATATTCACGGCGTTTCAGCTGTTGTACCCTCAGGTCTTCTTCACGATCTGTCTATATTGCTTAGAGGAGGTACTGTAATTATTTAAACTATTTACATTGTTTGCACAGTTGTCCTCGTGTCTGTTGCCATATTCACGGCGTTTCAGCTGTTGTACTCTCAGGTCTTCTTCACGATCTGTCTATATTGCTTAGAGGAGGTATTGTAATTATTTACACTATTTACATTGTTTGGACAGTTGTCCTCGTGTCTGTTGCCATATTCACGGCGTTTCAGCTGTTGTACGCTCAGGTCTTCTTCACGATCTGTCTATATTGCTTAGAGGAGGTATTGTAATTATTTACACTATTTACATTGTCTGGACAGTTGTCCTCGTGTCTGTTGCCATATTCACGGCGTTTCAGCTGTTGTACCCTCCGGTCTTCTTCACGATCTGTCTATATTGCTTAGAGTAGGTACTGTAATTATTTACACTATTTATATTGTTTGGACAGTTGTCCTCATGTCTGTTGCCATATTTACGGCGTTTCAGCTGTTGTACGCTCAGGTCTTCTTCACGATCTGCCTATATTGCTTAGACGAGGTATTGTAATTATTTACACTATTTGCATTGCTTGGACAGTTGTCCTCGTGTCTGTTGCCATATTCACGGCGTTTCAGCTGTTGTACGCTCAGGGCTTCTTCACGATCTGTCTATATTGCTTAGAGGAGGTATTGTAATTATTTACACTATTTACATTGTTTGGACAGTTGTCCTCGTGTCTGTTGCCATATTCACGGCGTTTCAGCTGTTGTACGCTCAGGTCTTCTTCACGATCTGTCTATATTGATTAGAGGAGGTACTGTAATTATTTAAACTATTTACATTGTTTGCACAGTTGTCCTCGTGTCTGTTGCCATATTCACGGCGTTTTAGCTGTTGTACGCTCAGGTCGTCTTCACGATCTGTCTATATTGCTTAGAGGAGGTATTCTAATTATTTACACTATTTGCATTGCTTGGACAGTTGTCCTCGTGTCTGTTGCCATATTCACGGCGTTTCAGCTGTTGTACGCTCAGGGCTTCTTCACGATCTGTCTATATTGCTCAGAGGAGGTATTGTAATAATTTACACTATTTACATTGTTTGCACAATAGTCCTCGTGTCTGTTGCCATATTCACGGCGTTTCAGCTGTTGTACGCTCAGGTCTTATTCACGATCTGCCTATATTGCTTAGAGGAGGTATTGTAATTATTTACACTATTTACATTGTTTGGACCGTTGTCCTCGTGTCAGTTGCCATATTCACGGCGTTTCAGCTGTTGTACGCTCAGGTCTTCTTCACGATCTGCCTATATTTCTTATAGGAGGTATTGTAATTATTTACACTATTTACATTGATTGGACAGTTGTCCTCGTGTCTGTTGCCATATTCACGGCGTTTCAGCTGTTGTACGCTCACGTCTTCTTTACGATCTACCTATATTGCTTAGAGGAGGTATTGTAATTATTTACACTATTTACATTGTTTGACAGCTGTCCTCGTGTCTGTTGCCATATTCAAGGCGTTTCAACTGTTGTACGCTCAGGTCTTCTTCACGATCTGTCTATATTGCTTAGAGGTCGTATTGTAATTATTTACACTATTTACATTGTTCGCACAGTTTTCCTCGTGTCTGTTGCCATATTCACGGCGTTTCAGCTGTTGTACGCTCAGGTCTTCTTCACGATCTGCCTATATTGCTTAGAGGAGGTATTGTAATTATTTAAACTATTTACATTGTTTGCACAGTTGTCCTCGTGTCTGTTGCCATATTCACGGCGTTTCAGCTGTTGTACGCTCAGGTCTTCTTCACGATCTGTCTATATTGCTTAGAGGAGGTATTGTAATTATTTACACTATTTACATTGTTTGGACAGTTGTCCTCGTGTCTGTTGCCATATTCACGGCCTTTCAGCTGTTGTACGCTCTGGTCTTCTTCACGATCTGTCTATATTGCTTAGAGGAGGTATTGTAAATATTTACACTATTTACATTGTTTGCACAGTTGTCCTCGTGTCTGTTGCCATATTCACGGCGTTTCAGCTGTTGTACGCTCAGATCTTCTTCACGATCTGCCTATATTGCTTAGAGGAGGTATTGTAATTATTTACACTATTTACATTGTTTGGACAGTTGTCCTCGTGTCTGTTGCCATATTCACGGCGTTTCAGCTGTTGTACGCTCAGGTCTTCTTCACGATCTGTCTATATTGCTTAGTGGAGGTATTGTAATTATTTACACTATTTACATTGTTTGCACAGTTGTTCCCGTGTCTGTTGCCATATTCACGGCCTTTCAGCGATTGTACGCTCAGGTCTTCTTCACGATCTGTCTATATTGCTTAGTGGAGGTATTGTAATTATTTACACTATTTACATTGTTTGGACTGTTGTCCTCGTGTCAGTTGCCATATTCACGGCGTTTCAGCTGTTGTACGCTCAGGTCTTCTTAACGATCTGTCTATATTGCTTAGAGGAGGTATTGTAATTATTTACACTATTTACATTGTTTGGACAGTTGTCCTCGTGTCTGTTGCCATATTCACGGCGTTTCAGCTGTTGTACGCTCTGGTCTTATTCACGATCTGCCTATATTGCTTAGAGGAGGTATTGTAATTATTTACACTATTTACATTGTTTGGACAGTTGTCCTCGTGTCTGTTGACATATTCACGGCGTTTCAGCTGTTGTACGCTCAGGTCTTCTTCACGATCTGCCTATATTGCTTAGAGGAGGTGTTGTAATTATTTACACTATTTACATTGTTTACACAGTTGTCCTCGTGTCTGTTGCCATATTCACGGCCTTTCAGCTGTTGTACGCTCTGGTCTTCTTCACGATCTGTCTATATTGCTTAGAGGAGGTATTGTAATTATTTACACTATTTACATTGTTTGCACAGTTGTCCTCGTGTCTGTTGCCATATTCACGGCGTTTCAGCTGTTGTACGCTCAGATCTTCTTCACGATCTGCCTATATTGCTTAGAGGAGGTATTGTAATTATTTACACTATTTACATTGTTTGGACAGTTGTCCTCTTGTCTGTTGCCATATTCACGGCGTTTCAGCTGTTGTACCCTCAGGTCTTCTTCACGATCAGCCTATATTGCTTAGAGGAGGCATTGTAATTATTTACACTATTTACATTGTTTGGACAGTTTTCCTCGTGTCTGTTGCCATATTCACGGCGTTTCAGCTGTTGTACGCTCAGGTCTTCTTCACGATCTGTCTATATTGCTTAGGCGAGGTATTGTAATTATTTACACTATATACATTGTTTGGACAGTTGTCCTCTTGTCTGTTGCCATATTCACGGCGTTTCAGCTGTTGTACCCTCAGGTCTTCTTCACGATCTGTCTATAATGCTTAGAGGAGGTATTGTAATTATTTACATTATTTACATTGTTTGCACAGTTGTCCTCGTGTCTGTTCCCATATTCACGGCCTTTCATCTGTTGTACGCTCTGGTCTTCTTCACGATCTGTCTATATTGCTTAGAAGAATTATTGTAATTATTTACACTATTTACATTGATTGGACAGTTGTCCTCGTGTCTGTTGCCATATTCACGGCGTTTCAGCTGTTGTACGCTCACGTCTTCTTTACGATCTACCTATATTGCTTAGAGGAGGTATTGTAATTATTTACACTATTTACATTGTTTGACAGCTGTCCTCGTGTCTGTTGCCATATTCAAGGCGTTTCAACTGTTGTACGCTCAGGTCTTCTTCACGATCTGTCTATATTGCTTAGAGGTCGTATTGTAATTATTTACACTATTTACATTGTTCGCACAGTTTTCCTCGTGTCTGTTGCCATATTCACGGCGTTTCAGCTGTTGTACGCTCAGGTCTTCTTCACGATCTGCCTATATTGCTTAGAGGAGGTATTGTAATTATTTAAACTATTTACATTGTTTGCACAGTTGTCCTCGTGTCTGTTGCCATATTCACGGCGTTTCAGCTGTTGTACGCTCAGGTCTTCTTCACGATCTGTCTATATTGCTTAGAGGAGGTATTGTAATTATTTACACTATTTACATTGTTTGGACAGTTGTCCTCGTGTCTGTTGCCATATTCACGGCCTTTCAGCTGTTGTACGCTCTGGTCTTCTTCACGATCTGTCTATATTGCTTAGAGGAGGTATTGTAAATATTTACACTATTTACATTGTTTGCACAGTTGTCCTCGTGTCTGTTGCCATATTCACGGCGTTTCAGCTGTTGTACGCTCAGATCTTCTTCACGATCTGCCTATATTGCTTAGAGGAGGTATTGTAATTATTTACACTATTTACATTGTTTGGACAGTTGTCCTCGTGTCTGTTGCCATATTCACGGCGTTTCAGCTGTTGTACGCTCAGGTCTTCTTCACGATCTGTCTATATTGCTTAGTGGAGGTATTGTAATTATTTACACTATTTACATTGTTTGCACAGTTGTTCCCGTGTCTGTTGCCATATTCACGGCCTTTCAGCGATTGTACGCTCAGGTCTTCTTCACGATCTGTCTATATTGCTTAGTGGAGGTATTGTAATTATTTACACTATTTACATTGTTTGGACTGTTGTCCTCGTGTCAGTTGCCATATTCACGGCGTTTCAGCTGTTGTACGCTCAGGTCTTCTTAACGATCTGTCTATATTGCTTAGAGGAGGTATTGTAATTATTTACACTATTTACATTGTTTGGACAGTTGTCCTCGTGTCTGTTGCCATATTCACGGCGTTTCAGCTGTTGTACGCTCTGGTCTTATTCACGATCTGCCTATATTGCTTAGAGGAGGTATTGTAATTATTTACACTATTTACATTGTTTGGACAGTTGTCCTCGTGTCTGTTGACATATTCACGGCGTTTCAGCTGTTGTACGCTCAGGTCTTCTTCACGATCTGCCTATATTGCTTAGAGGAGGTGTTGTAATTATTTACACTATTTACATTGTTTACACAGTTGTCCTCGTGTCTGTTGCCATATTCACGGCCTTTCAGCTGTTGTACGCTCTGGTCTTCTTCACGATCTGTCTATATTGCTTAGAGGAGGTATTGTAATTATTTACACTATTTACATTGTTTGCACAGTTGTCCTCGTGTCTGTTGCCATATTCACGGCGTTTCAGCTGTTGTACGCTCAGATCTTCTTCACGATCTGCCTATATTGCTTAGAGGAGGTATTGTAATTATTTACACTATTTACATTGTTTGGACAGTTGTCCTCTTGTCTGTTGCCATATTCACGGCGTTTCAGCTGTTGTACCCTCAGGTCTTCTTCACGATCAGCCTATATTGCTTAGAGGAGGCATTGTAATTATTTACACTATTTACATTGTTTGGACAGTTTTCCTCGTGTCTGTTGCCATATTCACGGCGTTTCAGCTGTTGTACGCTCAGGTCTTCTTCACGATCTGTCTATATTGCTTAGGCGAGGTATTGTAATTATTTACACTATATACATTGTTTGGACAGTTGTCCTCTTGTCTGTTGCCATATTCACGGCGTTTCAGCTGTTGTACCCTCAGGTCTTCTTCACGATCTGTCTATAATGCTTAGAGGAGGTATTGTAATTATTTACATTATTTACATTGTTTGCACAGTTGTCCTCGTGTCTGTTCCCATATTCACGGCCTTTCATCTGTTGTACGCTCTGGTCTTCTTCACGATCTGTCTATATTGCTTAGAAGAATTATTGTAATTATTTACACTATTTACATTGTTTGGACAGTTGTCCTCTTGTCTGCTGCCATATTCACGGCATTTCATCAGTTGTACGCTCAGGTCCTTTTCACGATCTGCCTATATTGCTTAGAGGAGGTATTGTAATTATTTACACTATTTACATTGTTTGGACAGTTGTTCTAGTGTCAGTTGCCATATTCACGGCGTTTCAGCTGTTGTACGCTCAGGTCTTCTTCACGATCTGCCTATATTGCTTAAAGGAGGTATTGTAATTATTTACACTATTTACATTGTTTGGACAGTTGTCCTCGTGTCTGTTGCCATACTCACGGCGTTTCAGCTGTTGTGCGCTCAGGTCTTATTCACGATCTGCCTATATTGCTTAGAGGAGGTATTGTAATTATTTACACTATTTACATTGTTTGGACTGTTGTCCTCGTGTCAGTTGCCATATTCACGGCGTTTCAGCTGTTGTACGCTCAGATCTTCTTCACGATCTGCCTATGTGTTTTAGATGAGGTATTGTAATTATTTACACTATTTACATTGTTTGGACAGTTGTCCTCGTGTCTTTTGCCATATTCACGGCGTTTCAGCTGTTGTACCCTCAGGTCTTCTTCACGATCTGTCTATAATGCTTAGAGGAGGTATTGTAATTATTTACATTATTTACGTTGTTTGCGCAGTTGTCCTCGTGTCTGTTGCCATATTCACGGCCTTTCATCTGTTGTACGCTCTGGTCTTCTTCACGATCTGTCTATATTGCTTAGAAGAATTATTGTAATTATTTACACTATTTACATTATTTGGACAGTTGTCCTCTTGTCTGCTGCCATATTCACGGCGTTTCATCAGTTGTACGCTCAGGTCCTTTTCACGATCTGCCTATATTGCTTAGAGGAGGTATTGTAATTATTTACACTATTTACATTGTTTGGACAGTTGTTCTAGTGTCAGTTGCCATATATACGGCGTTTCAGCTGTTGTACGCTCAGGTCTTCTTCACGATCTGCCTATATTGCTTAGAGGAGGTATTGTAATTATTTACACTATTTACATTGTTTGGACAGTTGTCCTCGTGTCTGTTGCCATATTCACGGCGTTTCAGCTGTTGTACGCTCAGGTCTTATTCACGATCTGCCTATATTGCTTAGAGGAGGTATTGTAATTATTTTCACTATTTACATTGTATGGACTGTTGTCCTCGTGTCTGTTGCCATATTCACGGCGTTTCAGCTGTTGCACGCTCAGGTCTTCTTCACGATCTGCCTATGTGTTTTAGATGAGGTATTGTAATTATTTACACTATTTACATTGTTCTGACAGTTGTCCTCGTGTCAGTTGCCATATACACTGCGTTTCAGCTGTTGTACGCTCAGGTCTTCTTCACGATCTGCCTATATTACTTCGATGAGGTAATGTAATTCTTTAAACAGTTTACATTTTCTTTGGACTCTTGTCGTCATGTCTGTTGCCATATTCACGGCGTTTCAGCGTTTGTACGCTCAGGTTTTCTTCACGATCTGCCTATATTTCTTAGAGGAGGCATTGTAATTATTTACACTGTTTAAATTGTTTGGGCTGTTGTCCTCGTGTCTGTTGACTTATTCACGGCGTTTCAGCTGTTGTACGCTCAGGTCGTCTTCACGATCTGCCTATATTTCTTAGAGGTGGTATTGTAATTATTTACACAATTTACATTGTTTGGACTTTTCTCCTCGTGTCTGTTGCCATATTCACGGCGTTTTAGCGTTTGTACGCTCAGGTCTTCTTCACGATCTGCCTATATTTTTTAGAGGAGGTATTGTAATTATTTACACTATTTACATTGTTTGGACTGTTGTCCTCGTGTCTGTTGACTTATTCACGGCGATTTAGCTGTTGTACGCTCAGGTCTTCTTCACGATCTGCCTATATTTGTTAGAGGAGGTATAGTAATTATTTACACTGTTTAAATTTTTTGGGCTGTTGTCCTCGTGTCTGTTGACTTATTCACGGCGTTTCAGCTGTTGTACGCTCAGGTCTTCTTCACGATATGCCTATATTTCTTAGATGATGTATTGTAATTATTTACACTGTTTACATTTTCTTTGGACTGTTGTCCTCGTGTCTGTTGACATATTAACGGCGTTTCAGCTGTTGTAGGCTCAGTTCTTCTTCATGATCTGCCTATATTTCTTAGATGTGGTATTATAATTATTTACACTATTTACATTGTTTGGGCTGTTTTCCTCGTCTCTGTTGAGTCATTCACGGCGTTTCAGTTGTTGTACGCTCAGCTCTTCTTCACGATCTGACTATATTTCTTCGATGAGGTAATGTAATTATTTACAAAGTTTGCATTTTCTTTGGACTGTTCTCCTCGTGTCTGTTGACATATTAACGGCGTTTCAGTTGTTGTACGTTCAGGTCTTCTTCACGATCTGCCTATATTTCTTAGAGGAGTTATTGTACTTATTTACACTATTTACATTTTTTGGACTGTTGTCCTCGTGTCTGTTGCCATATTCACGGCGTTTCAGCTGTTGTACGCTCAGGTCTTCTTCACGATCTGCCTATATTTCTGAGAGGATGTATTGTAATTATTTACACTATTAACATTGTTTGGACTGTTGTCCTCGTGTCTGTTGCCATATTCACGGCGATTCAGCTGTTGTAGGCTCAGGTCTTCTTCACGATCTGCCTATATTTCTTAGAGGAGTTATAGTAATTATTTACACTGTTTAAATTTTTTGGGCTGTTGTCCTCGTGTCTGTTGACTTATTCACGTCGTTTAAGCTGTTGTACGCTCAGGTCTTCTTCACGATATGCCTATATTTCTTAGATGAGGTATTGTAATTATTTACACTGTTTACATTTTCTTTGGACTGTTGTCCTCGTGTCTGTTGACATATTAACGGCGTTTCAGCTGTTGTAGGCTCAGTTCTTCTTCATGATCTGCCTATATTTCTTAGATGTGGTATTATAATTATTTACACTATTTACATTGTTTGGGCTGTTTTCCTCGTCTCTGTAGACTTATTCACGGCGTTTCAGCTGTTGTACGCTCAGGTCTTCTTCACGATCTGCCTATGTTTCTTCGATGAGGTAATGTAATTATTTAAACAGTTTACATTTTCTTTGGACTGTTGTCCTCGTGTCTGTTGCCATATTCACGGCGTTTCAGCTGTTGTACGCTCAGGTCTTCTTCACGATCTGTCTATATTGCTTAGAGGAGGTATTGTAATTATTTACACTATTTACATTGTTTGGACTGTTGTCCTCGCCTCTCTTGCCATATTCACCGCGTTTCAGTTGTTGTACGCTCAGGTCTTCTTCACGATCTGCCTATATTTCTTAGATGTGGTATTGTAATTATTTACACTGTTCACATTGTTTCGACTGTTCTCCTCATGTCTGCTGCCATATTCACGGCGTTTCAGCTGTTGTACCCTCAGGTCTTCTTCACGATCTGCCTATATTGCTTAGAGGAGGTATTGTAATTATTTGCACTGTTTACCTTCTTTGGACTGTTGTACTCCTATCTCTTGCCATATTCATGGCGTTTCAATTGTTGTACGTCGAGGTCTTCTTTACGATCTGCCTATATTTCTTAGAGGTGGCATTGTAATTATTTACGATATTTACATTGTGTGACATCCAACCGTTACGTCAAATTGTGATGATCTGACCTTTAAGTTATTCGGATGGGAATCTGGTTAGATTTGATATCAGCCTCGTCGTTCCCAACTCGCTTCCAACGTCTGGTTACCGAAGTAACTACTTTGATCTCCAGTCTGCCTACCCACGTTGTGAATTGATCTTAGGCAGACGAAATCAATCAGCGTTGGGGCCGTACTGCAATCTTGAGTTCGAATGAGGGCGGTATCGCGCAAGTACGGGCAAAAGAAAATAAAATAAGACGAAAATGTTATCAAAAACAGTATAACAATACTTTATATCTGTTTGCTGGATACATAGGACTGTGTCTATCTCCCGACCCGCTATATGGATTGTGACACGTGCTTTTTAGGCGAGTCTTAACATCTTAAGTTGTCTGTTCTCTAATAAACTGGCTCTTGGTGTCTTCAGACGAAATTCACAAAGCTTATTTTGGTGGTGTGAGTCTAAGTCGTTCTTCAAAAAATAAATTGTTCTTGGTTAGTAGATGAGTTCGGAAGTTGCGCGAATCTTGGTCAGCTCTTCGTGGTGGGTCTTCAGAGCTCTCAACTGGAACTGTCTCTCCAATTCTCCAACTCTCCAACTAACTCAAAACTAACTAAACTGATTTTTGCTCGCTGCGAATTTGCTTATATGGACGCCGATTCAAAACCGGGGTGGGCTAGTCGGGGTTTAAGGTTCCTTGATAAATCTAAATCCATAAACCCCTTCTTTTGTTTTTGGTCAGGAAAAAATCATTATTTCCATTTTTGGAAGTCTTCTCTTACTCCCACCTTCTCTTATTTTCATATGGACACCTCCCCATGCCCCAGAGGGGCGTCAACGGTCCTCTCCGCTTCTTCGTAGTAATCCTTTATACTTAAACTCTCTGCGGCTGCCTCCTTGCGTCACATGACCACCTCCGCCTGGCTGGTTAGCGTTCAACCAATGGTCGATCAACAGTGTGGGTTTGACTAGACTAGCCTTGTTCTTAAAAACATATATATTTTGTTCAAAGAAAAAAAAATTATCTTTTTCTTTTCCTTTTCTTTCTTTTGTTTCTTTTTTCTTCTCTGGCCGCCAAGAGTACAATACGACCCGTAGAATGATAATCTCAATTCTTATCCTAACGTCATGGCATATGGAATTCTTCAATCAGATTTTCGCCAGCACCAAGAGGCTAGTCAACCAGACACACTCATTCTTCGGCGCCAACGAAATATTGTTTCGCTGTCATATTCAAATTCCAACACAGCCCAGATGTGTTTTCTCTCAATGACACCTCCCATCGACAAAGACCCAACCTAGAGATGACTCTCTTTGTGTATGGTCAACAGATGACCTATTAAATTGTTTGCCATCATGACACAAGTAAACCTTTATCTATTTAAAACTTAGTAACCAACTGGTGTTTGTCAATTAGCTTTATGACAATGGCCATAAGAATTTTCACCATTCTTAATTTTTCAAATGTCTCTTCTCGTAGGTGACTTTATCTTTAAAATTTCCTCGCTGGGAACCCCACCACCCCCGACAATCCGCCTGCCACAAAGACACAGTTAATTTTTTATCTATCTAAACAAAACAATGTATCAACCTGGACCCTGCCAGTCAGCCCCAAGACAATGGCCGACAGAACCCTCACCAGTGTCTTCCATTATCAAAATAACATTTTCAAATGTTATTTCTCGTGGGTGGCCTCCCGTTATCACCTAAGTTAAGTCTCGCCTCTCTTCCTCTCTTTTTTCCTTCTCTTTTTCCTATCCTTCTTTTTGCGCCCCAAAATAGTGTCACAAATTTTTGGACTCTTGTCCTCGTGTCTGTTGCCATATTGCCAGCGTTTCAGCTGTTGTACGTTCAGGTCTTCTTCACGATCTGCCTATATTTCTTAGATGAGGTATTGTAATTATTTACACTATTTACATTGTTTGGACTGTTGTCCTCGTGTCTTTTGCCATATTCACGGCGTTTCAGCTGTTGTACGCTGACGTCTTCTTCACGATCTGCCTATATTTCTTAAAGGAGGTATTGTAATCATTTGATTAATCTTTCTCATCTATTTAAATCGATGTTTCGATCCTATAAAAAAACACTTGAGTCGTTGTTCCGACCTCCGTAAATCGTCTTGAAAAATGTTTTCGATCTTCGTAAAAAGATTTCATTCGTGTTTCAGAACTCCTTAAATGTTTGATTCGAGGTGTCGATCTTCTAAATAATCTTTGATTCTTTGTACCAATCTCCTTAAAAGTAGATTCAAACATCAAAAAAAGATTTGGTTTATGGTTCAATTCTTTGTTTCGACGTTTCGATCTTCTAAAAAAAATAATGGCTCGGAACTCCTTAAAATGTTTTGACTCGAGGATTCGAATTTATTTATTTTAAGGGAATTTATTTGTGGTTCTGATCTTAAAAAGTTTTGAATCGTGCTTTTGATCTTGTAAAAAAAAGATTTGATTCATGGCTCTGTTCATCTTAAAATGTTCTAAATCGAGGTTTAAATCGTCCAAATATATTTGATTGTTGGTTCCGATCGTATTAAACTTTTTTGAATCGAAGTTTCGGTCTTCATAAAATATTTTATTCGAGGTTGCGCTCTCCTCAAATGGTTTTGATTCGATATTTCAATATAAATGTTTTGATTTTTGGTTCTGATCTTAAAAGCTTTTGAAAAGAAATTTCAATCTACAAAAAGAAAAAAAATATTCGTGGTTAGGTCTCATTAAACGGTTTGATTCGACGTTTCGATCTTCCAAAAAAGATTTGATTCATTGTTCCGATCTCCTGAAAAGACTTTGAATCGAGCTTTTGATCTTCTGAAAAAAATTGACTTGTGGTTCCGATCTCATTAAAACCTTTGAACCGACGTTTCGATCTTATGAAAAAGACATGATTCATTGTTCTGACCTCCGTAAATCTTTTTGAAAATTGTGTGCGTTTCGATCTTCTAAAAATAGATTTGATTCCAATTTCCTTAAAAGGATTTAAGTAAAATTTACATTCTTTAAAAACAAAAGATTTGATTTGTTGTTATAATCACATTAAAAGGTTTGTTTCGACGTCTCGATCTTCTAAAAAAGATTTTATTCGTGATTCTGATCTCCTTAAAAGGTTCTGAATTGTGGTTTCGTTCTTATAAGAAAAGATTTGATTCGTGATTCTGATCCCCTCAAAATGTTTTGAATCAAGGTTCCGATCTTCTAAAAACACTTTATTCGTTTTTCAGATCTCCTTACAATGTTTTGATTCGAGAATATTATCTTCTCAAAAAAGACTTGTTTTGTGGTTCTGATCTCTTTAAAGGGTTTTGATTCGAGCTTTCGAGCTTCTAAAAACAGATTTGATTCGAGGTTCCGATCTCCTTAAAATGTTTTGATTGGAGGGTTCGAGCTTCTAAAAACAGATTTGATTCGAGGTTCCGATCTCCTTAAAAGGTTTTGATTAGAGGATTCGAGCTTCTAAAAAGAGTTTTGATTTGTGATTCGGAGTTCCTTAAAACATTTTGAATCGAGGTTTCAACCGTCTGAATATGATTTGATTGCTGGTTCCGATGTCCATAAAGTCTTTATAAAATGATTTCGATCTTCTAAAATAAGATTTGATTCGTGATTCAAATCTCCTTAACAATTATGATTCGAAATTTCGTCCCTCAAAAAATATTTGTTTCCTGGATCTGATCTCCTTAAATAGTTTTCGATGTGTCGATCTAAATAAAAAGATGTGATCTCTGTGACTCATTTCATGAAAAGCTTTGATTAGAGGTTTCGATCTTCTAAAAAAAAAAATTTGATTCGTGGTTCCGATTTCTTTTACAGTTCTGATTCGAGGTTACGATCTTATAAAAAAAAAAAAATTGTTTCGAAGTTCCGATACCCTTAAAAGATTTTGAGTCGAGGTTTCGATCTAAAAAATGATTTGAATTGGAACAATCTCCTTGAAAGATTTTGAATCGAGCTTTCAATCTTCTAAATATAATATTTAATTCTTGGTTTTCATCTAAAATGATTTGATTCATAGTTTCGAGATTTTAAAATTCATTTGATCCGTACTTTCAGTCGCCTAAAAATTATTTTATACATGGTTTTGATCTTCTAAAAATGATTTGATTCGTTGTTTAAGTTTTAAAAAAGATTTGCTTCTTCAATCCTATCTCCTTAAAAGATTTTGAATAGAGTTATTAATCTTCTAAAAAATTAATTGCTTTGGGGTTCTGATCTTCTTAAATGTTTTATTCGATGTTTCGATCTCATAAGAAAGAGATTTGATTCATGGTTTTGATCTCATTAAAATGTTTTGAATCTGTTTCGATTTTCTAAAAAAATATTTGATTTGTAGCTCTGATCTCCTTAAAACGTTTTAATCAAGGTTTCGATCTTATAAAAAAGATTTCATTCGTGATTCCGATCTCCTTAAATGGTTTTAATTATTGGTTTCCAACTTCTAAAAAATATTTGATTTATGGTTTCTATCTAAAAGGATTTGATTCGTTGTTTTGAACTTTTAAAAGTTATTTGCTCCCTGGTTTCGATCGCCTAAAAAATGTGTTTGTTGATTTTGAGTTTCTAAATAAACGATTTGATTCGTAGTTTTCATCTTTTAAAATATTTGACTTATGATTTACATCTCTTAACAAATCATTTGATTCCTTGTTTTCAACTTCTAAAACGATTTCATTCATGATTTCCATCATACAGTCGGCTATAATAAATATTCAGCCAACGTAATTACAGCATTTTTGTCTGGTTTAATAACGTCTCTTCTTTTTTTTAAACAATACCGTGTTAGTATCAAACTACTCTCATCTATAAACAATAGTTGACTTATATCTTGCAATGAAATTTCGTGGAAATAAGGAAATTAGTGAATTTCAACGATGGCAAATAATAGGATGTCATCAGTGTGGCAAGTCAAATACAGAAATTGCTAGGTTTTTCCAGGTTAATCATCAAACGGTTAATAATATTGTCAAGAAATTTAATGAAGAAGGCCATTGTCGTGTGGAATAACGTTCAGGAAGACCAAGCATCGTGTCTAAGCGAACGAAAAGGGCAACGAAGAGGGAAGTCATCAGAAACCGTTGTCAGGGCGTCAAAGATATCGCCAAAAGCATGGAAATGTCGCCGTATGCAGTGAGAAAGACTTCGAAAGAGCTAGGCTATCAAAGAAGTGTTGCAAAAAAAAAAGCCGTTGATTTCAGAGGTTAACAGGAATCTTCGTATGAACTGGGCGAGAGAATTTGAGTGCAAAGATTATGAATTTTGGCAGACCGTAATTTGGTCAGTCGAATAGATTGAACGCTGGGTCAACCGACACACATTCACTAGTCATGTAATTCTCTTCTGTTGTACCTACTGTTTAATATATGATATATCTATAACACTTGCTTTGCTATTTCTTTAACCATTTACTTGGTCACAACGTCTTATAAGTAAATGGCTAACGAAACAACAGAACAAGTGTTACAGATATATCATCTATTAAAGAGTAAGTACAACAGATTACACGACTAGTGGATGTGTGTCGTTTGAGCCAGCGTTCAATCTATTCGACTGTTCCCCCAAGGCCTTCTCTCATACTAATGTTAGAGTAGGCGGCAGAATCCAACATAGACTCTTTAGAGAGAGGACACCACAACATTAAGATGTAAATGCTTCAAAGATGTATCATATATATTTGCTATTTCTTCTATTATTATCGCTGATAAATTGTTATTGAAGTAATAAGTGATGTTTTGGTTTCGGATAAATTCAGAATACAGTTTTTGTTATAATAAATCCAATAACTTTAATAAAGCATATTGCAACTACATAAAAAATTCAACTCAAGAATTATTTCTATGTCTAAATTAATCGGTTATTATTTGACAAATATTTTTCAAAGTAAATTCCAATTATTGAGGTTTATGTGATTTGTGTACTAACTTCTGACAGACTATATTCAACGGAAGATATATCAGTATTATAGTTCATTAAATAATGAAAAAATGATATGTATATCTCCTTGAATCAATAATAGAATGCCATGAGGTCGCTATTCTTTGGGACTTTGTCATTCATATTGACACACACATAACTACTACCGTCCAGTGTATGATGATAAGCTACATCCTTGTCCTGAGTAAGACGACAAACTGTATCTAACAGCAAGGCCTCTAATCAAGAGATTTTGAGGAGCATAAAGCCACCTCAAAATTGCTGGAGTTCCCAGGGCTACCCTGAACTGGGGTGGTAGCACCTGTTAGGGTCTCAGCTATGGGCAAATAGTTAAACCCAAACTGGCACCAAAACACGATGAAAGTGTAAAAATAGCTTTTAGTACCAGCAATATATACACACGACTTTTTTTTACTCTAGAAAAAATAAGTCTTAATGTTTGTTTTTATTTACATCCATGTCCCTCCCGGACGTAAACGCTGATGACTCCCCTGAGATTACTTTTATTTATTATCTGTGATTTGCCATGCATTATTTGGAATGATAGCAGAGTAGCATTCCCTTGTCTTCTCCATGGTTTCGAATTCAGTTTTCCTTTTCTTAGATTGGTTGTCATTCAAATCTGCCCTGAGATTACTTTTATTTATTATCTGTGATTTGCCATGCATTATTTGGAATGATAGCAGAGTAGCATTCCCTTGTCTTCTCCATGGTTTCGAATTCAGTTTTCCTTTTCTTAGATTGGTTGTCATTCAAATCTGCCCTGAGATTACTTTTATTTATTATCTGTGATTTGCCATGCATTATTTGGAACGATAGCAGAGTAGCATTCCCTTGTCTTCTCCATGGTTTCAAATTCAGTTTTCCTTTTCTTAGATTGGTTGTCATTCAAATCTGCCCTGAGATTACTTTTATTTATTATCTGTGATTTGCCATGCATTATTTGGAATGATAGCAGAGTAGCATTCCCTTGTCTTCTCCATGGTTTCAAATTCAGTTTTCCTTTTCTTAGATTGGTTGTCATTCAAATCTGCCCTGAGATTACTTTTATTTATTATCTGTGATTTGCCATGCATTATTTGGAATGATAGCAGAGTAGCATTCCCTTGTCTTCTCCATGGTTTCGAATTCAGTTTTCCTTTTCTTAGATTGGTTGTCATTCAAATGTGCCCTCCTATTTAGCTGAAAAGTTATTAAATTCTAACACAATGTTTCTTAATATTAGTGTAGACTGAAGCCTCGTATTTACATTGCATTCTTAAATTGGGAGGCTTTGATAAATTTCCATCCTTTTCTATGACTCCAAGAGTATATAATCTCTAATGCAAGTCTCTTTTTCTTTATTCTAGCTAGATTCACCGTATGCATTTTATTTTTAAACTTATGGCAACCATTTTACTTATTCAGTTCAGAAAATGGATCTGCCAGCAAAATCATCCGAAAAATTTGATTTTCGCTCTTTCTAAATATATTCTCATCTTATTTCTTCATAATTTTAAATAGAATTCACTTCTTAGTGAGTAGATCCCTGAACATGTCGACAAATCTCTCTTTATACGATATATATACATTTATTCATTTATTTATTTATAGGGAAGCGAGTAAATTCTGCCTGTTTCCTCGTCTGCCCAAAATCGAGTTGGCCTCTTTGTGTTCAGGATTGTTAATAAGACAGGTTTTATTAAATTCCGACAAAATGAATTAATTCTACATGAATGGGTTTTACTATGACGAGGCGCTAGGTTCTCAGCCAGACCAAGATGATCTTCCAAAAACAATTCTGAGATTTTTGTTTTTTTCACAATCTGGAGAGTGTTTGGTTATTGACAAATTTAGTAAAACTGAAAGAAATGGGGAAGATCATGTTGCGTCTCTCCATATTTTGGTTTATTACATTTACAATATTTTCTTCTGTGGTTAAACAATAATAAAAATAATATTCAAGTAAGGATAGAGACGATTATTTGAAACGGAAACTCAGTTTGGCTCTAATTTAAAATTGTCCCTATGAATAAGGCTTTTCTTTGTCTATTTGAATAAAGATTATTATTATTATTATTATTATTATTATTATTATTATTATTATTATTATTATTATTATTACTTTATTTCCTTTGGTTTCTGGTGTATACTCATTTCTTTCCAGGTCCAGACCAAAGACCTAAGGTCAGAAATGGCATCATGGCATTTTCCATTAAGTAGGTTTGAAAAAACATCGCATGTATTTTACACAGTAAAGCCCTTCTTATAGGTGTGGGCTGTACTTGTGAGTACAATTTTCTGTATTTCTTTAAGGCATAGGCTACCAGGAATCCCATTAATGAGTTTATCGGGATCTTTTCCAATCAATCCGAGGGCTCCAGCTACAACTGGAATTGTTAATATCCTCATCTGCCACATTTTTGAGATTTTGATCTCAAGATCCTTGTATTTTGATAGTTTTTTGAAGATCTTCAGATACATTGCAATCTACAGGGACTTCCACGTTAATAAAGAGGCACATTTTGTCTTTGCGGTCACTAATCCCGAAGCCAGGGCGATTAGCTTTGATTGCTCTGTATGTGTATATTGTAAAACCTCATAAAATTGTTAAAGGTCCTATCTCTGTACGCAGGTCTGGTGGGTGTTCATCCCAATTTCTTGCAGTTTCTTTTCGTAAGTGGGTGCCAATACCACGCAACCTGATACAAAATGGTCATTTGTTTCTGGATATTTATCACAGAATGTGCATTTCGGTTCAACATAACTTTTCAGTATGTTGGCTTTGTAATTTCTAGCTAGCAAGCATTGGTCCTGGGCAGCAAGAATAAAAACTTTAGTTTCAGCTTTTAATCCTTAAATACTTAACGACTGACGGGTATGGAATTTTTCTCCATCAGCTTGTTTAGCGCGAGCAGAGTATTGACAAAGAAAAGGTTTAGCAGGCCATCTTTGCTTCAAATGGTCAATTGCATTAAACTTTTGCTTTCTTTTTTTCAGATAATTTGCCACTGCAGTATGTGTATTATGGTTTGTTTGCTATTCTTCATCCATTTAAAATATCCTTTTGAATTTGTTGACTTCCTTTATTACTGAATAAAGTTTCTTATTTTTTTCCCATTCTTTGACTCAGGTCATTGTCCAGTTTACTGAAGTTTCGAAGTATCTTAGAAGACCGATTGTTCTAGTTGTCTGAGATAATTCTAGTTGAGCTATGTACCCACTGATGGGTACGGTGTTTGTTTACATCAGCTTCTTTGGTACAGGCAGAATATTAACCGTGAAACAGTTTATCTTGCTTTCATTTCTGTATCTAGTCGGTTGCATTTTCTTTTGCAGCTTCAGACGGTGTATCACGTTTTACTTGCATTTCTTCACCTATTTGAAACTCCATTTTGAAATTGATGGAATACCAGGCAGTACAGACCTCTCGTGTCGTATGCGAAGAGAATTGGTAATTACGAAAAAAAATTCGGGAACATATCAGGTAATAGTGACTTATTACTAGTAAAATGTATTGTAAGGCTCTGATGAGTGGGCCATGAAATTTAAAGTGACATAGGGTCACGGAGAGGATTTACAGGGAAGATTGTCAAGGATTATATTGATATTAGGTTGGTGCAAAAATAATGACGTAATAATGTCGTTTTTTGAGGTATTTTTTAACGTCAAAAAACGACATTATTACCTCATTATTTTTGCACCAACCTAATAGTTAATGATGTTAATTGAAACAAAAAGTAAGGAGGATCGGTTGGATGCCTAGAACTTTGGTTGGTTAGGACAGTCGTGTGAAGGGCACGTTATGGAGGTCAGACGGACGTATTTATTGGTGTTGTCGTTGGTCGCCACATGTGCTCGTGTATGTCCAGCAGTGGTATCGGTGAAACGTGACCTTCGGGCGAAAGTGCTGCACGTCTGACGGAAACCACACAACGTGCTGGAAGTTGACCAGTATCAAGAATATGTTGAAATCTAAAAACTAATTAGAAGAGCGCCCTGGGTATGACGATAAACTACATCCGCGTCCAGGGTAAGACGATAAACTACGTCCAACAGCAAGGCCTCTGATAAGGAGGTTTTGAGGAGCGTGGAACCACCTCTTAATTGCTGGTGTTCCCAGGTCCACCCTGACCGGGGTGGTAGCATTTGTTAGGGTCCCAGCTACGGGCAAATAGTCAACCCCGATACTGATGTAAAAATCATTATAAAAGTGTAAAAATAGGTTTTAATAGCAGAAATATTTGTAAAAAATTATTATCAGAAATACCTTTTTGAAGAAAAAAAACATTAGCAGCAATATATTTTTGAAAAAAAAAAAATATTACCAGCAATACGTTTTTGAAAAAAATAATTACTAGCTATACATGTGATTGTACTCAAAAATATGAGTAATTCAAAAATGGTTCATATGTATATATGTATTATGCAATGGACAAAGTTCGACAATTATTTTAAGACATTTTTATGTTTATACATTCTTTTTATAGATAGAAATATTTAAGTAAATCCTCTGTTTTATAATAAACAGTATTATAATATTTACCGGCCTGAATGTCCGAGAAATTTTCATAGAAAATATTCGTCCCCCGATAGGAATCGAACCTGTATCCGAAACGGAACCGTCATATAGCCTCACGTGCCTTAACCGATCGAGGCACGGAGAACCGTTCGATTAGCAAGGTCGATTTTACTGTTTTACAGTGTGACGTCATTTGTTTACATTTGGATACGATTTGAGTAGATATGAATGTACGTGAGAGATTCATGGAAGATTGAAGTTTAAAAACAATAAAGTCAACCTTTACAAACTGCTGATATTAGTGTCCCTTCCGTTGTTAGACAGGGAAATCATTTTTGAGATATATCAGGCGATAAACTTACCCATCGTTTAACCCGGAGTAGAACAGGGACCAGGGGCAGTTGCAAAATGTCTAACTAAGACAGAATATATAGCCTTAAATTCAGCGTGAACAAGATTTATGTTGAGAACGACAGGGGAAGCGGGTAAATGTAAATTTGATGCTTCAGTGACGCGTGCCTCATTAAGTCGCATTTATGCTACGGGGAATCACAGGTTGGGCGTGCTTGAATTGTTTTAAGAAGAAATTCAAGGAAATTGTCGAGTGAAGATATTGTCAAATACAGTATTAACACAAGCCGTGAGTAAATCTGATTAAGTTTGCGCAGTGACCACCTAGACTCAGATTGAGCTATCGAGAGTATATGGGAGAGTACATGGTAGGTGGGAACTCACGGGAGCAATAAAGATAAATCCCCCATATACTTTAATAGTGTCCCCGCTGGGATGTTCGGCATTTTTGATATCTGTCTAACTTCCTCCATATTATTAGGTTGGTGCAAAAATAATATCGTTTTTCGACGTATTTTTTAACGTCAATAAACGATATTATTTTTGCACCAACCTATGAAATAACGGAAGACATTGATTAAAGAAGACGGAAGTGAGGGTGGCATGTCATGGAGGACAGACATATTTATTTATTGGCGCTGTCGTTAGCCTGAACAAAGGGCTGATGCAGATCTAATGGAGGTATCGGTGATAACTGACCGTTGGAGGAAAGCACCACACACCTGTCTGAAATTGTTCAGGGTCATATTGATATTTAAAGATGCTAATAGAAACAAAAGTAAGGAGGATGGATAGATTCGGTATCGGCGTGTCATCATGGGAAGGTACACACTTGGGTGCATAATGGTATAGAGTTCATTAGAATAACCTATCCTGTGAAATAACGGAAGACATTGATTGGAGAGGACGGAGGTGTGGGTGGCATGTCATGGCGGGCAGACAGATTTACTTATTGGTGCTGTCGTTGGCCTGAAAAAAAGGGCTCATGCAGGTCCGGCTGAGGTATTTGAAGTTGACTACTTCTTCTACACGCTGCTGGCGAATCTTACATGTGTTGTTCTTGTCCTAAGTATTATCGTTTATTACCAACCTTCGTGTGATTATTCTAATCGGTAAACTTCCCTAGGTTACAGCAGACATCATCACGCAGTTAAAAATGATGTAAACACTGTTTCAAAATTTATATATATATATATATATAGATAGATAGATAGAGAGAGAGAGAGAGAGATGGCCTCAATGTTTGTTTAGCGGCATATCAACTTCGCACGGATCATTTAAAGCCGAAATTTAATTTTCTTGGAGGCATTAGTAATTTCTTTTACAAAAATGTTAAGCAATGTCTAGTCTGGTCAGTATCTTGGTGGGTGACCGCTTGATGACAATATGACGCTGCTCAAAGAATGAGAATTTTGAGTTCGTTTGTTTAGAGACATATCAAATCCTTATGGGTCATTTAATGCCGAAATTAAATTATCTTGGAAGCATTAGCAATTTCTTTCACTTTAGCAATTAAGAGGCGGTCCCATGCTCCTCAAAACCTCCCGATTCCAGGCCTTGCAGCCAGATGTAGTTTATCGTCATACCCAGATTTGATTGACATTTTTAAATAAAATAAAGTACATATAACTCTAAGAATTCAGGGTTAGATTTAAAACTGTATTTATTATGAACAGGTTCCTCTTCTAAAATTATTTTTTAACCGATATTTAACGATTCTGTCGAACGCTGTGGGTAAACAAATGTCTAATGAATGCTAATCTCCAAACCCCTGAAAATGTTTCTCTGTTTTATAAGAGCGGACCAGTTAAAATGTTGAGAAAATTATACCATAAAAAATGCTTAAATCAGTATGTAGCTTCTAGTGATTTCTTTTGTTAGGTAGGATCTAATATATATGGACGGTCTGAAATGTACCTACTGCAGACACAGCTCTTTACCCAACATTCAAACAAAAAAATAAAGACTGACTGGGAAGAAGCCGAAAGAACGCAAATGAAAGGTTTTATTTTATATTTGCTAAAAATTACAGATCTTTGTTATATGCCTTCTCTCAGGCCCTGAAAAAGGAAGGCTAGCGAATATTATAGAGTGTCAGTCTTTACTCACTTCAGCACGTCATTTTGTAAAAGGTTACATTTTTCTCCCACATGGCAGAAGAATATATATATATATTAAAAAATACATATAAAAATTATATATATATATATTATCTATAGAAAGAACGCAAATGAAAGGTTTTATTTTATATTTGCTAAAAATTACAGATCTTTGTTATATGCCTTCTCTCAGGCCCTGAAAAAGGAAGGCTAGCGAATATTATAGTGTCAGTCTTTACTCACTTCAGCACGTCATTTTGTAAAAGGTTACATTTTTCTCCCACATGGCAGAAGAATATATATATATATATATATATATATATATATATATATATATATATATATATATATATAGTGTGGGCATAAGAATCAACACTGGATAGAGCCTCCCAATTTCACGCCACATAGGTACGTTTTTGTAAAACGTATCTATAAACGCTCTGTCTCCGAAATTGATAACTTTTCGCTTATTACTATAGCAAATATGTGTAGTTTACAAAATTGAAATACACAGAAATAAACCTAATAATAGCAATAAGAACGTTAAATTTTACATAGGATCCACCCAAGGTAATTTCAAAAGATTTTACTACAACCATTTAACTAGCTTTAAGCATGAACATTACAAACACATCACTAGCCTGTCAACATCCATATGGAATATTAAACAGGAAGACGGTATTGACCCCATTTTAAAATAGGAAATACTAAAAAAAAAAACAATGTCATAAATATAAAGCAGGGGACAAATTTTGCTTATTATGTATGGAGGGAAAAATAGCAACAGCCACCTCCGATGAACCTAATAATTTATTAAATCAAAGATCTGAGATTTTAAATAGGTGTAGACATAGGGAATCCTGCTTATTGGAATATAGTGGTTTTTTTTTACTCTCCATCTTCTTCTGTCACGTGGTTTTATGCTCAGTAGCCTTTACTGGTTTTATCAATAAATATTATTTCTTGTCATTTCTTTTTAAGCCAGAATACCCTGAAGATCCGTTTAGGTGAAAACCTAGAACCTAGGTAGATTATTCCTAGCTCTTTAGGATTTATTTTATATATATATATATATATATATATATATATATATATATATATATATATATATATATATATATATATATTGTGTTTTGACTACTATATATATTGTTTGTTTGTTATTAAATATATGTGTATTCGCGTAATGTCATTATAAAGAGACCTAAAGATGCCGATGTTTGCCAGCTAATGAAAAGTGACGCTTTTCAAGCATAAAATTATATCCAGAGAACTTTTGATACAATGTTTTTCATTTTTAACATGAGTAATCTTACAATATAAAAAAAGAAAATACAGAAAATTCTCTTCAGTGTAGATTTGTTTGATTTGAAAGTCTATGTTTATCGATTAAGACATCAAAAAGCTGTGATAAAACTAAACATTTACTTCCACCATTAGCGTGAGAAAACATCAAAGACGAACTATACAAATACTTGCGACAACATTTCTTTGATAGCAATTAAACGAGTTCATAGAAATTTTGTGTGGGTAAATATATATTTACAATCTGAATTTCTTTTTCGAAAAGAGATTAATTTGAATCAAATGAAATATTCTTCGGATGGAAATAAAGGTTATTTTGAAGAATCTATTCAAAAGTTTGTTTAGCTGTGTAAAGGTTTTAATGGAAAATCTAAAAAAATCGAAATGAATTTTCTGATGTCAATCATATTGGTACAAGTGACAAATAAAAAGAATGGTTTTCTGGAATTGGCACCAAAATCCCTGTCCAGCAAACCCTGATCATCATAAGTCTTTTTGATTTTTCTTGATTTCTTTTATTCACCATCGAGTATCTATTCGATTATCCGTCTCCAGGTTTTTCAGATTTCGTTTATTCGGATGTGAAATATGGACATCGATTGTAGTACAGGATGAGTCAAAATTGTTATCACTAGTATGAGAGGATGAGTCAAAATTATGTTAACACTAGTATGAAAAGATGAGCCAAATTTGTTAACTTATGAGTAGAATCATTTATTCAGAATTTACTGAATAGTCTCCACCTGACCACCAGCACGAGTGATGCACAACGGCTTTTTTAACGTGGGCACTCCGAGCCCGTGGGCTCGGCCAAAAATATGCCCATTGAACCCGTATAAACGGCTTCAGGGCCGGTCTACCTCCCCGAAGAAGACTCCGCCCTTCAGCGTAGCCTCCTTCGGTTTCCTCCCGTCCGTAGGAAGAGAATACAACCGAACAGTCGGTAGTGAACTACTGACTCTTTGCCTACTCCTGAGGCGCAGTATTTATTAAGTATGGAATAGTCCATTATTATTATTATTATGAGTAAGATCCCATAACATTTACATTTCCGGATTAAATAACCCATACATGTGTTGATATGCCGCCAAACAAAATCAACCAAATCTATCTATACCACATATCCTCATAAAGATATTCCCTCTTTGTACATCCTTACATCAAACTCATCCAGTAAGCTTCTACATTGAGTGGCTCTTGGACCTTGTATTGAGTGAACAATGATATATAAAAAGTCAAACAGGGGAATGGTCAAACTATGCATCTGATCGTGAATATCCGAAAGGCTTGGGAAATTATTAATGTTAATATGTTTATAATGATTTCTATTCACCCACGCGCTTGTGTGAAAAGAAAACCTAACCCTAACTCTAACCCTAACCCTAACCCTCGATGCTGTCAGAAATTTTATTTAACGCATCTTTATAAACGCGGGAAGAAGCAATATGCAAGAAAATGGTTAAGCTAATTCTGAAAGCAAAGTAAGGCTATTCAGTTTTCCTTGCAATCTTATGGCTCCAGGATCAAAGTTTACGGAAAATAGGTTTAATGACTGAATAGACTTAAGCACGGCATTACGTCGATATGAAGAAAGTTCCGACATAAATAAGCATTAATGCCATTGTTAATGTACAAAAGCAAATATCTCTATGTAGATTCCTAACTTGCGAAAGAAACGGAAACTGAAAAGTATTAGGTTGGTGCAAAAATAATGTCGGTTTTTGACATATTTTTTAACGTCAAAAAACGACATTATTTTTGCACCAACCTAATATTAGCGCTCATTTCTAGAGCGAATAATTGAAGGTATGAAGTTTTTACTAGGGCGGGAGCTTTCATCTTGTGGTAGTGATGAAACTGTTGGCTATCATCATAATGGAAATTAGTTGCGGGTTTTACTGGCCAAGTTTAACCCTTTTCTGACAGAGCTATAAATACTCAAAGAAAGAGGACATATGAGATACTGATTGAAGATCGCCTGACGGACCCTAAATTTTCTCCAGCCCTAACGAACGTTTGAACATTTAATGAGGTATCATGCTTTGAAAGCCTCAGATTCACCCCAGATCTCAAGAGGAAGCCATGTATACGGTTATTCGGTAAAGATGTCAGGATAATGGTTAGCTCATTGTATCAACGCAGAAAGTATCTGAATCTTTCTGCTTTATATTTAAAAGGATCAGTTCAAGTCAAAAACAATTGCTGTTATAACTGGACAGAAGCTGGCCAACACCAGCCTTTCAGACTTGTGTTCAAATTCCAGAGTTCAAAAAAGTTTACACGGACTTGTTTTCAAATCTGCATCTTCTTCCAAACAGATGCATGCTCATCGTTATTGTATCGCTACTTCTATGACAACGGTTCAGACGAGCTTCATTCTTTAGTGCCACCAGCTCAGACCTTTACAGCCAAGACCTGCCTAACCGCGTCCACCGTGTCGAATCAAACTCATTGACTACGCATTCATTTGGTAAGAAAGGCTTTCTATTCCTATTGCATCTTTCTTGCTCCCCCAATCTAAAGCTATTTCCTTGGCAAATGTTCAGACGAGATCCATTCTTTAGTACCACAAGTTCAGACTTTTACAACAAAGAGCATCCTTCCCACGTCTTCAGATTTGAATCACTGTATTCGATTGTTAAGAAGAAAGTTGTATCCACGTGTAGTCTGATGTCGAGCGAGTAAATTGGTGACAATGGAGAGGCGCTGGACTTGGTTTCGCTCGGTCAATGCGTGTAGCACCCATGCATCATATTATGGAACCTACCCCTTGAGTGAAGATGACGAACGGGATGAGAGTTTGCCATCTTTTCAGCCAATTCCTTGGTGGTCTTTTCTTTTTAATCAGCTGTTTCTCATCAAACTGAACAGGTCGACCAGAACACGGAGATTCCAAGAGATTATACTCCTCCTCCTTGAAACGGAAAAGAATCATTTCTCTGCCATTCTGTCGGCAACGAAGAATCTCCGTATACAAAACAAATATCTCGAGTAGCTTCGTGTCTTTGATTAAAAGCAAAGATGTCGAACATGATCATTCTTGTCTACTTGGCATTCCATCTCAAAGGAGCGTCTAATCTGAAATAGAATTTCAATAATGTTAGACAATAGTTCCACAAAAGATTATTCTTTGGTATCATTCACAGAACAATAATAATCTTTCATAGCATGTTTTGCTTCTAAATCAACTGAGCAGCTTTGCGACTATGATAAAAAGTTTGAGCAATATTAATATTGACCTTTCCCTCTCCCATGTTGCTTAATACAAGCATGCTTCTACAGGCCAAACAATAATTAGTACTACATTGAACTGTTTTTTGACAGTTCAGTGAGTCAAAGTTCAGAAAAGAAAAAAGAAGTGGTCAAAGTTGTTGTCAAGTGATAGCTTGTAGGGAGGATATTTCATACTGGACAATATTAAGTTAATGACACAGTAGATAGTTGTCTTAAAAATGAACTTAAATTGTTTTAAAAAGGTAGCAAGCACAATGGGATAAGTGTAAGGTCCTCAGGAAAGCATTTTGAAGGACAGTAAAGCAATAAGTCACCATTACCATAGACTATTTTTTTTTCCATCAAGGTTAAATGGTTTGTTTTCTGGACAGACCTTGTATACTGGTAGATGACAAAATGAATATTTTTCTTATATGTTAATAAATATATTATTATTTGGAAACTTATTAAAAATATTGAGAGAAACCCAACTTATAATCAGCGAGTTTAAAATATAAACTAGCACAGAAGAAATAAAACCAATCAAATAATTTACAGTCCTAACTATTGACCAACACAACATTCTACATGAACTTCAAATTCTTAACACGTAAGTCCTAATTAATGAGTGCTTACCTTACAACAGTTGTTAGCAAACTGATACTATATACCATTACTGCTGAAGTGAGTTCTGCTCTAATTGAGTGTTCTACAATTATAACCTTATGCCTGACTAATCTAAGTAATTATACAAAAGTACAATAACATAAGCTTTTGAACCCACAGAGGATTAAGGTTGCACACAGAAATTAGTGACAGCCTTATGTAATTTATAATTTATATTTCAACATTAGTAAGTTAAGCAATATACTAAACACTAGGTTGTTACATATATTTGTTTTTTTTTCTGATGTTCTGCAAATGATCTCTAAGAATAATCTTTCATATTTTTTGCTTCTAAATGAATTGAGCAGCTTTGTGGCTATGATTAAAAGCAAAGAGAAGAAAATGCCAAACTTTCTCTACTTGGCATTCCATCTCAAAGGAGCGTCTAATCTGAAATAAAATTTCAATAATGTTAGACAGCAGTTTCACAGGATGACCAGATTTGCTAAGAAGAAAAACAATGACAACAAAGATTATTCTTAGAGGTCATTCGAAGGACATCAGAAAAATACAACGGATATATGTAACAAACTAATATAAATATTTTTCACTGGATTTTATAAGTCTAATATAGGCTAAATAATTTTGTCTTTTCGATGTTTGGCTGCTTGGATCACTCAAAAGACTTTTGAAGTTTTAAGATGTAACTTATAAAGGTCCTACTTAAAATCACGTCTGATTTATGAAAATTAACATAAAATCCGTGTGTTTAGTAGAAGGTATTCTGCCTATGTTGACTGTACCGCTTCATCTCTTTTTGCTACACATCACGAGTATCGTGTATAGAATTACTTCTCTCCCTAGCATGCAATTTAGCCGCTTATATAGTAGGCGGCAGGTGTCGATATATTTGCATAGGTGTGATGTCCATTTTATCAAATAATGGTCGATGCGCATGCGCACCTCTAAGCCTCGATTCGGATTTTCTGTTACAGCTGCAGCAAATCGAACACGTTTCGGACTAGACAAGCCATGCTCTGCATTTCTACACCAACCAATGAACTAAATATTTATGATATCGGCAAAAAAAATGTTTAAACAATGACATTTTATAGATTTAGCAATACTAAAATGTCTTGTCTTTATATGTGTTGACTCTAGCTTGTTTATGAAGGCATCCTGAATATACTCATCACAGTTAACCTCTGCTGTCACAGGTTTAAATCTGCTGTCTTTGCTAATCAGATGGAGAGCTTGTACTGGTCCAGATTATCATCAACTTTCTGGTTCTTAGTTATAAGGACATGGCAGGAAGAACTCTTTGGCTGGACATAAAGCTTGTAAGAAGGACAGCAAAGTGCTTGTGTACTGAAGGTTCTATGCTAATTGATTAGCAATTTCAGTTTGAGTCATCCGAGCCTTCTTTTAGTAAAGACAAAAGGAAATTTCAAAGGTTTTTCCTTCATTCTTTACTGGCCATACTTCTAGCCGGATCAGTAGTGAAATATCTTGTCTTTCCCTGGGTATGACAATAAACTACGTCCAGCGGGAAGGCCTCTGATCAGGAGGTTTTGAGGAGCGTGGAAGCACCTCTTAATTGCTGGTTTTCCCAGGTCTATTCTGACTCGGGTTTGGAGCACCTGTTAGGTTCCCAGCTATGGGCAAATAGTTAACGCCGAAACTAAAGCAAAAAACCCTATGAACGTGTAAAAATAGGTTTTAATACCAGAAATACTTTGCAAAAAAAAATATTACCAGAAATAGATTTTTGACAATACAAAATATTATCAACAATAAAAAATTTTCGGCATTAAATAACCCATTGTGGTTGATATGCTGTAAAAGAAACCAAACCATGACATAATATTTTTTTCTTAAAAGAGTTCAAGTTAGGCGAATAAATTGTATTAAAAACGCAAGGGACTTATAACCTTATTAAAACAAAGAACAAAGAAATTAAAAAGAAATATATTAAAGTGTAACGGTCTATCCAAGATCGAATTAGGGGTTTAAATAGTTCAAATGTTATATATTAGGTTTTTTCCTTATTACTGACCTATGACTATTCTATTACACCATCATTTCTATTCCTAAATTAAGTCATTTTCTGTACCAATTGTATTTAGTAGAGGGTATTCTGCTTTTGTCGCCTCTATAGATTTCTCTTTCTGCTATACACTAAGAGTGCCGTCTAAAGAATTACTACTGTCCCCTAGCAAGCAATGTAGCCGCTTATATAGTAAGCGGCATGTGTTGATACATTTGTATAGGTGTGATGACCATTTCCCTCCCAACGCCAGCAATGCCTACGCGCGTCTCTAAACCTCGGACCGTATTTCCTATTGCAGTTGTAGCAACTCGTACTAGGTAAGCAATGCTCTGCGTTACTAAATCCGGTATGAACTATGGAAAATCAAATCAAATCTTGTAAGAATGTGACACTGGGATCTCATTGCGGTTAATTAAACAAAAAAAGAAAAAAGAAAAAAAAAAGACAAATGTAAGGCGAAAGTGTCTACTAACTGAATAATAATTGTTGAAATCCGCAGGTAGATGAATTGAAAATGAATTGCGTTGAAAAATCATGTTTCAAAATAATAAACGAACTCCCGAACAGTTCCAGGGAGGATCGAACCCAAATTTAACTATACATTTTTTCAGAAAGACTGAGCAAAACCAAAGCAACCCGTCCTTCCCCACACCCTGCAGATAAGAAAGAGACCCTTAATCTATCCTCGAAGATGTCAAATAGAAAAAAAAAATATGTTATCAATACAAAAAAAAAAAAAAAATCTCGCGTGGTCATTGAAATAACATTTAAAGGTTTGAATCGGCCAGCCAGAAGAAAAGTTGTCCTTACAAAGAGATTAGCCTGATTGGTTCGTTCATTTTAATTTCTGTGATATTCGTCAAAAATTTTATATCCGACATTAATTCGGATTCCTTTGAATAAAATGATAAAGAAAAATTAATTACTGACCCAGGAGTGACAATAGGCGGCCAGTTAAGTGGTCTGGCCGATCGAGAAACAAATAGCGCAAGACAAGCTAATAAAGAAAGATTAATGACTGAAAATCCCTTTTTGCTTTGCGATAGTTTGGATTCGTCGCATGGACGGTGTGCCGGTTTGGATTAGGCTGAGGTTAGATGCTAAGAAAGTTGGAGAATGAAGAGAGAGATTAACACCGCCTATATGGAGCGATGGTGCGAGATTTGACCAACCGGCAGTTAGACCATCTGACCACTCTCAAAAGGAGTCTGGATAGCCCACAAATTAGGGAAATCATTCGAATAAACATATTTTGAGAATATGGAAATTTTAGAAAGATTTTCATGTTAATGGTGGAAGATAACCAAACACAGAACTTGGTCATCCCCATCATTGTCGGACGCAGGACTCCATATAAGCTGGAGGTTTGAACAACTTAGAGGATGCCCACATTACTGCTACTGGAATCCACATCATTTGCCGAGACCTCCTGACCAAGACCTTGAGCCAGCCCTGAAGACCAGAACTTAGAAATTTAAATTATTACTAACACAAGTTGCAAACTCCAACAGTGGATGCCAGTGTCATTTGATTATAACACAAAGTGAGGAGGGTTAAAACCACTGTCTACAACAAACCAAATCGTTGTTACATTTTTAACCCGAGTTAATTCTTTATTCCAAAGAATTTTTTTTTGTGTGTGTAGCTGGTCGTCGTCGACATGTCCTATGCTTCAGTTTACTTCATCAGCGATTTTTTCATCCTCTGAGATCAGGAGACAACGTAGCAGAGGAGGGAAGGATCATGAAGGAGATAAATACAAGCTAGATTGAGTGAAACCGTGCTCATCAATACGCCACCAGCGAGTAATCAGCAACGCGTTAACGAGTGAGGGGTCAGCGAGATGGTAACCACGGTGGTCGGGAGAACTTGAAGACCAATGCAGGGAAAAGGGTTACACGAACAATAAAAATAAATTCCGAGATGAATAACAAAAATTAAAATAATATACGTTATATATTATGAAAATTAAATCAAATTCTGAATGATATTTACCTATCGTCCGGTTCATATTCCTCTCCAGTGTTCTGAAGAAAATATTTGTCTCTTGTTTCATGTTGAGGACTAGGATTCCTTCAAAAATCTTCTCATTCTCTTTAATCCCCAGCAGCTTCATTGTGTCTGAGTGGCATTATCGCCTTGTTTGGGGATAATTGATAAAAAAAAACCGGCATGAATTATAGGTTTAAAAATAGATTAACATTTATAAAAATCTCGTTAATTCCTACAATCCCTCAGATTTTGAGTTGGCAAAAATGAGTTAAAATTGGTTGGCAGAAACATTCAATTGAAATGAATTAAATTAGTTAAATTTAAATTAAATAAAATTTAGTTGGCAGAAACATTCAACTGAAATGAATTAAATTAGTTAAATTTAAATAAAATAAAATTTAGTTGGCAGAAATGTTAAATTGAAATGAATTAGTTGAATTCAAATGAATAAAATTTATTTGACAAAATGTGTTGCTTATTGTAGTCAAGAAATATAAATGTTCACGGACTTTGTGGTACACCTCTGTTCATCCCCCCTCCCACCGTCTCTCCTATCGATAGCAATTCCTTTCTATGACATTACCTGATGGCTTTTCTCGTTTTCCTATTGTAAAAATGAAATGTCAAATAGCAGGGCGGGGGTCAGTTCGTGCAGATACAAGAAAATGTTCCATCAGTAAAATATATTTGGGATAACATTTCAAATAACAATGGTCAGTAAACAGAACGCCGACAACAATCGCGTTGACTACTTTGTAAGATGAAGTTGGAAAGAGGAATGGTGATCAGATTGGGGATCAAGTACTACAGCTTTTTGGCAAACTGCTGCTCAAAACTTGAACACACATTGTATATAATACATGTATATATTCAAACATTTGTTATCCTCTTTTATTATTATTATTATTATTATTATTATCATTATTATTATTTTCTTCGATTTCTGTTGTATACACATTTCCTACTGGGTCTCAACCAGTGACCTATGGTCAGAAATGGCTTCATGACATTTTTCACTGAACAATTTTTGCAAAAAACAAAAACAATAAAAAACCCAAGATGACATACATTTTACATAGATTAAGCTCTTCGTAACGTGTCAGCTGTACTTGTGAGTTCAATCTTTTGTATTTCTTTAAGGCATGAGCTACCAGGGTCCCTTCAATGAGTCTATCGGAACCTTTTCCAATCAATCCGAGGGATCCAACTACAACTGGAATTAGTGATGTCCTCATGTCCCATATTTTTGTGATTTCCGCATCAAGATTCTTGTATTAGTTTGGTGCAAAAAAAAAAAAAAACGACATTATTACGTCATTATTTTTGCACCAACCTAATATTTTGATTTGATTTAAAAAAAAACAAAAACACACCACCAACATCACCGTCACCACCACCATCATCACCACCAACAACAACAACACCACCAACAACAACAGGTGGACTAATCCACGGCTACCTGACTTATGAAGAAATGGTAACTGCCTTCGCTATAAAAACGGAACATCAATGAGGAGGTGAACAAATTTAAATTCTACGCGGTTATGATCCAAGTTGGGATTCCCAACCTCCGCAGTTTCTTTTGCCCCCCCCCCATTTTTTATCTCGACTGGGTCTGCTTTTTATTTCCCATGTACCTATATTTTTCTCTTTTCCGACTCCCTTAGCAAGAGAGCCTCTTGATATTATCCAATGGGCAGAATACCTCGCTTTTTGAGAGTTGGGCGGGCCCTACAAACAGGTAGTGTTTAGTTTGTTTTGTGTTTAGTTTGTTTTGTGTTTAGTTTGTTTTGTGTTAATATTTTAGTTTGTTATTCGGTTCATCTCCCCTCCTCCTCTCATTTTTATTCATCCATAAATTTTTAAGTACATATATATCATCATTATATTTTTATGGGATGGGCGCGTTTTGTAGGACCCCCTTCAGAGAATGCTGTATTATGGTGTATGGAGGATTGGTGACGGGCGAGTTTTTGTGGTGAATGGACAAATTGTAATGAGTGAATGGGCCGTGAATCGGATTAGCAAGGCATACGACAGTTAGTGACCACCAGCCTCTACCCCTCCCTTTTTTGGTCTTGTGTCGCAATTCTGTATCAAAAACACAATAAATAACAATTTAAATTCTATGCTTGTCTGGACGTCAAAACAAACAATTAAAGATTTCCTCTTGTCTTCTTTCCCCGCCTCCTGTAATTTAATGCACTTAAATTACGCCACATGCTTGTCAGGAATAAATTACGACACAGTGTCCGAAAGACAAAAAAAAAATAAAAATAAAAAATAAAATAAAAATAAAATAAAATAAAAATCGTTACCATGAAAAAAAGAATGCATTTGAATATACAAGTGTATTAAATAAATGTACAAGAAATTTTAAGTAAAGTCATTTGTTTTTTGAAAAAAAAAAACTTTTTGCTTTTAAACTACGAACAGATTATAATGTAAAAAAAAAACAAAAGAAATTTGTTTTCTTTGTTAAAATGTTTGGTCCAATTTGCAATTTGTCCATTGCACAAAATTCTGAAGAAGGACCCGATAACCAAAAGGCAAATGTGTAACCTTCTGCAAAAATAGTTTTTATCGAGGAATTTGGAAAAGGTTTATTCGAAATTCAAAAACCAGTTGACTCAACAATACATACCAAACATCTGTCTTTTTTTTTTCAATAACAGGAGAAAACGCATACAACACTTACTTGGTGGGGGGGGGATAATAAAAAAAAGAGAAAGAAAATTTGGAAACAGAAATTCGAAGATTTTTGTTGTAAGCGAAACACATGAATGTACGAAGCTTACAAATTTCATATTCGAAATAAGATTCACAGAGGATAGAGATATATGTCACTGCACTCCAGCAGTTAGCAAAAGGCTTCGATTTTGAGGAAATGCAAGATAAGATAATTCGAGACCAAATAGTTGGCGGGCTTAAAGATGATACAGTCGGGGAAAAAACTTTTAAAGGATAAAAGGCTTACAAATGAATGAACATAGACAGAGCCTATGAAACTTTCAAGGTACTAACTCAAAAGCCTAAAACTTAAAGTTACTACAAAGCAATGTAGTAAAGGAATTCATTTCAAATTGGAGCATTTGGAAAGGTAGACACCATTTTAGAGAATAATCCAATTATTAAAAAAATGTAACAAACTTTGTGAGCCATGTTACCATCAAATAAAAGATATCGATCGTAGGTAGGCTTATTAGAAACTACAAAGGCAAAGTATAAACAGGATTTGTTTGCTATTGAAAATTTGAGGGAACCATTATTGGGGGCGCCGACAATAAAATCACTTAATCAACTGAGTAGGGGCGATTCTTTAAAAATTGAACACCATAAATATAGAAAAAAATTTCCAGAACTTTTCACTTCAAAATATATATATATATATATATATATATATATATATATATATATATATATATATATGTTGTGTTGTGTTGTGTCAGAAACCTACCCCCCCCCCTCTTGAAGATGAACATATCTGCGTCTTTAAACAGACTTTAAATAGTGGCATGTCAGTTGACATGAGGAAGACCGAGCGACAGACTCTCGGCGACTGTCGAACTCTCTGCATTAGCAGAGGGGAACCCGGACGAGGCTTTGCCGAAGGGCAAGGTTTCGTTCGGGGAGGTTGACAGGGCCTGAACCCATCTAGGCGGGTTCAGAAAGGCCATATTTTTGGCCGAGCCTACGGGCTCGGTGATACCCACATTAAACCGGCCTTGTGCAACATTCGATCCTCGTGGGTGGATTGATAAATACCAGACCGAGAGCCAGACTCTCGGCGACTGTCAAACTCTCTGCATTAGCAGAGGGGAACCCGGACGAGGCTTTGCCGAAGGGCAAGGTTTCGTTCGGGGAGGTTGACAGGGCCTGAACCCATCTAGGCGGGTTCAGAAAGGCCATATTTTTGGCCGAGCCTACGGGCTCGGGGATACCCACATTAAACCGGCCTTGTGCCACATTCGATCCTCGTGGGTGGATTGATAAATACCAGACCGAGAGACAGACTCTCGGCGACTGTCGAACTCTCTGCATTAGCAGAGGGGAACCCGGACGAGGTTTTGCCGAAGGGCAAGGTTTCGTTCGGGGAGGTTGACAGGGCCTGAACCCGTCTAGGCGGGTTCAGAAAGGCCATATTTTTGGCCGAGCCTACGGGCTCGGTGATACCCACATTAAACCGGCCTTGTGCTATATTCCGTCCTCGTGGGTGGATTGATAAATACCAGACCGAGTGACAAAGAAGTTCTTAGCTGAGCTAGTTATTGACTACTCTGGCGATTTCTGTACCTTTTTACCAACCTATTAAAACCCGTTTTATTGTTACGTGTTATTTGGCGTTTGTCTATACTAACCCCAAATCAGCGTCATAACAATATATATATTATATATATATTATATATATATATATATATATATATACTATATATGTGTGTATATATATATATATATATATATATATATATATATATATATATATATATATATATTGAACTATAAAAAATATTCAAAAATTAAAATCTTCACACAGTCTGGGTTCTAGATTAATATTATATATATATATATATATATATATATATATATATATATATATATATAGAGAGAGAGAGAGAGAAACTAATGTCTGTAGCACCTCCTCTATGAAGAAGAAAAGTTTCGAAAGAGGTACAGCGTTTAAAAAAAAATGAAAATATACATCCTGTAAAACCATTAAAGTGGTGCATCCCAATAATTGCCGTGTTAAAGAAAAATTGAGTGGTTCAATTTTGTGTCGATCTTACCAAACTTAATGACAGGGCGAAAAGAGAATTTTCTTCTGCCAACTGTAGACCAATTATTGGCAGTACTGTACGGTGCTACAATTCTCAATAAATTAGACTGCAACAGTAGTCTTCATCAAATAAGACTCCACAAAGATTCACAAAAATGACATTTTTAACACCATTTGGAAGATTTTGTTGTGAAACCTTCTTCACCAAGGTCTTTTCTAATTAAGACAGTGGAACTCAACGACGAATTACCTTTCACCTTAGCTTTTTCAATTTCAGTCTAGGTTTCATCACAATCATGTTTTTTTTTTATTTCCTTGTTCATTGTGACAGTGTGAACGCTGGAGAATAGTTTCTTTGGAAGATTTTATATCATACAATGTTGACTTTCCTATGTTAAAGTCAGCCATTAGTTATAATGAACTTTCCACCAGCGTCTAGTCTGTTTAAAACTTCCACCTTTTGCGATAACTCCAAAGTTGTTCTTTTCCTCTTATTCCCATCATCTTTTGCACCAATACAAGCCATTAGGGTGAAATAAGCAGAAGCAATTATCCAAAGGAAATTTCCGGAAAACAGAAATTTCAAATTAGTTACATATCACTCAATTAGTTCAAATATACACATCAAAATCATGTCCGGATATGCGGCATTCCGGATATAAGGAAGTCCGGATATGCGGCATTCCGGATATAAGTAAGGCCGGATATGAGGCACACCGGATATGAAGGATTCCGGATATTTGGGATTCTACTGTAACTGATGAATCTCAATAGATTTTCACCCACTATAGACAAATATAATTTTTATGTTGATCATATATATTTTAGAATGTTTTAATGTTATTCAATTTAAAAAATTAAATTATCGTTATTATAATTTTGTGTGCCACATACCAATTAGAATACGACATACGTACTTCTCACCCATGCAGAATTGTATTACGACATTTAAATTAAACATATCGGCATTGTCATATTTATTAATATCAATCTCAATAAAAATGTTGTAAATGTCATATAATTTTAAAACCTAGTTTATATTTAACAAGATATAAATCAGCTTCGATTTGATGCCCCAAAAATTGTTAAATTTTTAGTCTTTGATTTCACATTAACTCCGCAAAGTAGTCATCCAACATGTCACACTTTGGTAGTCTATTCTACCACACAGAGTTAGTAGCAGTGTTTGGTTTCACAAATTGGTATATGATATTTATGGTGCCCTGCTTAAAACCAAGTTTTCCTAGAGGTACTAAGAGATACGTTATTAAAACAATGTTCATTATTTACATTATTCGGACTATTGTCTTCATCTTTGTTCGATAACCAGGATAATGTAAATAATGTACATAATACCTCATCTCAGAAATATAAACAGATACTGAAAGGCCGAAGCGTTGTAATAAATATGGCGACAAAGATGAGGACAATAGTCCGAATAATATAAATAGTGTACCTGATCTCAGAAATATAGACAGATACAGAAAGGTCGAAATGTTGTAATAAATATGACGACAAAGATGAGGACAATAATTCGAATGATGTAAATAGGGTACATAATACCTCATTTCAGAAATATAGACAGATACTAAAACAAAGTTTTATAAAAATATTAATTCAATTCAACATGATAGAATGCAATGGTTTCCTCGATTTTTATCTGCAGTACATATAGATTTTTGAGAAATGTTGTTTTTTTTTGCTATATTATTGTAATTAAAATTTTTCATAAAGTGACCTTAAAATACATCACATCTTATTAACAAATGATATCATTGCTTAACTTTTGTCATTATGATTTTTGTCAGTATCGCAAATATTAAACGAGGATTTTATTATCTTGGGGTCGAAATGAACCAGAGACTCTAAAGCTTTTTAGCTTTTAGCAAAACAATTCTACGTTACGTTCTCATCATTTTTTCTATGTTTAATTTCGGGTTGATTATGACTAAAAAACTGACAATTGTTAATATTTGATTACAAGTAATCGTACTAAGTAGCAGAAAACTTATCTCCCCATGTAGAAGAGAAGATGCAAAAACATCTGATAATACCTGTTCTAAACGG
>OZ010600.1:6009973-6032473 GCA_963932145.1 Acanthosepion lycidas
TTTGGAGATTCGTCTCCAGCTGTGTTGGTCAAATTCTCTGCCTCCGGACAATGAGGATTCCCAGACCAGACTATGTCGAATGCAAAGTCTAGTCGCGGGAAACAACTACCCGATCCCGTTTTACACGGGGTCGACGGGAATTTTTGGCCGAGCCTACGGGCTTGGATACCCCACAATAAATTCGGCCTTGTGCCACATCTGGCCGCGTGAGGCGGTTGGTAGATATTGTGCAGTTGGAGATTCATTGTGGAATTCACTTGACTAACTTCTAGCAGTTGACTAGTTCTTCTACGTGCCGCTGGCGAATCTTATGTTTTGTTCGTGCCCTAAGAACTATCGTTTAATACCAACCTTCGTGTGGTTATTCTATTCTGTAACTTTCCCTAGGTCACAGCAATAATGTAAACAAATGACATCACACATTATGAAATCGACAATATTCGACAATGCTAATTGTTTACATTTGGATACGCTTTGGGCAAATATGAATGTACGTGAGAGATTTATTGAAGATTATAGTTTAAAAACTGTAGAAATCGACCTTGCTAATCGAACGATCCTCCGTGGCTCGATCGGTTAAGGCACGTCAGGCTATATGACGGTTCAGTATAAGATACAGGTTCGATTCCTGAGGACGAATATTTTCTATGAAAATTTCTCTGACATTCAGGCAGGTAAATGTTATTTAACACTGTTTATTATAAAACAGAGCATTTACTTAAATATTTGTATCTATAAAAAGAATGTATAAAAATAAAAATGTCTCAAAATAATTGTCCATTTCATTATATATATATATATATATTGTGATGCAAAAGTAATTCCTCATTTTTAAATACTTATAATTTATTTATTAACCATAATTTTTACAAGAAATGGATATAATAGGAAAGTGTTTCGCATGAAGTTTTTAAAAATCTATACGGGCACAAGATTTTTCTACCAGCTTCTCAAGCCGTTCAGGAATTCCTGTGGGTATGGAAGAGATAACTTTTTGTATTCACTCTTCAAGTTCTTCCAAAGTCTTGGTTTGGTATAGCAGACTTGTTCCTTTAACCAACCAGAAAGAAAAAAGACACATGTTGTTAAATCAGGACGCCTGGCTGGCGACTCATACATAAAATAGGGAGTTACTTTTCATTCACACCATATGTCTGATCAAAACGTATCGGGACTGGTGCTATAAAAAGAAAACTACAACACATAGTAATTCGGCATTTAATCCTCTTCGAAGTACTCTCTTTCTGAAATCAAACGCATTATTCTGCGTCTTTTCAATTGAGGTGAGCATTCCTGGAACTTCCTAAAATTTTGTTCCATTCAAAGTTCGATTTGTGTCGCAAGGGGAATATGGCGGTTGTCAAACCTGGGGAATATTGTAGTTGGCCCAAATTTGATGCATAAGCCTGATGGAAACCGTGTAGTGTGGTGAGACGACCACACGCTACACACTTTCCTTTCAAACACTGCTATAAACAACGGTAGGGAGTGAGAACGTTATAAGTCACTGTGCATGTGCGGTATTTCAAAGTTAATCTATACCGAGTAACCTTATTTTAGTTCCGTTACCATAGCAACAATCTCGATACTTTTTTTTTATTAGACTTCATATATATGGGTGTGTGGGGATTCAATCTATTATTTGGAACGTATAAGAAATCAGAGATGCTTTAAAAAAGCTCATCTTTAGAAGACATAATCAGTTACAAATGCGCATATATCTAAACGTCAGTGTGTATATATATATATATATATATATATATATATATATACATACATACATTATTCGGACTATTGTACTCATCTTTGAGCCATATTTATTACAACGTTTCGGCGGTTGTAAGCTCCGGCCTTCTTCAGGTGGTTAGAATGCCGAACTGAATCTTTCATTTCGCTCACTGGGGTAGACTGTTCTAGTTCCACGTGCCATGTCAAGTGGATGTCAGTTATCCCCTGTTAATTCCCCTCTCCAAGTTCTCCACCGCCGTAACCAGGTATTGAACTTTTTGGGTCCTGTCACTGGATCTAACTAATGCCTTTATCCTTAAGGACACACGGCACAGTGGTTAGTTAGATTCATTGACAGGACCCAAAGAGTGTGATTTCGATACCTAGTTAAGGTGGTGTAGAACTTGGAGAGGGGAATTAACAGGAGATAATTGACAACTGATATCCATTAGACACGGCACGTGGGATAGAGTTATAATTCTTTGCCATGTACAGATTTGATGTTCTTGAGGTATTTGATAACCTCACCTCAACCGACTCTCATCTGATGTGCTCAACACGAACACAAGCAAATGACTTCCTTCAACGCACTCTACTGACATACCTCCTTTAGTGTTTAATTTAACAGACGAAATAAAATAGTTTCGCTTTTGTTTTCTTCTTTAAGCCGTTTTCTCATTTTCAGTTACAATGTTCTATGTTTCTGCAATTACGTATCTCATGGGTGAAATGGTTGTTAGATATCAACCCGAAAAGTGGAGTTGTAGAGCCGGGTTCAATTCTGGGCAGATCGCTTACCTTTCTAAGTCGTCTTCACACATTCTGTCTTATATTTTTATGTATAAATATGTCTATCATAGGTAGGATGTACTATGTCAAACAGATATCATCGTGTAAAATGTAATTGTCGAGCTGGGTTCAAATTCCGAGATAGACGGTTACGTTTACTCCCCCCAAAACGCCGTTGAGAATGGCATAAATCATTATTTTCTTCCTCTAGCTATGGGTTAAATAGCGGAATTGACTGAACTTTAAAAGCTTAGATGGCAATCAATTTAACAGAAGGAAAACTATGATTTCAAAAACAGTGGAGAAGGTAACTGGAAACGACTATATTATCTATCCAATTCACAAATAAAAGAAAATGTGGAGAGCCATGATCTGCAACGCCCTGAATGGAGATGGGATTTTAAAAGATTTTGTGGTTGAATTTAATAAAGAAATACTTCAAATCTTTCATTCTCTCTAAACAATACATTGACACAAAGAACCAATACTCATAACAATGTCTGAAAAATGAGGACGAAAGGGATTGTCAGTGGCCAGGAATTAAAGCAGATATTACTCATAGAGTAGGCTAATTCTATGTATAAGGTAAATACATTGCCATTGGATTTACTTAATGTTGTGGATTCCGAGATGAAATTCGGTCTCCAATGAATGACAAACGTAAGAAATAAAGATAAGAAATTAAATGTATTTACACAAAAATACAAAAGGTAATTCTGTTAGTAAATCCAGGAACGCGGTTAGTCTTTATAATAATATATATACATATATATATATATATATACAGTCTCGAAGTAGAACTTCCTTAGAGTCTACGTGCTTGTAACTGTGACTTCTACAAGCGGTTACCTCACACTATTACTCTACCTCCAACTCAATCACAATCTCTGCTCACTCTCCCAATATCTCTTTCAATCTCCGTATATTCTGACTGACTCAGGGTATTTAACGGCAGCAGTCCCAGTAACGCTCTCGTCGAGTCCACTTATATGAAAAAGGGGTGCACCCCATAACACTTACTATATTTATGATTGATCCTTTTCGGGCCTAAATTTCCTGCAATTTAAACAAACGATTGATTTTGTAAACTTTCGTCAAACTCCTTTATTGTCTTATATATTATGCTTTTAAATTCCTTGAGGAACATAAGACCGCAAGATATCTTTGCGGTTTCTATAACGAGCAAGATTTTTTTTAAGTGAGTAGGTTGTTAGCCTACTGCACAGCCCTCAATCAGGTTTTGAATTCAGAGTTGTCCTTCTCCTAAACCAGTTGCCAACCAAGGCTATAGAACCCGGTCTGTCCTGCTATTTACCCATGCCTGGGGGAGAAGAAGAGGATTCATACCTTTCCCAAGAGGAATTAGAACGTAAGTAAATGTAATGGAATCGACTGGAATTCGAACTCGGCTCTCCGATTCCTCAATCTGAGCCGCTATTTATTGTTTTCGATGCAGTTTAAATATTCTAACACAGACAAATTCCTAACTATATTTGAGAAGCGAAAACTTTAAAAAAAATGGAATTATGAACGGAAGATATACCAACATCTCTGTTCTATTAAATTCCATGCACATGATCCAAGTTTAGTTTTATTGTTTGAATTAGATGATACAACTATTTATTTGAGAGTAAAATTATACATTCCATCAAAAAAAAAAAAAAAAAAAAAGCGGGTGATCTTTGAAATGCAGCCCTTTACATGAATGATTTCGCTAGTAAAAGGATGAGTCCGAAATGCAATTTACAGGTCATTTTATACCTCATCTCAGAACATATGCTTCATCCCCGGGGATTACTCAACAACTAAGTCCACGAGATATGAAAGCGTTGAAAGGCTGAAACGTTGTAATAAATATTATCCTCATATTTTTTATTATCACCAAGATAGGCTGTTTTCCTCTCCGGCCTTTTTTTCTGGTTCTTCTAAATACAAAGAATGTTCAATTTTAAACCTTTTATTTAACCTACCAGGTAGAGTGTTCTCCTTTCGCTGGTCATGTCATGTGATGTCTCGTTTTGTTCTTATTTTTCTTAGGTTTTAGCTCCGCCTTGTTCGCATTAAATCCCAAATCTGCACAGCCCGGCTTGGCGATTAAATACAAAATGACTATATTAACAAATTCGTGAAACAAGTTCTTCTTACACTTGGGAATATTGTCCCGGAAATTCAGAGAATTTATTTTCTGTTCAACATCTTTCTTAAAAAAAAAAAAAAAAAAAAAAAAAATGAACGTTTACGTGGAGGGGGGATTCCTTTTTCTGTTTATAGCATTTTGCATAAATAAGGTTACACGCAGAAGTTTAGATCAAAGTTGGAATATAGTTACAAGAACAATGAAGAATAAGTAATATATCGATATATTTTTTCGGGGTGCAGTTTCCTGTCATTACAACCGCTTGACTATTGTGTGACCACACATAATACAACCGTACGAATACATGGAATTTTAAGTTACGGAGATCCGCTTCAATATAAGTATAATTTATATATTGTATTTCAAATCTATCATATATACATACATACATATATATATATCTATCTCTCTCTCTCTCTCTCTCTCTCTATATATATATATATATATATATATATATATATGTATGTATGGTATATGTATGTATGATATATGTATAATATATATATATAATATATGTGTATAATATATATATGTATAATATATATATGTGTGATATATATATATATATTTATAATATATATATATATATGTATAATATATATATATATTTATAATATATATATGTATAATATACATACATATGTATAATATGTATATGTATTATATATATGTATGTATAATATGTATATATATAATATTTATGTATAATAAATAATATATATGTATATAGAATATATATATATGTATATATATGATATATCTATATATATATATTGTCATATACCCCAGTCGACGAATGGGTTATAGGGCGATCATACGCCGACTAGGAGATATATACACTCTCACACCTGTGGAGAGATACAAGCTATCTCTCTCAGATCGTGAGAGTGGACAATTGGTAAACAAAATATTTTTAAGACCACTGTTCGATTGGGATAACCGAACAGGTAATCTTTCCCAGGTTCGCTTCGTTTTCAACACGTGTATTGATCCACAATACAAGGATGAACTATAAGGCTTAGCGATTTTTGATAAACAATTTTAATATATACAAATATACATATATAAAAAATAAACGAACAGATAAGTATGAGTTTAAACATCCAACGATCGGATCTCGAACTTATTTTGGGATATCAAATTCGCCGAACACCAAATGGATTCAACTGAACCGGAACATACAAAATACAAGTATGAATTACTATGAATTGAATGCAGAAGCCAACACACATATACAAAAGAGATGGGAGAGGAGTTACAATTATTGTTTTACATGTGGAAAGGTGTTTGCGAAAAAAAAAACATAATATTCATGTGTGTGTATATATATTTTCTACTACGGGTCCAAAATGCGATTACTTATCTTTTTTATTCAGTTCTCTCTTTTTTTTTTTTAAATCAATGTCCTTTCTTTCCTTTTCTCGGCACAAACACAATTTCACACACTGCTAGTCTGTAATAGAGGTATACACTTTCTCTCTCTCTTTGTTTCGTCTTTTTCTTTCCTTCCTTTCTTCTGTAGACGGCTCGATTTGCAACAGGGATGTACACTTTCTTTACGCAGGTTGAACCACCAGCATATATTTTTTATCTACGTCTTCAAATTGGGATTCTCGAACAGGAATATTTCTTTATACTTCTGTCCGGAGTTGCCTGGATCGAACTGGATAAGTCATCACTATCAAATTCGTCTTATCTTTCCGTTCGTGAACCACTAGCGCCTCGGCTTCGATCTTGCCTTTTCAAAATCCAGAGAACAACTGATCCTCGAGTGAATCTTTGACTGTCACGTGACTTAGGTTTTGGGCGCGAATTCTAACTTACTTCCGTCCCCTGTCTAACTTCTGTCTAGAAGTTTTCCTTTACGGGTAATTGGGTCAGTCGACCCTTTTGACCTGCCTTCCCAAAATGTCATAAGACTTCACGTAATCTGTATTCTGTTACTAGGCGGAAATTAACCTTCATATGTGCGTATATGCGTGTTTAGCTTATCTGCTTTTAATACCCGTCACAATATGTGTAATACATACATACATACATATATATATATATGTATATATATATATATATATATATATGGTAAAGTAATGAAAGGTTTGGTAATCCGTGGATGTAATCCAGAGAGATCAATGTAATACCATAGCAAATATTAATTAAATAATTAAGAAAGAGACAACCTTATAGTTCCATGACTATAATTACATGATTATAAATTATAGGTATTTTATATATATATATATATATATATATATACCGAGTGTAACGGTAAAATTGTCTTATTTTTTAGATTGAGCTCTGAATGTTTTTTTATTTTAGAAATGATTAAAGACATCTTAGTGTAATCCTGAGTGGATTTTATAACACTATTGGACACTTGTTTGAGCAAAAAGACTGTATAATCATAACTAGGGATCTGAAGCTCATGAAATATTGAAGTAAACTTCACACACACACACACACGCACGCATATATATATATATATATATATATATATATATATATATATATATATATATATATATATTATTCCAGAATCTATTTATGCTATTCCAGAATCTATTTATGCTATTTATTCATGATGATCCTCGCCCTCTCTAACCTTCTCACTTTCTATCATGGTGTAACAAGTTGCCTCAGAGGTTTTCATTTTAAAACCTTTTTCACTGCTCTTTGGAATGTCATAGTTCAAACTCGTCTCTCACGTGTAAAAATACTTATGAATTGAGTTGGATCTTTTCTAATTGATTTCTCTAGCTGTGAGTTGAAATGTTCGTCCCTCTTCCTGTTATCACCTCCTGAATGACTTTTCTTCTCTACTGTTCCTTCTTTTTTTTAAAACTTATTCACCGTTCTCTTCATGAAGCCAGAGTATGTACAAGTCAAGGTATTTTTTTCCTCATAGATAATATTGCACCGAATGCTACTGCTTTATGAGGAATTTCGCCGCCCTTTTCAATATTCCTAGTGAGAATTCCCTATGTCTTATTGCCTTCATGTTTCTTAACATTGTTTATAGAAAAGTCAATCTTAAAAGAAGAATTTTTCTTAATATTGAAGAAGTCAATTCGATGAGATAAAGAGAAAAGAGGGTTTGGTGAATTTGACACCCACAGGGCATATTGAAGTCAAGAAGGGCAGAGGCAAGCAGCGAGTGGCTTTCCTAACACACATGTGTAAATGGATGGCTGAACACTGATTAGGAGAGATAGGTATAAGACAAAACTTAGTTAAATCTACAAATGATAAGACGTTGTAGAGAGCCATGATCGTGCATGTAAAAGTGACACGGTAGATGAAAAAGGGCCATCCACATCCATATTGCATTTTTAGTAATCTCTTATTTTTCAGAGACTAAATCCAGTTACTGAGAAAGGTTGTTAGTTGTGTTCTGTTAATTTGTATTTACTCAACTCCTCACGAGGTCAGGTTGTGACACAAGTTCAGTTTAATGTGGGGAGTCCGAGTGCGTACACCCGGGCTAGGAACAAAAATTCTCGTTCCCTCGCAAACATCGGTTGCGTTGGCCTCGGTGCATGCACCAACCCCTCTCTCTAGTACAATGAGAGAGATAGTCCTCGGAGAGCTGTTCCCCAGAGCCGGCACCTCTCTGTATAATTTTCCTCAGTTTCGACTCTATCTTTTGACGGAATCGCCCCTGTGTGCAAAGGCAGACACGCAACTGAGAGATGATAAATAAACGTGTTACAAATTACTTTAGAGTTGTGTTCTGTTAATAATCTGGTTTATGTGTGATATTCTGGTTGCAGCTCTTTCAAAAACATATTTTAAGTCTTTAAAAAAAGTTAATTCTACAAGGTCAGGGAATATAGTTCCACAACCAAAAGAGAGGGCGCAGTTGCACTAAGAAAAGTATCAAACAATTCCGCCTACAGATCGACCAGATAATAATCACAAGAGATTGATCAGGGCATTACATCAGACAATTTAAGAAAAGGCTACGGAACGAAATCAGACTGAAACCTAGATGAAGCCAGTCCAAAAATCAATAAAGATGTAAAGTCGATTCTGAAGCTAGTACTTTGTTTCCATTGTATGTCTGTCTCATAACGGCATCAAGAGTGAAGCATCCTACTTTGGCTTTTTATGATGCAAAAAGAATCATCCGTTTTATGTCTAAACTGCTCTGCTTCTTTGATCTGTACAAATAAAAGAAATTCGAGCAGGTTTATTTGCTGACTTGCTACTTGAGCTAATAGCTTCAAAGCGACCATAAAAAAAAAGAGAAAAAGATAACATCCCGATATTAGCTTTTAGGGTCGTATAGAGCACAATTGGCTTTTTTTCTCATTTAATTAAGGGTATCTGGCATGTGAAGTTTAGTCCATGGGGTTTCCGTTCTATCAGATGTTCATAACGGCGGTTCGGTTAGCGGCGAAGGTTTAGAATTAACCGGACGTAACTTTCGGTTAACTTACTGTAAAGCATTGAAAATTCAGCGCTTACTTTGAAGGAAACACATCTATGATTATTATAACATATCTTAGCCTGGTTCAAGGCCGACGTAGTGGGGCTCCTCAGTAAGAATCCAAATCCTAACAGTACTTACCAGCGACATAAGCTGCTAAATATTGCAAAATACAAGGTACCCAAGAAACATTTATCTAAAGCTTAAATTTGTTTACATTTGCATCAAATAATATATATATATATATATATATATATATATATATATATATATATATATATATATATATATATATATATATATAGGCCGGCGTACCCTGACGATTCGCGTAGGGGAAACCAAGGTAGGTTTGCCTGGCTCTTTAGGTTCATACTTAGATTTGCTCTACTTAGTGTATTGAGGACTTTGCTTAGTTATTTTTGCTTACTCGTGTTGGAGTGTTTTTTTTTTGGGTGGGGGACTCTGAGCTTCAATTCTGGATGATTGTTTTCTCCTGAATTACATGTTCTTAATTCTTTTTTTTATTCCGTATTCTTCTTTATAATTACTTATATTTATAAGATTTATATATATATATATATATATATATATATATATATATATATATATATATATATATATATATATATATATGTGTGTGTGTGTGTGTGTGTATGTATGTATTAAAAGTTCACGATACTTATCAAAGATCAACTCAGAGATCCGCGATGCTTAGCACTTAGGGATTCCTTATTTATAATTATATAATTTCACGTCTGTCCATATATTATTATTATTATTATTATTATTATTATTATTATTATTATTAGTAGTAGTAGTAGTAGTAGTAGTATACTATAATATTTATATTAAATGGTTTACTATGCATATAAGTAAATTTATATCGTAATAATCTGACTTCTGTTAGTCGATATGTTTCTCAGTCAAATCAAGAAATAGGGGACATCAGTACGGGATTCTTGTTAAGACAATATCGTTCAACTGTACTAACAGCAAGAATAAAGCAATTATATATATATATATATATATATATATATATATATATATATTAAATAATATAGACAAATTTTGTCTATTTATTTTAAGTAAGTTTCTTTCATATTGTCTGATAAATCCAATCTAAGCTTTCGGCTTACATAAGCCATTATCAAACATGTATCAATATGGTGATTGATTTCCTTTCGTCTTTCAATAATAATATTATTAACCTTATCAGATAATATGAAAAGAAACTCACTTAAAATAAAGAGACAAAACTTGTCTATATTATTTAATGAAACATACACCAATGAAAAATTGCTGCCTAAAGATACACAATATATATATATATATATATATATATATATATATATATATATATATATATATATATATATATATATATATTTGTTTGAATAAAAACAGACCACTTTAAGGCTCCATGTAATAAGTTATTTCACTACAACCCCTTTAACAGGGCTCAGGATCTTTACTTTCAAATTCACACGTTTTTGATGGACCTCATCAAGCATATGTAAAATTAACGAAGTGTGGAAGTAAGGTGGGAGAGAAGATATGAGTGGATTAGGTGTACCATTTCAATTCCTTATTTTAACCCCACTGTCTGTCGGCTAGACGTTGCTTAAGCCTAACGCGTCTTGTCTCTAGATATAGATTGGTAAGGGGTGAAGACCGACATTAAAGGAAGAAGCTACAGCAACCCTAATAAATTACATTCCACGAGGACAGGTTTCATTCAAATTCTTAGACCCTTTTAATTCGCGTTACTTTAAAGGGCATATTTGGGAGGTTAAGGTTTGATGTAAATCTAATTTGAAGTTCGTTGGAGTTTTGGGTATTTTTTATGAAACAGTAGATTGGAAAAACTCATAGACAGTACATTGAAAGAGTAATCCATTTTATATTTAGTAATCTTTTTTATCCTAAACTTTTGTCTATATATAACTAAGAATGGGTTATTTTGGTGTAAGGAATACTCTGATATATTTGAGTACGTAATCATGGCTAGCTAAGTTTACGATAAGACATATTGAAGAACAGCCATACTCGACCCCCCACTACTTAAATGCAATATCAGTTGTTATCTTCTGTCTTCTTGCATCATATTGGCTTTATTACCTTTGAACATCAAAAATTTAAATGAAATGTCAATCGTTATCTTCTGTCTTCTTAATTCTTGTTCTTTTATTGTCTTCTCTCCTTAATAGTAGTTTTTTCTCATATTCTCTAACAATCAGTTTTCAGTAAGTGTTATCATTCTTTTCAAACAAATTAGGAATGAGTCCGAATACCTGTAAAATAAGTCTGGAGTTTGTCTAATTACAGAGTAGTCTCCCTTTATTTATTTACAAAATAATAATAATAATAATATAAAACCGAGTTTAACTACTGATTATGGTTTTTATTTATATATTTATTTTTTTTTTTTTTTTAGGGACTTATCAACCTATTGCGAGTTATTTAAAGTCGAAAAATATGTTTAGGTTGTAAGAAATGCTGGTGGATAAAAATAGCAGACGTGTGTAGCAGAAAGGTGTATCGACACCTATTCAAGGGGTATTTTCCCTGTTATAAACATAAGGAACTCCGCTAGAATTTCAGTTCCGAGATGTTGTCCATTACACCAGAAGTGCATTCACGCTTACAGCACCTGATATTCCCAAACGGCCACCCATCTCGATACTGATCAGGCTCGACGTTGCTTAATTTCGGTGATCATAAAAACCGATTTTTAGTATTTGTCTATATTTCTGAGATGAGGTATTATGTACACTATTTACATTATTCGGACTATTGTCCCCATCTTCGTTGCCATATTTATCATAACGTTTCGGCCGTTGTACGCTCCGGTCTTCTTCAGGTGGATGGAATGTCGAACATGGTTAGGCGGTGGAGAACTTGGAGAGGGGAATTAACAGGAGATAACTGATAACTGACATTCATTAGACATGGCACGTGGAACTACCCCAGCGAGTGAAATAAAGGGTTCAGTTGGACATTTCAACCACCTGAAGAAGGCCAGAGCATACAACGGCCGAAACGTTGTGATAAATATGGCAACAAAAATTAGGACAATTGTCGGAATAATGTAAATAGTGTAAATGTGATTTTTGCATCTTTTAACCAAGTTCTGTATAAAAAAAGCATATATACCTCAAACAACATATTTTTGGCACAAGCTAAACAAAGCTTAATGGAGGAACGAAGAGAAGTCATTGTTTAGGTCGCAAGGTTTCCACTCGATGGGATCAGCGTCCAGATGTCTATGTTCAAAGTAATCCTTCAAGCTGGGGTTTAACCTGGAGATGGACAGACCCACGCATAAATGAATACATCTCCATCTTTCAATTCAGTGTGTAGGGAGCTGTTCAGTTGCTCAGCTGCGGAGTGAAACTTCAATAGCAACCGGTCTTGGGACTAATGAAGACAATGGTAATGATGAAAATAATCTTCAGATCAAGAAACACTTAATAACGGTTAATAACGCGTAAAGTGGAATCGGTAAAACGAGTTCAAATTCCAGTAGAGTTTGTTGTTTTCATTTTCGCACTAATGCCCTTGGGAAAAGATTAGATACATTTCTTCTAGCCCAGATATGAAGCAGACATCAAGATAGAGTAGGCTCTTTACCATTTGGGTAGCAACAAGTCTATCAGAAGAATATCTCAAAACATGCAATAGACTACTACTCTAATACTCCCCTAGTTTTACGAGTAATGCATGGCAATACCCAAATAATAAAAGAATCTGTGAAATTCCATCTGAAAAATGCCTGTAAACAATGATATTTTCTTATGTTTATACATTCTTTTTATAGATACAAATATTTAAGTAAATGCTCTGTTTATAATAAACAGTATTAAACAACATTTACCAGCTTGAACGCACGAGAAACTTTCATAGAAAATATTCAGGGCGGTAAATGTCGTTAATACTGTTTATTATAAACAGAGCATTTACTTAAATATTGGTATCTATAAAAAGAACGTATAAACACAAAAAATGTCTTAAAATATTGTCGGACTTAGTACATTTCATAATGTGAAACCAATGACATATAAATGCGTTTGGGCTGAAAAGTTCATAGGCTGGCTATGAAAGAGTGAGCCTAAAGCTGTGAAATCACGTATGCATTAATTCCAACTCTTCTTATTAATAACTCCATTATTTATTTCTAGGTTCAAGTGTGGATTGAAACTTTCGTAGGCTGATTATTAAGGAGTGATACTAGAGCTGTGAAATCTTGCATGCATTAATTCTAACTCTTATTAATAAATGTATTAATACTTTTCGAGTACACTGCCATCTGACAGTTCGAAGAAGACTAATCATCCTGTTGATCAGAAAAATTATCGACATCAGATATATCGTCATTATCACTGCGTTACGGTTTTTTTTCATGTTAGGGAACAGATGATAGTCAAATCAGGAGAAGGGGCCGGTGATCAACCAGTTCAAAGCCACAGTCACCCACAGCAGTATTGACTAGGTGAAAGTCCCATTTGTCGATCTTCTGAGGTGTGTCATCTTGATAGCCTTTCGTAAATGTCTCAGCTAGTTGGCATAACACTCTCCGTTGATGGTGTGGCCCTTTTGAAGTCAATAAACACAATGCCTTTTGCACCGTAACAAACTGAAGCCATCACTTTCTCTGCAGATGAAACGATCTTGGACTTCTTTGGAGCAGATGAGGAGGGGTGTTTTCACAGCAGGGATTGTTTCTTTGTCTCTGGCCCAAAGGGATTAATTAACCAAAAAGTCATCCTGGTTTAGGAAACGTTCAAAGAAACCAGCTGAATCTACGTTAAAGATGTCAGATTTTCCCGTGATATAATCAAACTAGTGCGTTTTTGATCAGGTATCAGAAGACGTAGCATCCACCCAGAAGAAACCTTCGTCATGCCAAGTTCATTGTGCAGAATGTCAAATCCATTATCATATAGTGAACACAATCAATGTTTTCTTCGTTCGTGGCAGTTGCTGGATGTCCAGACCTTAGATCATCTTCAAGACTCTCCCTTATCCTAAATTTTGCTGCACATTTTTGCACTGTTGATAATGCTGGAGTCTCATCCATTAATATAGAAACCCTGTTAACATAATTCTTCTTTCATTTTCTGCAGATACTTGATAATATCAATATGTGCCATGCGTAATACACGCTTAGGCGATCATGTATCTTTCGATACATCGCTGACGAGGCAGATTTTTTTCCCGCAAATTTCTTTTTTGCCGTTTCTTTCTGCGGTAGACAAGTTGCCATCAAAGGCTATAGAGCCCGGTCTGTTTTACTATTTACCCATAGCTGGGGGGGAAAAAGATGATGAATACCTTACCCAAGTATATTAGCACGTAAGTGAATATAATGGATTCCACTGGAATTTGAACTCGGTTCTGCGAAGGGTTTCTCGTTCGGCCAGGATTTTATCTGTGTCAATTATTTCTTTTCTCTATTTATATCTCAGTCTCAGTCTTACGGAGGTGTGGAGGCCGCACACTTATACACTCACCCACACGAATATACACACTTACACACATCATACGCACTCACTCCCTAATGAGCCAAATGATAACACACACCCACAGCAATACACACGCTTACACATATCATACTCACTCATTCCCTAAGATCCAAATAACACACACACAAACACTAAACAGAGACACATCCCCTCACCAAGTCCAATAAAACTGTCAAACTGACCAGAGAATTCATAGCAGCATGTATCTATCCAGCTCTTATCTCAAATAACAACTTAAAAGAGACTGTTTGACCAACACAAGGAATGTTAAACGATTCATGTTAAAAAGATAAAAAAATAAAAAAACAAATGAAAACTACAGACAAAAGTTCATTTTATCCATCAAGACATTCATTTCTGTAGTTTAATGCTAGCAGCAAGCAGAAATATTTCTTCTCCCGATGATGGCCATTTTTGGTCGAAACAAGTCGAGGAATCTAAATGGAATAATAATAAAAAAACGAAAGAATATTAATCTACAACCCAGTGTGTCTGAAGATTTTAATTTTTTTTATTGTTCAAAATATAGTCATGAACAATGGACACGGGACTGAACCAAATGCCGAGGACATAACAACAACAGAACCAATAAACACCGAATTATTGGCTACCCGTATGAATATAGAGCAACCAACAAATTGTCCAGGTATGAATCACATCAGGAATATATTGGGATATGCCTCAAGGATCAATTAGTACCAACCAATTTCAGGATTGATTTGGAACCTTCAATAGGTAACCACAATGATGCGTTTCTAGCATCATGGTACCGTGAGTTAGAAGATTTCTCCAGGGAACTCATAAAGGACACCATACAATTCTGCCAGGAAAGCATAACAGCGACAACAGCAGAAATTAACCTGCTCGATGAGAAAATAAAAAAACAAACGGACACGGAAGAATATACCAACATAAAGAATGTCATAAAAGCTCACACAGACCAAACAGTGAGGGAACTACAAAAACTGAAAAACAAAGAAAATTAAAATGGAATATTTCCTCCAGACAGAGGAACAAAAAAGAAATGAAACCAAACTTTGAAAAAAGTGAACGACCATACCCCAAAAGAAAACAACAAAACACCGCAACTACACTGACCACCACACAACCAATGCAAACACAAAACAGACCAAATAAGTGCACTAACAGACAACCAGCAGCACCACAACCAACAATAACAACACCGCCACCATCAACGATAGCTAGAACCTCAAAACAAACGCACACACAAAACAAACCACTAACTTACGCGGACATCTTTAGGGTGCCGTACAAACATACACAAACCAAATCACAGCAGCCCTTCTACAGAACGCATAACCCCATTAGACATCCCAGACCACCTAGATTAGCCCCTAGTAGACAATCAACAACAAACACACTCAACCTTAAAAAAAACGGAATAAGCTCCCAACCAGGACACCTGGATGGGGGTATAGCCTCCCTAATAGGAGATATGATGCAAGCTTTCGAGCTTTTACAAAAGAACTTCGCCATGCTTGCAAATTCAAACTTGACCCATACGGACGAGTTATAAATTTGAGTAACAATAAATTTTCACTCAATACATTCAGGGTATTAAATAAGGGACTAAGCTTTTGCCCTAGTCCCCCCAAGGTTTGATAAAGACACCTTGGCAAAGGACCTGAAATCCTTCTTCAGAAGAATACGGTTAAAAGCCCACTACGGGGAAAATGATCATACACCTTCCATACTTGAGACATTAAAAGAGAAGGACACTACCTACACCCCCAAAAACACAGACATGACTATACAGACATTTGAACTAGCCGTAGAAAATGACATAAAGAAAACAACAGCACGTTAGCTGCTACGTGACAATATTACTGAAGGGGAACGTATAGCCCTCGATATGCTGACACATAGGGATGACCTAATCATAACACAGGCTGACAAAGGGGGTGCGACAGTGATCTGGGGAATCGAAGAATACATTAAAGAGGCCAACAAACAGCTAGCCGACAAAGAAACCTATAAAAGCATGCCTACAGATCCCCTTCCAGAACACCAAAAAGAATTAACTAGCTCACTAAACATAATGCTTCGCAACAATCTAATCGACAAGGAAACATACACAGCACTTACACCCACAAACATTACACCTGCTCGTTTCTATCTCCTTCCTAAAATACACAAAAGCAACAACCCAGGAAGGCCGGTTATTTCATCGTTCAACTGCCACACGACAAAAATTTCCAAATACATAGATCATTACATACAACCGCTAGCTAAGGAAGTAAAATCATACATCAGAGACACAACAGATCTACTGAACAAAATTAATCACATACAAACAGTACCAGAGAAAGCTACTCCAGTGACTATGGACGTTAGGTCACTCTATTCAAACATTAAAAACATCGAAGGGCTAACCGCCCTTCAGGAAGCACTTACTAAAAGAAGAAAACAAGACCCCCCCACAGAAGTCATCATAAAACTCATGGAGCATGTCCTTACATTGAATACTTTCAACTTCAATGGAGCACACTACCTTCAAATAAGAGGTTGTGCCATGGGCACCATAGCAGCCCCATCATATGCTACAATATTCATGGGAAAATTTGAGGAGACCCATATCTATCCAATCATTGGTAGAGACTGCGTATTCTATGCAAGATATATCGATGATATATTCTTTGTATACACGGGTAGTGATGACAAACTTACCCAATTCCTTATGACCCTAAACACAGTGCACGACTCAATTAAGTTTGACTATGAAAAATCCACAACATCAGTAACATTTTTAGACACCCGCATTTACATAGATGAAAACAGGAAACTACAAACGACACTACACACTAAAATCACCGACACCCACAACTATCTACACTTTAAGTCTTCCCACCCTAAACACCTCAAAGAGAACCTTCCCTATTCACAAGCACTTAGACACAGAAGGATATGTTCCAACAATGAAGAATTAAATAAACACATTGAAAATCTGGAGCATCAATTCACAACACGTGGCTATAAACAACACCTAATCAGGGAACAAATAAATAAAGCAATTTCTACACCTAGAGAAGACACCCTAATGTACAAGATTAAAAATAAATCTAGCCGCATTCCTCTAGTAACCACTTTCAACCCCACTCTGCCTCCACTATCCCAAATAATCAAACGTCGCTGGGAAATACTACATCTCAAACTAGACCTAAAAAATCTATTTAAGGAACCTGGCCTTCTTGCATATCGTAGATCTAAGAACCTAAAAGAAATCATAGGTAGTAACCACATTTCAGGGGACAAGGTAATCCGTAATAAACTTAGAAAAAAAACAACAGGATTTTCCCAACCATGTAACAACAAAAGAAGTTTATGTTGCAACCATATTGAAAACACGAATTCATTCACTAGCTCAGTCACTAAATCTACTTTCAAAATCTACCACGATTCTAACTGTAGAAGTCATAACATAATTTACCTCCTAGAATGCATACTATGCCAGAAACAATATGTAGGAAAATCTGAATGGCCCTTTCACTACAGAATTAATAATTATCGTAATCGAATTAAGTCGACTCCCCATGGAAAATTATTACGTGTAGAACAACATTTCCGCCTGGAAAACCCGATTTCAAAACCCATGCCAAATTCATTATAATTGAGAGGATAGAAAAGTTCAGAGCAGATAACAGAAAGATTTTAGAGTCGCATGAAAATAAGTGGATACAACGTCTAAAAACAAAATATCCAGCCGGGCTAAATCACAAATTTAACAATATATAGATATAACTCAACAAATAAAAAACCCTACCCACATTTCTCACCCACACAAGACAGACAGGCTTACGGAGGTGTGGAGGCCGCACACTTATACACTCACCCACACGAATATACACACTTACACACATCATACGCACTCACTCCCTAATGAGCCAAATGATAACACACACCCACGGCAATACACACGCTTACACATATCATACTCACTCACTCCCTAAGATCCAAATAACACACACACAAACACTAAACAGAGACACATCCCCTCACCAAGTCCAATAAAACTGTCAAACTGACCAGAGAATTCATAGCAGCATGTATCTATCCAGCTCTTATCTCAAATAACAACTTAAAAGAGACTGTTTGACCAACACAAGGAATGTTAAAAGATTCATGTTAAAATGATAAAAAATTAAAAAAACAAATGAAAACTACAGACAAAAGTTCATTTTATCCATCAAGACATTCATTTCTGTAGTTTACTGCTACTAGCAAGCAGAAATATTTCTCCTCCCGATGACGGCCATTTCGGCCGAAACTAGTCGAGGAATCTAAATGGAATAATAATAAAAAAAAACGAAAGAATATTAATCTACAACCCAGTGTGTCTGAAGATTTTAATTTTTTAATTTTTTTTATTGTTCAATATATATATATATATATATATATATATATATATATATATATATATATACAAAAAAATTGGAACAGTTGCAAAATCCACTCCTATATTTCAAAGACCTATTATATTAAGAACTTTAACTAAAACGTCGTAATTTCAGGTTATATCTATTGTAAATACGTTTATTTATCTAATTTACTGTCTTTGTCTTATTTATTTTTAGAATTTAGTAAAATTTAAGCTAAATGCGTGACCTCTCCGAGTTTGAAAAAGAGCAAATTGTTGGAGCTCGCGTGGCAGGAGCCTCAATCACTAAGGTTGCTGAACTGTTTTGTTTTTCAAGAGCTACCATATCAAGAACACTGATGCAATTCGAGAAACAGGGCAAGACCTCTAGCAACCGTAGCAATTCGGGCCGGACTTGCAAACTTCCTGACAGAGACTGACGTGCATTGAAACGCAATGTGACAAAAAATCATCGGACAAATGCGGCCAAAGTGACTGCAGAGTTGAATAACCATCTGAATAGTTCAGTTTCTACTAAAACTGTTCATCGTGAGTTCCATAAGGCTGCATATCATGGAAGAGCTGCTGTGAGGAAACCTCTTCTCTCCACTCGCAATATTCAAAAGTAGTTGAAGTGGTGAAGAGATCACAATGCCTGTCTGCAGATCAATGGAAGCAAGTCATATTCTCAACTCTTTTCCCAACTTCAGGGCGTGTTTATGTGTGGAGGCAGCCCAAAGAAGCTTACAACTCTGACTGCCTTCTTCCAAGAGTGAAGCATTGAGGTGGATCAGTGATAGTTTGGGCCGCCATATCATTGAAATGTCTCAGTCCAATAGTTTCCCTGCATGGTAGAATCAACAGCAAAGATTACCTGAACATTTTGGGAGATCATGTTCATCCAATGGCTAAGACTTTATTCCCTGATGGTGACTGCATCTTCCAAGACGATAATGCTCCAATACATACCCGCTCGAGAGGTTAAGAATTGGTATGAAGAACGTGAAAGTGAGCTAGAACCCATTGAGTGGTCTCCCTAATCTCAAGATATCAATATTATTGAACATTTGTTGTGCATTTTAGAAAAACAAGTTAGGAGTCGTAAAGAGCTGGAGAAGGTTTTAATGGAAGAATGACTAAAAATTCCTCTGGATGAAGTCAGGAAGCTGTATGATTCCATTCTTAGACGTATTAAAGCTGTCTGTGAGGCTAAAGGAGGACCAACTCCACATTAAATATTTTTTATTTTCTTTGAATTTAACAAGTGTTCCAATTATTTTGTCCAACCTCTGTATAAGTCAGTTATGTGATTTTTTCCCGCAGTAGGTTGTCATTTCTTTCTGCGGTAACCAGTTGCCATCCAAGTCTGTCCTGCTATTTACTCTTAGCTGGGTGTATTAGCACCTAAGTGAATGTAATGGATCTGACTGGAATTCGAACTCATCTATCCGATTCCTCAATCAGAACCGCTATCCATTGCTCCACTGTGCCGCCTAATGCCAAATTTTGTTCATTTTCAAGAGAAGTCATAACTAGTTACTTTCGAAGTCTTCTTTGTAGTCAGATATCAGTTTACCTGGAAAGAAACAATGCAGTTATTAATAAGAAGAATTGAAAGAATTGCAAGATTTCACAGGCCTAGCATCATTTCTTCATATCTAGTCTACGAAGTTTTCAGCCTAACCATCGTATATTAAGCAATTTTAATACAGAAAATTGCAACGATCCTTAAAATAAAGGTATGAAACGTTCCAAAAGCTAATAAAAGTATTATGTAACAGAAAAATGTCATTAGAAACAAATAAAAGAATACTGAACTGTTTTGTAATATCAGTGCTTCCATATCGTAGTGCATATTGGAAATCTCCTCGCAGCTGAAGAAGAGCTTTGAAACAAAAGAAATGGATTCTACAGAAGGATGATGAGAATTTTATGCCCCGAACATGTGAGCAACGATGAAATTTTAAAGAAAATGGCAACCAAAAAAACAGACATTTAACATCACGATAATGTTTAGCAAGTTTGCCTCGCTAGACTCATTACGACTAATGAGTTCGATCCGCACTGCGTGTACCACAGTTTTGGCCTTGTGCTACATCGAAGTTGCGCTAAATAAATCGCCATACTTAACGTCACAGAGAGAATGGGGATATAATGAGGAATGAGAGCTTGGCAAATTTGATACTCGCAGGAGCGATTTAAAGTAAAAGGAAAACAAAGCATAAACTAACTAGAGAACTTGATTAAATGGATGGCGAGGCAAGGTTTAGGGGAGATTTTATTTTAAAAAGGCAAAATTTATTAAGAGCTACAAAGGACAGGAAATTGTCGAGAGCCATGGTCATCAACGTCCTGAAGGAACACGGCACATAGAAGAAGAAAAAGAAGAGGAAGAAGAAAAAAGAAGAAGAAAAAGAAGAAAAAGTAAAGAAGAAGAAGAAAAAGAAGAAGAAAAAGAGGAAAAAGAAGAAAAAAGAAGAAAAAGAAGAAAAAAGAAGAAAAAGAAGAAAAAAGAAAAAGAAGAAAAAGAAGACGAAGAAGAAGAAAAAAGAAGAAAAAAGAAGAAAAAGAAGAAAAAAGAAAAGAAGAAAAGAAAAGAAGAAGAAGAAAAAGAAAAAGAAGAAGAAGAAAAAAGAAGAAGAATAGAAGAAGAGAAAAGGAAAAGAAGAAGAAAAAAGAAAAAGAAGAAGAAAAAAGAAGAAGAATAGAAGAAGAAAAAAGAAAAAGAAGAAAAGAAAAAGCAGAAGAAAAAGAAGAAAAAAAGAAGAAAAATAAGAAGAAAAAGAAAAAGAAGAGGAAGAAGAAAAAGAAAAAGAAGAAGAAGAAGAAGAAGAAGAAATAACATATCGCCATCTTCCCGAAGATGGCATCTTTTTTTATATTGCTCCACAAACAAGATATCGTCTGAATTCAACTCATAACCAATTCTAGTTTCACATTTCTCTATTTCAGCGAATTAACTTGTTTATTCTATAAGTTAAGGACACTCGCCGGTTTCAGGGAGACACGACAAAGCAATCATAAACGATATGCTTCTGTTTTGGATAAAAATGATTTTTTTAAAGCAACATACGTTTCGCGTTGATTTGTTTTTTTTGTTCATCTGTAGATGATAATCAAGTGTCAGACAAAACAATACGTATTGTTTCAAAGAAATTCTTCAGAGATCTTAAAAATGAAAAAAAAAAAACGCTTTCTTTTGTGATAAATACAAAGCATATCCTCTTTGTCTATTTTTAGTTTTTACTTGAATCTCAGTCTTTTCTTACATTTGTGAATACGCATGCGCACGTCAATCTTATTTAGACACACAGACTGACGCACACACACACACACATATATATAGTGATTTAATAAGTGAAGCTTAGATGTGGCACAAAACAGAAAGTATGGAGCACCTAGTGAGGAATTCACTGGTCAGTAGAAATCACGACGGTTGGAAGTGCTCAACACAAACATGCAAGAGGCGATGGGTAAAATGTCGCCATTTTTTATTTCCCACATGCGAATTGTTTAATTTTGT
>OZ010600.1:6034973-6039973 GCA_963932145.1 Acanthosepion lycidas
TATATATATATATATATATATATATATATATATATATATTAGGTACCTCCACGAAAATGTAAACAAAAGAGCATAGCATGATGAAAAAGACGCCGTAAAAAAAATTTTATCGTCTAATGTTCATATTATTATTAAAGAGGAAAGATCAAAGTATTTTTGGGGTATTTTTTTAAATTTTTTAATCGTTCCTAGCATGTTAGTTTCATTAACATCTGACAATTATTTTTATTTTTGCAAGATTTTCCAAATTAATGTGTGTAATACAAAAAAAAAAAAAACGCGCTAAAAATTGTCTATGTTATTTACTACCCCTTGTTGCAACAATGAGAAACAAGGTTTTTAAATCAAAATTTAGAATATTCTAAAAAGATGGAAATTTTTTTTTAAAATAATTAAAAAAGAATTTGGTCTATCCTCTTCATAAAAACATAAGCACTTAGACGATAAAATTTTGTTTTCATAAAGTTTGGCGTCTTTTTCATCAGACTATACTCTATTTTTTAGCGATTTCGTGGAGGTACCTAATATATATATATATATATATATATATATATATATATATATATATATATATATATATATATAATTGTCTTTTTTTACTAAGGAAATGTTGATTGAATTTCATTAAATTGTCCTAATTTGTGTCAACATTATGCATTTCAATATAACTCAATGATCTTGCCGGTGTGGCCTCCATCTTCTGGCTTTCTTCCTCTATATTTTGGATAAGACTCATTCCCTTATTCAAAGAGAAGTTTCATTTAAGTCAAAGGGAAAATTCAGTGAGGGTATGCGCAAAAACAGGTTGATCTAACCCCTTTCATATGTATTTGATTCAATACTTCATTGAATTAATCGATGAGGAGATTTCAACATTGATACGAAAGTTGAATTCTCGCAACAAATATATATCGTGAGGAATTGCCAACTGATTAGTGATTTCTTACTTAACATGACGTCCATATTGTCTCATTTTGATCTTGCCGATGTGACTTCCATCTTCTGGTTTTTTTCTTCTAAATTTTATATAGATGTCATTCCCTTGTTCACATTTTAATTTAATTTAAATCAAAGAAAACTAATAATAATAATAATAAGGATAATAATAATAATAATAATAATAATAATAATAATAATAATACTCGTAGGTGTTTTGGCTTGTAAATGAACAAACCAATACCCAAGGAAAAATAAGGAATAAAAAAGAAAGAACTAAGAATGTAATTCAGGCGAAAACAATCGTCCAGAATCCAAGCTCAGAGTCCAAGGAAAAAAACCTCCAACATGAGTAAAGTAAAAGTAACTAAATAAAGTGCTCAATACACTAAGTAGAGCAAATTGAACTATGAACCTAAAGATCCAGGCAAACCTACCTACGTTTCCCCTACGCGGATCGTCAGGGTACGCCGGCCTGGCTCTTTAGGTTCATATTAGGTTGGTGCAAAAAATAATGTCGTTTTCTCACATATGTTACTATGTGAGAAAAGTTTTGCACCAACCTAATAGTTTTATATATATATATATATATATATATATATATATATATATATATATATATATTTCATATAAACAAAAACAATTTACTCACTACATAGCTGCAACTTCGTTTCGGTGCATTTAGTTGTACCTCGACTGGTGAGAACCAAAATGGTTATGAACAATTCTGTTTTTAAGCAGACCGCGCGTGGAACGTCACTTCCTTTTTTCTATTTATCACTATTTTAGTTGCGATACTTTTTTAGTTAAACACCGTTTTTGACCACTTCCGTTTCGCCCTTATCTATCCAAGGAACCAATCCAGTAACAGTATCCGCTCACGTTGTTCTTAGTCTTCTCACCCTCCTTATCATTCCACATCATTTTACAATCACTTGTATGGAACTTTGAAAGCCTTGTCTTTGCTTTGGTCTACTTTCTTATCACGCTATTCTTTAAGCATTTGTTTATTGTAATCGTCTTTTATACGTTTTTATCTTGAATCCTTTTCTATACATGTTACCTGTTTACACATTGTTCACTGGTGTAGCTTTCGTGTAGCTGTCTCTCTTTCCTTGAACTCATTGCAACATTGAAACGTATTCCTGTAGGAAACTTTATCTATGTTCATAGAAACAGGTATTCACTGTCTCTTTATTAGACAAATAGTCTTAAATCTTTATTCAAGTCTCCAGTTTTGCTTTCGTCATATTTCTTATGACCCTTTAGTTTAGTTGTTAATCAGACGAGACTCGAATTATAAATCAATTGATTTCTTTTTCTCCTTTTACCCTTTTGGCTTTTAATAAAACTGACGATGACCAAACCTTCATATTCAGTCTTAACTGCCGTAAAGCGTTTATGTAGCTGTTTTAGGTATGACATGGACGCGTTATCAGGAGGGAGAACAATGTGGGTATGTATGTATGTAGGTACGTGTGTACATATGTGTGTTGGTGCGTGCCTGCGTGAGTATGAGTGTATTTTGTAATACGCACCTAAATATATATATATATATATATATATATATATATATAGAGAGAGAGAGAGAGAGAGCAAGAGAGATGTATATAAAACACAGGTACACATATAATATACACATACATATATATTATTATTTTTATTATACACACACACACACACACATATATATATATATATATTAATTTATGCTCTACTGGTTGTATGGGCAATGTCTTTTTTAAATAAAAATAACTGCTAAGAACATCGCAATATAAATTTTACTGTTATTTCTTCTTCTTATTATTATATATATATATATATATATATATATATATATATATATATATATATATGTAAGCAAATATATGGATATAGATCCGACAGTATGAAGAAAAATATACGGGAAAAAACAAAGAAAAATCCTTATATACAATAATGCTGTTTTAATGTTAATATGTCGACGTCGGACGTTTCGGTCAATAAACCATCTTCAGGACATATTCAATATAAAATATAAAATATAAATAACATTATCAAACTTAACATGACAAAAACGATGGACACAAGAACAAGACATATCCAAACAGATAACTAAAAGTTTTATGCGATCAGCGTTTCGTTTTAAACATGGTCACGTTGTCACCACGTTTGCGACGCTGTGAAAACGTATTCCTAAATTTGAATATTATGAAAGAAAAATGAAAGAAATTCTATTTGATCTAAAATTTATATTACATCCGATGCTTGCATCTACCAAATCTCATACAAAAACTGTGACTTAAAATATGTGGGCTCGACAAGCGTACATATAAGGATTTTTGTTTGTTTTTTCCCGTATATTTTTCTTCATATATATATATATATAATAGGAATATATATATATATATATATATATAATAGGAATATGTATGTGTATATATATATATATATATATATATATATATATATATATATATATTGCATAATATATATTATAGGAATATGTATATATATATATATAATATTCACACACACACACACACACACACACATATATATATATATATATATATATATATATATATATATATAGTTTTATAGGCCTGTAGTGAAACCTACATTCACTTGGAAACTTAAGCGTACCTGACCAAATTCTTCTCTATGCAAATTCCTGGGCAGCTTATGACATGACACCAATTACATGGATATAGACGTTTAAAGCTGGTCATAGTAACCTGCTGAATTTCATCTATATGCATTACTAAGGCAAATAAATGCAGATTTATTGTCTTTGAAAATGGCGTGGTTGTTTAAATGTGGATTTTTTATGCCCAAACATCTGGATTGTTTAGAGAGAATTGGCAGAAGTAGGAAATTTTCCAATGAATAACCAAGGCTAATTTCCACGAATAGAAAGTCAACAACTTAAATATTCTTTATAAGGTGGGGTATTCAGAACGTCAAACAGGTCAAAAGTTTGAATCAGATGAGATGCAGCAGCAGAAGACGCCGCCGATTATAGATAATAATAGCAAATCTTTGTAACCTAGGGAAGATTACTAAATAGAATAATCAAACGAAGGTTGTTAATGAATGATAATACTTAGGACAAGAACAACACATATAAGATTAACCAGCGGCGCGTAGAATTAGTAGTCAATTGATAAAAGTGTGTCAAGTGAATTTCACAATCAATCTCCAACTGCGGAATATTTACCAACCGCCCCACGCGGTCAGATGTGGCACAAATCCTAACTTAATGTGGTGTATCCGTGCCCATAGGCTCGGCCAAATAAACGGGGAGTTAGCTGTTTCCCCGAGAAGATCCCGCCGGGTTCCATTCACTAAAGATAAAAAAAATATCAGGCTGGTGTGATGAGTCTCGATTTATACTGTGACATTCAGATGATACGGTCCATAATTAGGTGTAAACAACATTGAATCCTTTATATCAAAGGTGATGGAGTTAGCGTAATCATATGCGGAATTTATTGATATAAATTTAGACTCTTTCGACCAATAAATCATTATTAATATGGTGCAGCTTACCTACCTCAGTATCATGACAGACCACGTTCCTCAGTTTATGACGATGGTGCACCCATGCTCTGGTGGCCATATCTAAGAGGGCAACGCCCCTTATCAAAATTAGAGCGGTCCATGGAACACAGTAATAAGTTTTGTCTATTAAAAATGTAAGCTCCACAGTCGCAGGATCGCAGTTACATAGAGCAACTTTGCGATGTGGTGTAAATAGAGATTTGAATCCTGGGTGAGCGAACAGCCAATCCAAACCCATGTCTTCAAGAAATACAAGACGTTGTACCAAATAAGTACAGATCATAGCTTACGAAGAGATTAATCTATTGTTTGATCTTACGTTGTCTATCTATTTTACAAAAATATTCATTTGAAAATGTAAGGATGACATTTCTGACTTTAAGTCTTTGGTTGGAACTCGGAAAGTAATGAGTATACGAAAGAAATCTAATGTAATAATAATAATAATAATAATAATAATAATAATAATAATAATAATAATAGCAAATTTTTGTAACCTAGGGAAGGTTACTGAATAGAAT
>OZ010600.1:6044973-6062473 GCA_963932145.1 Acanthosepion lycidas
TTTGGCATTGGCTTGTTTATTTGCAAATCAAGACACCGAAGGTTTTCCGAGCGAGTATAGTTTCTTATACTTATAAGATTTCTATTAATAACATATATATATATATATATATATATATATATATATATATATATATATATATAGCTCGCCACACGTATTCGAGGATAACCGTGTACTATAATAAACAATAATGCTTAAAACAATAATAAACAATAATAATCTTTAATCGAAATATCTCAAGAGCGATTGAAAGTTGTCTCGCTTATCAAGGTCTAAGGGAGCGATAACTTTCTTGAAGTATTTTCAGACATCACATTTATATTCTACAAATAATAATTCAAAAGATTTATTCGACACTCTACTTCTGATAAGAGGTTTTAAGCGAAACTTTGGAGTCAGTCAAAAACTAAGTCAACTGGTCATCTAGTAATTTATTGACTATATATATATATATATATATATATATATATATATATATATATGCAGAGTGTCCATAAAGTTCGTATGCACTTTAAAAAATTTATAAATTATTTATGCACACGAACTTTATGGACATCCTTTGTATATATATATATATATATATATATATATATATATATATATATATATTGATGCAGGTTTCATTAAATGATATAGAAAAGTTTTGTCGATTTATTTTAAGTAAGTCCCTTTCATATTGTCTGATAAGCTTAATAACATTATCATTGAAGGACGAAAGAAAATCACCATATTGATACATGTTTAAATACAATCTAAGTTTTCGGCTTACATAAGCCATTATGATCTCTCTCTCTCTCTCTCTCTCTATATATATATATATATATATATATATATATATATTTATATATATATATATGTGTGTGTGTGTGTGTGTGTGTGTGTATGCATATATATATATATATATATATATATATATATATATATATATATATATATGTTCTGGTCCGGTTCCTTGTACCACGGTGATAGTCCAAGGTAGAACCAATAAAGAACTCGAAGGCGGATATGGAATAACACAGATATATTACAAACAGGAATATATACAGAGAAGTAGAAAGTGTTAGTACGAACAATCAGGTTTAGTAGTAATTGTCTGAACGCGACTCTGTTTCGGACTGCCTCTGACTCGACTGACTGACTCGCTCGCTCTGACTGACTGACAGACTCATTACGGAATTCACTCCAGACTTCAAACTGAACTCAGACTTCAGACGGAACAGTATTTCGTCACCCCACCATGAGGGCATCATTTGGCACAAGGCCGGTTTAACGTGGGATCTCTAAGCCCGTGGGCTCGGCCAAAAATATGCCCTTTGAACCCGTATAAACGCGTTTAGGTAAGTTTACCTCCCCGAAAGGGACTCCGCTCTTCGACGTAGCCTCGTTTGCTTTCCTCCCCGCCCGAAGGCAGAGAGTTCAACCGATCAGCCAGTCAGCCGGTCATCCCACTTCGGACTGAACAGTATTTAGTTACCCCACCATGAGGGTATCATGTGGCACAAAGCCGGTTTAACGTGGGATCTCTAAGCCCGTGGGCTCGGCCAAAAATATGCCCTTTGAACCCGTATAAACGCGTTTAGGTAGGTTTACCTCCCCGAAAGGGACTCCGCCCTTCGACGTAGCCTCGTTTGCTTTCCTCCCCGCCCGAAGGCAGAGAGTTCAACCGATCAGCCAGTCAGCCGGTCATCCCACTTCGGACTGAACAGTATTTAGTTACCCCACCATGAGGGTATCATGTGGCACAAAGCCGGTTTAACGTGGGATCTCTAAGCCCGTGGGCTCGGCCAAAAATATGCCCTTTGAACCCGTATAAACGCGTTTAGGTAGGTTTACCTCCCCGAAAGGGACTCCGCCCTTCGACGTAGCCTCGTTTGCTTTCCTCCCCGCCCGAAGGCAGAGAGTTCAACCGATCAGCCAGTCAGCCGGTCATCCCACTTCGGACTGAACAGTATTTAGTTACCCCACCATGAGGGTATCATGTGGCACAAAGCCGGTTTAACGTGGGATCTCCAAGCCCGTGGGCTCGACCAAAAATATGCCCTTTGAACCCGTATAAACGGGTTCAGGGTCTTACCTCCTCGAAAGAGACTACGCCCTTTGGCGTAGCCTCGTTCGGGTTACTCCCCGCCCGAAGGTAGAGAGTTCAACCGATCAGCCAGTCAGCCGGTCGTCCCACTTCGGACAGAACGGTATTGAGTCACAGCCCCACGAGGGCATCATATGGCACAAGGCCGGTTTAACGGGGGATCTCCTAGCCCGTGGGATCTCCGAGCCTGTGGGCTAAGCCCAAAATATGCCCTTTGAACCCGTATAAACGGGTTCAGGGTCTTACCTCCCCGAAAAAGACTCTGCCCTTCGGCGTAGCCTCGTTCGGGTTCCTCTCCGCCCGAAGGCAAGAGAGTTCAACTGATCAGCCGGTCAGCCGGTCGCCCGACTGAAGGGTATTTAGTCACCCCCTCACGAATGCATCATGTGGCACAAGGCCGGTATAACGTGGGATCCCGTGTGCTCGGCCAAAAATATGCCATTTGAACCCGTATAAACAGGTTCAGGTTCGGTTTACTTCCCCGATAGAGACTCCGCCCTTCGGCGTAGCTTCGTTCGGGTTCCTTCCCGCCCGAAGGCAGAGAGTTCTACCGAACAGCCGGTCTCCCGACTTCGGTCTGAACAGTATTTAGTCCCCCCCCCCTACGAGAGCATCATGTTGCACAAGGCCGGTTTCACGTGGGATCTCCGAGCCCGTGGTCTCGGCCAAAAATATGCCGTTTAAAGCAATATAAACGGGTTCAGGGTCGGTTTACCTCCCCGAAATAGACTCCGCCCTTCGGCGTAGCCTCGTTCGTGTTCCTCACCGCCCGAAGCCAGAGAGTTCAACCGATCAGCCGGTCGTCCGACTTCAGACGGTACTCCCTGCTTACTCTTGAGGCGCAGTATTTATTACGTATGGAATAGTCCATTATGTTTTTATGAGTAAGGACCCATAACGATATATATATATATATATATATATATATATATATATATATATATATATATAGGGTCGGTGCAAGTGTCTCGTGCCATTTACCAACGAATGTATACTAGGGACCCCTCTATTCTACTACAGCAGAAATTTCATATGGTATTATTCATATAAAATACAAATTCTATTGTAATCTAATTATGTACAATAATGCATCATATGCAATGCAGATGAACATTTCAACTAGAAAAATTGAAAATAAATCCAATCTATCTAAATAGAAATTACAGACATCTTAAATAAATCATCAATTTTTAAAGATCAATTGAGATTTTCTTTACTAATGTAGAATAATTTTAATACATTATGGATAAAAATAGTGAATTTCATATAGTTTTTTTTTTTTTAGATTTCGTATAAGCAAATCAAATTCATAGATTTGGACGTAAAAAAAAGATCCCAGAATTACGTCAAAATCTGCAAAATTTTTAATCCTTTATTAAAAAATAGTCAGTTGTGCTTAGTTTAATTTTTAATATAAATGTAGGTAAAAAAAGCAAATGTTGATAAATAGTGAGTGTAACAAAGCACTGCCTGATCAGCTCCTCACCCTCGTCGGGGTGGGGGTATCGAGAGTAGTACGCACCGGCTCTTTACATGAAACGTTTTAGGGATTAAATTGTTTTGTTTGAAAGTTCTGATGATGACTTTTTCTTAAGCCTCAGTTCTGCTGAATTGGTGAAACTAAAGAATGGAGCACATCCGAACATTTGCCATGGAAACAATGACAGAGTAGCGACAGACTTCTTGGGACATTATGGTTGTGGGTTAGAGACTGTAGGATGGAAAATATCACCCTACCCCACGACTGAAAGGGTGAGAACGAGATGCCAGCCTAGTAGAACGCTTAAATTCATGAAGTTTGGGAACTAGCGAAAGCAGCTCCTCGGCACGTCTATGAGAGAGCGACTGCAGACAAGATGCCAGATCAGGGCCAGTTACTTTACATATCCGTCTCTGGATCTTATCAAGAAGCTTGGGACAAACATAAGGGGCACCAGACCATATATGGCAGCAATACGCCATGCAACGGCGAATGGTTGATTTGTAGATTTGAAAGATCGACTCCGGCGAGAAAAATTTCCTGACAGGGAGCCAACTTTCTTTATAATAATAGATCATTCCATCTTAAATAAATCAACAATTTTTGAGATTTTCTTTACTAATGTTGAATAATCTTAATACATTATAGATAAAAAATAGTGAATTTTGTATAGTTTTTTTTTAGATTTCGTATAAGCAAAATAAATTCATAGATTTGGACGTAAAAAAAGACCCGAGAACGACGTCAAAATATGCAAAAATTTGTTTTTCAAAGTCAGACTGAAAAAAGAATCTAGCTATATATACCAAATAGATTAATTACTAATGTTATTTTTGGTTAGCACATTGCCAACACAGCTTTTTTACCATCTTAAATTTATATCTATTATTTGTTTAAATGTAAATCCATCTGAAAGAAATCAACAATTCTATGCAGCAATTTGAAACATCAACTTGAGATTTTTCTTGTTAAAAAGTTGAGTAATTTTAACACGTTCAACATTATGGATAAAAAATAGTAAAGTTTTTCAAGACTTACCAATGAGCAAAAGAAATTCAAGGATTTGGACGAAAAAAAAAACAAGGCCCATCAAAATCCGCGAACATTTTTCATCATTTTATACTTCGTTGTGATTCGTTTAATTTCGTATATAAAAAAAATGTAGGTAGAAAAAAATCCTGGGATAGGTAGCTAGTATTATATAGGACCGTTTTTAGCCCAGTGAAGATCAATAATACAATGTATCATCGATTCCATAAGGGTTCAGAAGATCTACAGAGAGATATTGAACCTTGCCGTTTCAATAGCTGTGTAAATATGAGAGATAATATTGAATTTAAAGGACATTTACTTTCCTTTCATAGAGTAATTGATTTGAGTAATAGCCACGTCTTCTCTACATTGATGCATACAATTGTAGTTTCTGTGAAATAGTAGAGGACTACGACTTTTGTAGCATGTGGCTATGATAAAAGAGGCATCAGTGAAAATAGATATGAACAGATAGGTTGACTACAACTCGATTTCACTTGACCCATCCTCAAAATGCCTAACGCAGATGTGGCTTTTTAGTAGCGCTACAGTCTATTTTTCTGTGCAGAGGTGGCATCTTTTGCAATAATTGTTACATCAATATTTTTGTAAAATTTCAAATGTCTTTTTAGTCCCCCCAAATGACGCAGATTCTTTTTTTTACACTCTCTGCAAGTAGAAATGTTACATAAAGTGTAGCTAATGACTTGTGCGGCGTCTTTGGAAATTCTTGAGGCCTATCATAGTAAGACAGATACAACTAGATTCCTTCCACGTTAGATAAAATTCTGTAAGAATATTTTCAAGGATATTAACACCAAGACCCTTACGAGTATGACTCTTGAGTTTTTCATGTGCAAAACGATTTTCTTTAACTTCTCTCTTACTATTGTGCACTGTTCCCCCCTGAATGAAGGGTCAAGATCTAGGTTTTCCCACTAATTTTGCATGATGCTGGCATTCTGCAATTTGTTCTTGATGATATTCACTAACGTGGTCGGATGTGGCACAAGGACGAGTTTATTGTGGGGTATCCGAGCCTGTGGGTTCGGGCAGAAATATCCCCAGAGACACGGTAAAAACGTGATCGGGTAGCTGTCTACCACCCCAGACGAGAGACTGCCCTTTTGCATAGCCTCGTCTGGGTTCCTCTCTACACACAGGTAGAGAATTTGGCAAGCAAACTTCCGATGTAATCTGTAAAGTGATCAAAAAAAAGTACGGGGCACAGAGTGAGGATTGAACTCACTACTCAGTTGTAATAGTTTTAGCGAGACAAGCGTGCTAACCATTACAATATTTATTTCTGTAAAATTACAGAAAATGTGGCACAAGGCCTAAAATGGGGGGTGGGAGTGAAAAGGGCGGTCTTCATCTGTCTTAATTTTAAACTTAGCTAGCCACAAGCACTGAGCCAAGCATACAAACAATATTCCTAACACCGAAGCAACACATTCTTACTAGCCTTTCTTACTACATTCCCCATATACCTCCTTGTCTCAATGAAAATACTAACTAGTCCCCATATGTACAAATCGTCGTATCTGGGAGGGGGGGATAAAACAACAAATTAAAAGAATCCCCAATGAGTATATACAATATTAATTAATCTAACCATTATCCCACGCAATGTGTTCTTGATGCAATATATCGGCTTGTGTCCTGGCCTTTTGCCTTCAACCAATTCACTCATCAACCATTCACTGACCATCATAGCCAGCACTGAAGTACCAGAGACTCTATACTGTTAGACTGACTGCTTTCGTAAATATGAACATCACACACGGACTTTTACCACGGGGTACCCAATGTAAGGTGAAGTCACTGTTTGTAAACGCGCTACAGGATTTTTATTCATCTCCGGGAAGTGACCAAGGTCTTACATGCGTGCAACAATAAAGAAAAAAAACACAAGCATTAGAAACCTTCGACTTTATTTCTGTCGACATTCTATGCTGACACCATAGACGTTCATCTAGTTTTCTGAAAGCGTTACTTGCCTTCTAGAATCTAAGCGACATTTCAGCATCAACCCTATGAACAGATATAGATATATATTAACAGGGTGAGGTATATAGATAGATAGACCTGACTCTACTTAGATAAATAGATAAGACCAAATAGATCCTAGAGAGAACAATAGTATTGTTAGACAGAATAAAAGGTTTTCAATTACCACTGGCTATATGTTTTCAACATGAAATTCGTTGTGTATCAAGCTCTGTTTCATGTTCAAGCGAAATTTTTGGAATAACTAATCTTGAAGTTTACGCAGCTTTATAAGCAGATTCATTCGTAAAATTAATTACTATGGAAATGACTGAAGTAATTATTTAAATAAAGGGCGTAAGTGTTAACAATTTGTATCAACATATTAGTTACTTTTGGAAAGAGGTCAAGTCTAGGTAGGGTCGAGGTGTCTACTTTAAAGCAGATGATATCATTTAAACACATACCGTATAAGGCAGTTTGGCAACCAGTGAAAGTAGCTCGTCAGAGCAGTTGCCATTAAAGTAGACACCTCGACCCTACCTAGACTTGACCTCCTTTCCAAAACGTAACTAATATGTTGACTACAAATTGTTAACACTTACGCCCTTTATTTTAAATAATTACTTCAGTCATTTCCATAGTATTAATTTTACGAATGATCTGCTTTAAGCTGCGTAAACTTCAAGATTAGTTATTCCAAAAATTTCGCTTGAACATGAAAACAGAGCTTGATACACACGAATTTCATGTTGAAAACATATAGCCAGTGGTAAATTGAAAACCTTTTATTCTGTCTAACAATACTATTGTTCTCTCTAGGATTATTTGGTCTTATCTATTTATCTAAGTAGAGTCAGGTCTATCTATCTATATACCTCACCCTGTTAATATATATCTATATCTGTTCATAGGGTTGATGCTGAAATGTCGCTTAGATTCTAGAAGGCAAGTAACGCTTTCAGAAACTAGATGGATTATAGGAACTTTATAGGTAATTGGCGGGAAGGCTCGATCACTATTGCCATACAACCAAGATCCACCTTCGTCATCGTAGGCCAAACTAATAAAATGTTATCGGTCTGGAGGGGGACGATTCCAGCGTGCGGCACCTTTGGCAAGAACCTGAAAACCATACCATGGATTAACGGGACACTTGGGGCCGTTGATCATCGTGACCCAAGGTTTCAGTGTTTAGATTGTTGATCATTCCAGATATCTCACTCTTTCCCAGAAACTGTAACTAAGGTCTGCTCAGCATAGATGCAGTATAAACTATAATATAAAATTAATAAGTAAAAAATGAAATCGGTAGTGATTTATGCATCTGAAAATAATTCATATTTATCTGTATCTCACTCATTTAAACCGTTATTTAACTCCTCTCTTTAAAACTTCTCTTAAATTTTAATCCTCACCTTCACCTTTAGGCCTTGCTGTTCTACTTTCTTCTGTTACACCCTCTCTCTAGAGCTTTCATACATTTCCCTCTCACACTTTTCCCACTCCTACACATAAACTCTCACTAATATTTTGTTTTTTATACCCGGAGTTATATTTTCCGATATTTCGAATTTGTAGGTCAGATGATTTGGATCGTGATTACGATTCCAATGTAATAAATTATAACCATGGAATATTAGTGCCTTTTATATTATATTCTTACTCTGTCCTGGATATTGAGTTCTACGTGGATCCTATCATCTTGGGAATTTATATATATATATATATATATATATATATATATATATATATATATATATATATACCACTAATATTATCTATCTATCTGTGTGTGTATATATATATATATATATATATATATATATATATATATATACCACTAATATTATCTATCTGTGTATATATATATATATATATATATATATATATATATATACCACTAATATTATCTATCTATCTCTCTCTCTCTCTCTCTATATATATATATATATATATATGTAATGAGTAATTGAGCAGTAATTTTCTATCAAATATGTTTCAGTGAACGTGACAGACAAAGAAATTTACTGAGTTTTTCTAGTGTTGTTTAATTTATCCTTTTGGTTGGGGTAAACTAGTGTCTATTTTCCCAAGGCGCTTTCGCCCACTTCTTTAGCCATTTTCAAGTGGTTTATTGTTAATCGTTATTAATTTCTTTCGACAGTTGTCTTTTATTATATATATATATATATATATATATATATATATATATATATATATATATATATATATATATATATATATATATTATGTCATTCGTAGACAGTAGTGTTTCGCTGTATCACAGCTGTTCAGTGCGACTAGCCTCAAGTCAGGATTGAAACCCAACCGATTTGGTGTCAGTCAGAGTCTCTACCACTGAGCTATCTTCATTCGAGAGAATGAGGCAGCTAAATCTAGCTTGTTGCTTTTACAAATGTAATCAAATGTCAATCAGCCGGAGTGCTCTATTCATTTTACTGAAGAGCTTTGCATTAACGCAACTGGTTGTTGTTTATAGAATTAGTTTGTCATTCAACAGTGGTCAATTGAAATATATTTTCAAGTGCTATATATATATATATATATATATATATATATATATATATATATATATATATATATATATATATATGCATACGCATACACACAAATATATATGCGAATTTTTACTGTCAGGCATAGTTTTAGCAGGTGCTATGAGAAGTTACGTGATGTAGGTATTATTGGCAAAAAATCTACACTTATTCGATCAAGATCCGCCTATAATATTGATGGCCAATATAATAAAATAGGAGGCATTATTTTCGGACCAACCCCCAGAGATAGATTTTATAATTACCACCCAAATTAGAAAAGAACTTAATTTTTTATGCAGGAAATACTTCGAAGGTGTTCTGATAAATATATTACCATCGAAGACGCTTTATTATATCGCCAACATTTTACAAAATCTATATTTAATCTAGAATATGTCTACCAGTTACCACAATCGGTATGACTTAAATTCTTTCATGCTCACACAAATCGTCCCCAAATCATATTTTTGTCTTTTTCTTTTTCTCTAAGTGCAGCTCCACCCCCACCCGCACTTGTTCGCAGATAGATACAAATTCTCAGACGATATCTATTATTCTTTGGCAGTCTTTCTCTCTTTTTTCTTCTGCTTCTTTTTCGTTATCATCATCTTCGTTTTCTTTTCTTTGTTCTTCTTATTTTTACTTCTTCATCTTCTTAGTTTTCTTCTTTTTCGTCTTCGACTTCTTCTCCCTCGTTGTTGTCGTCTTCTTTCTCTTCTACTTTTTCCGCTACATTTTCTTCTTTTTTATCTTCTTTTACTTCTTCTTCGGCTACTTTTTTCTTTCTTCTTCTTTGTCGTCTTCTACTTTGCATTCTTCTTCTTTTCTTCTTCTTCTTCTTCTTCTTCTTCTTCTTCTTCCTCTTCTTCTTCTTCTTCTTCTCCGCCTTGTCCTCCTTTTTCGTCATCGTCTTCTTTTACTTTGCTTTCTTCTTCTTCTTCGTCTTCTTCTTTACCTCCTCCGCCACCTACTTTTTCCTTCTTCTTATTCATCGTCGTCTTCTATTTGCTTTCTTCTTCTTCTTCTTCTTCTTCTTCTTCTTCTTTGCATTCTTCTTCTTCTTCTTCGTTGCATTCTTCTTCTTTGCATTCTTCTTCTTTGCATTCTTCTTCTTCGCCTCCTCCCCCTTCTTCTTCTTCTTTGTCTTCAAACGAATATACATTACCCTCCGAATCCTGTATAGACAAACTATAATTAAGCTATTCATACAAACACGAATTATACACATGAACGCTGCTTGACAGGACAGATGCATGTGAAGTCTACTTAGTTATTGAAAAACAACATAAAAATTTAAAATGGAACAATTTTCTTTTTCTTCTTCATATTTTATTCCCTGAAGAAGCTTTAATAAAATCGAAACGTGTTTAATTTTGAACGTTTCTTATTTGTTCCTTATCCTATCATAGATAGATACATTTTTTTTCAATATTAGTAGTTTCTGTTCGTCAATAGAAATCATTCCAATAATCGCTAAAAATAATAGGACCAATCCTCTTTTCCACGCTCGTAATATTATGCCAGAGAGGTCCTCGTATGTGAAGTGTAGCGTACTTATATCTATCTGAAAGTTGCTGCTGAATTGAGGCGGGGTGGGGGTAAACTTGAGATTTGTCATGGAGCTTTCATCGGACTGGTTATCATCATCATCACCACCACCATCATCATGATCATCATCGTCATCATCGTCATGATCATCAGGATCATCAGGATCTTCAGGATCAGTCTTTTCTATGGTAAATCGAATTCTGTCGGAAGTGGCCTGAATGAAAGAAAGGTGGCATTGGATTGTAATCTGTTAAGGACGAATTCGTCTGTGCAGGGAGGAAGTCTGTTTTTGACATGCGCACTGGAGCAGAATAGATCCAACGTCAAACGCCCTTGATTGTCTTCTTCTGGGAAATAACTTCCGGAAATGAGTGTGTGTAATGTAAAGAGTTCGATTAAAGACGGGAAAGTGGGGGTAGCGAGTGAATGATAGATAGATAGATAGATAGATAGATAGATACGAATGAAAGAATGAAGGAATGAACGAAGATAGATAGATAGATAGATAGATAGATACGAATGAAAGAAAGAAGGAATGAAGAAAGACACAATAGATAGATAGATGGGAGTGAAAGAAGGAATGAAGGAAGATAGATAGATAGATAGATAGATAGATAGATAGATAGATAGATAGATAGATAGATGACGGAAGCAAAAGAAACAGTTATATAGAATAAAATGCCCAGAGAGATAAGTGAGAGATTATTTAGAAAGAAGATGGTAAAATAAGAAGAAATAGATGTCAGTGAGTGGGACGCATATGCTTCGAAGTAGAAAGATAAAATAAAAGAAATAGAGAGAGAGAGAGGAAAGAAAGAAAAAAAAAGAGAGAGGGTTTTAGTTGTTTGAATTGAAGTTCTTGAGAAAAAATTCTGAAACCTGCAAAAACGAAAGTAAAGAAAGAATATGGATTCAATGAGAGAGAGAGCGAGAGAGAGAGAGAGAGAGACAGACAGACAGACAGACAGAAAGAGACTTCTTTCTTTTTATGTGCCATGTACTTTCAGGATGTAGGCGATCATGGCTCTCCACCTCTTCTATCCCTTTTAGCTCTAAATAAGTTCCTTCCCTCTGCTACTTCCCCCAGACCACGTTCTTTCATCCACTTGCTTAACCCCGTTAGGTATGTCATCCGTTTTTTTTCCCTTGTCTCTCTTTCCCTCTATTCGACACGTGAGTATCAGATTCTCCAAGCCCTCCTTCCTCATTATGTGTCTCAGAAGCTTAAGCTGCCTCTTCCTGATGTTAACTATAAGCCTCCTCCTTGTCTGCAATCACTCTAAGACCTCATCGTTGTTCACACGCTCGGTAGAAGATTTTTTTCGTTGGTTTTGCTCAGCGGCATATCAACATCTATGGATTATTTAATACCGAAATCTAAATAATTTGTGCCCAAATTCTTTTTATTTTTGGAGATAATAATGGCTTAATAATAGAATCCTTCTAATTAACCCATAGCTGGGGAGAGAAGAGATGGATTCATACATTTCCTAAGGGTATTTGCGCATAACGAATCCAAGTGGAATTCGAACTCGGCTCTCTGATTACCAATTATTTATTATACCACCCAAAAACCCAAGCTTACAGCACCTGTTATTCTTGGTACTGACCAGGCTCGACGTTGCTTAACTTCGGTGATTGTACGGTGTCTGAACTTGATACAGCCGCAAGCATGTAATATAAAAGATAGCGAAAAGAGGAAATACAAATAGCAAATGATGTAATTGTAACGATTATCACAAGTTCTTCAGAAAATAAAATCATTTTCAAACTGTATACAAAACAGTCAGTTATGGGCTATGCGTTGCACAACGAACTAAATGTGCGATAGAAGAAATTGTTAGCATAGAACTTACGGTTACATCTAGCAGCCATTACAACTTTAAAATGATGAGACCTTACCGCCAATCTAGCACTGCGTTCTTAAATACGCAAAGTCAATGTACCTAGCCAGGAAATCTCATCAGAACAATTACCATGAATTTATTTATAGGAAAGGCACAGGAATATATATATATATATATATATATATATATATATATATATATATCACTGTTTGTGTTTCTTTGGAAGCCCCAGGGACCAGAACAGGAGTAATTGTAACACTACTTAGTTGGGGACATGGCAGTTTGATTTTTACTTCTCTTTACCTCTTTTCGCCTCCACCTTGGTTTTCGTCTATGGCGTAGTTTTAACACTGTGGCTCGGAGAAGTGAACGGTTGTACAAATTATAGGTTCAACGATGTTCTAGACAAGATACTACTCCACTCACCTTGTGTTTGCATACGATAAGATAAACCTCAATCTATCAAACATGACTGAAATTGACGGATTCCTGAGAATGATTGAAACCTGGCAGTAATGTCGAAGATCATAATACCTTGGCAAATGTTTTGCAAAATGTAGTTTATTTTAGTTATTGGTAACATAAGTGTTTACAATTATTTTTCCCAATTCCACAGTTCTGCTGTTTGACAGCGGTTCGAAATGGTCTAAACTTTGAAGTACTCGTACCAGTCAGTTATTTGCCATGCGTGATACACGCTTAGGCGATCATGTATCTTTCGATACATGACTGACGAGGCAGGTTTTTTTCCTGCAGTAGATTGCCATTTTTTTCTGTGGTAGAACAGTTGCCATCCTAGGCTATAGAAGCCAGTCTGTTCTGCTATTTAGCCATAGCTGGGGGGGTGTAGAAGAAGAGGATTCATATTTTTCCGAAGAGTATTAACACGTAAGTGAATGTAATAGATTCGATTGGAATTCGAACTCCATGCGAGTCGTTATCCATTTCTCCACCGTGCCTCCTCTGGAATTTGAACTCGGCTCTCCGATTCCTAAATCCGAGCCGCTATCCATTACTCCACCGTGAGTCCCTCAAAGTCAGTTCTGTGCCATGCTTGATACACGCATAGGCGATCATGTAGCAGATTTTTTCCCACACTAGGTTACCATTTCTTTCTTCGTTACACTAGTTGCCATCCGAGGCTATAGAACCTGGTCTATATATATATATATATATATATATATATATATATATATAGTCTTAAAGTGTTCAATATAAGAGATAGAGCGTGTGTATATATGAAAATGAACATTGAAGTCAACACATAGAGGCGACAGGCTGTTTCATGCTGCCCCCAATTGTTTCAATTGAAAAAACGGAAAGCTTCATAAAAAGAATGAGATGGAAAGCCCACTTCTTTTTAAACCAGGACCTTCAAAATAACAATACACTCAAGGAAAAATACGCCTTGAAAACCAAAAAATGCCCCCCTGCAACAAAATTAGACGACTTCGAGAAAGACTTAACTGACCCTGTTAGAAACATAAAATTCCATAAAAAAACAAGATGTATTTAAAAAAAAAAATAAATAAAAGAAGATATAACTAAAATAAACAATTCAGCAAATGTATTTATCGCTGCTGGCAAAACAAGAAATTTATACAAACTAAGTCCCCCTCCTACGCACAATAAATTAATCAAGAACAGCATAACCAAAACATACAAAAAGGCACCCCAAACAATAGAACACGATATCAATAAGGAAGCTAAATCAATCGCCCAAAAATTAGACCTAGATGATCGAATAAGTTGTATTAGCAAGGCACAAGCCTTTATCACACTAAAAGACCACAAAGAAAATTTCAAAACCAATCCTGCATGCAGACTCATAAACCCAGCCAAAAGCGATCTAGGTAAAATAAGTAAAACAATACTAGAAAGAATTAATTCTGAACTTAGGAAGAAATTAGGAGTAAACCAGTGGAAAAACACAAAAGCAACTATTGACTGGTTCCACAGCATAAATATCAAACAAAATTGCCAATTCCTACAATTAGACATAAAAGAATTTTACCCATCCATAACAGAACGAATGTTAGATAAGACCATCATCTTAGCTCAGGAACAAATAATAAGAAAACCAAAGGAAATCGACAGCAGTAAATGATTACATGAAGAAGCAGGGAAAAAGTAAGATGGGATCTTTGACACTACAATGGATAAAAAAAAAGAAAAAGAGCTGGCCTGATGTTGCGTCTAGATGAAACAGCCTGTCGCCTCTAAGTGTTGACTTCAATGTTCACTTTTATATATATATATATATATATATATATATATATATATATATATATAATAAATTAACTGATTTAAAATATGTTTACTTCGTTACACAGTAATAACCATGTTTCAAAAATTGAAGCTAAAAACTTCAATTTTAATCAAATTAATAGCATTAGTTCTATTTCATCTACAAGCGAATTTTGGGATTACTTATTTTTAAATTTACTGAGTTTTAAACGCACATATAAATTCATAATCCCTGTTTCCAAGGATACAGAGAAATCCAATCATTTAGACAGGGGCGGTAGCGTGTTCATTTTTATTAAGTATTGTTGTATTAATTATGAGTTACGTTCAAAAAAGAGTTTAAGTTTAGGGAGGGTAGAGGTGTATTTTTCAAAGAACAACCAATCATATATCTTACAGTTCTTTCTTTATATATATATATATATATATATATATATATATATATATATATATATATATTAATGCATATTTCATTAAATAATATAGACAAGTTTTGTCGATTTATTTTAAGTAAGTTCCTTTCATATTGTCTGATAAGCTTAATCATGTTATCGTTGAAAGACGAAAGGAAAACACCATATTGATACATGTTTAAACTATGAAATCTCCACAAATATCTTTAAATGCCTATAATTTATAACAGAAGCCATTGGTTTATGCCAACGGCTTCCCATACTTAATAGTTCTCGTTTTCACTCTCTCGTGGTCTTGTGTGACGTCACGAGCTGCGACGCGATTTTCGCTTCCGCGTCTCGTATATAGGAATTTGTCGTTACTTGGAAATTTTCATGCAGCAAGGGCGGACTATCATTGTTTTTTCGTCCGTGTGTTGTTTGATTTATTGAAATTGTCATCTTTGATAATGGCTTGTGTAAACCGAAAGCTTAGACTGGATTTAAACATGTATCAATATGGTGTTTTCTTTTCGTCTTTCAACGATAATGTGATTAACCTTATCAGACAATATGAAAGGAACTTACACACACACACACACACACACACACACACATATATATATATATATATATATATATATATATATATATATATATATATATCAGTCAGTTATGTGCCATGCGCGATATATATTTTTTAAAACTCCCATAGTACTCGTTGGAAAGTATCATGTTATTTACATGTTGATCAATAATTCTCCGGAGTATCATCGCTTGCAAGGATCAAAGTGTAGTATATGTTCTTCGCCTCTCTACCTGACTTACGGCCATATTACACTGTTCTCGTACGATCAGTAAAGGTTTCTAATATCGAGCCTGGTCAGGGCATAAAGGGTGACCGCTTAGGAATACCGGGTGCAGTAAACTTCGATGTTCGGGTGGTGTAATAAATAACAGAATTGGATATCGGAGTGCCGAGTTCCAGTTGGGTTCGTTGTATTCACTGACACGCAAATACCCTTGAGAAAGTTCTGAATCCCCCTTTTCTACCCCCATCTATTGGTTAACACAATAAGAATTGTATGAATAAACCATTATTACCCCTAAAACTTCTTATGATCTAAAATAGTTTTCTAGATTTAAATAACCTTCAAAGGGTTGATAAACCGTAAAAAAACAAATCAATTCAAGTCTATGCAGGTTTCTCTTTTCGGACAGTTCGCGGAAAGAGCTTTGAGGGATTACTTTCTAAATACTATTAAAATATCTTGGATCTGTCAATTTTGGATTGGCCGATGACAACTCCATGTTAAGAAGGACCTTGTGTTACAACTTGTCATCGTAGAGAGAAATAACCGTGCCTTAGAGCTGGGCTCAAATTGGTCTATCTATTCGTCATCTTTGTTTTTTTTCTATTTGGGATGTTCACAGAAGAATTTTCAGAGATCCTGCAATAGCACCTCCATCAAAGCACTAAAAAACTGACATTTTGGTGAACTATGACAATGGTTGCGTGGACAATTTTTGTTCTTGGGCTATATGTACGCACATAAGAACCACCACATTAAAAATGACCTTGTGCCACACCAGGAAACCAATGCTCATTTAACCGGTCTGAGATCAAATTGTAGTATCTGTTCTCTCTTCATTTTAAACTTATCAGAGAAATTTAGAAGATTTTAAACCCGAAGCAGCATCTCTTCAAACATAGAGAGTTGGTGGATATCGTCCTCCCTGTGGGGACTTGTTAAATTCTGTGTAAAGCGCTTCGTGTCACGTACACCCCAGGGAAAGTTTGTAAAAAAGCGGATCTTTACCCGGCTTTCAAGCTAGGATCAAACTGTAGTACCTGCTCTCCTGTATACGGTGGTTGTGCCCTTAAGCGTATTTCGATTCGTTAATGAGGGATATCTAATCCCGGTGATTCCAAAGCCGCGGTTAAAGATCATCCCTCATTGCGTTAACGGATAAAAAGTTTGAAGGATACTGACGTCAACTTGATAGCTATACTGGGGACAGGGTAACGTTTGTCCCTTAGTCGTTTGCCATCGTGTGTGCGTTCTTCCTAGGATAAAGCTGGTGTTTCCAACCTTCCGACTCGGACTAGTATTAGGCATGTGCGTTCACTCTAGAATTAAATTATCTCTCCCTAACCCTCTGCCTAGGATCAGTGAAGTAACACTGTGTCCTTCCTGGGATCAAAATATCGCTCCCCAGTTCTCCCATTAAGATCAGTGTCTGTGCACTCTGCTTCGGATAAAATCATCGTTTTCCGGCCCTCCGAATCTGTCCGCACTTCAACCTGTGATCAGTGA
>OZ010600.1:6067473-6094973 GCA_963932145.1 Acanthosepion lycidas
ACTACTATCTCTTCGCTCTCTCTGTATATATATATATATATATATATATATATATATATATATATATATATATATATGTATATATATGTATATAGCACTCTCAGTCTACAATCTGTCTGTGTATGTATCTATCTATCTATCTATTTTTACATACATACATACATATATATATATATATATATATATATATATGCATGTATGTGTGTGTGTGTGTATATATATATATATATATATATATATATATATATATATATATGCATATATATATATATATATATATATATATATATATATATATATATATATATATATATATTCATCGCTCCCCCAGACTTCTATCTATCTATCTACTGATATGTCTCTCAGGTTGAAATCAATCAATCCATGCTGATATATCTCTGTCTGCTACCCCCCTCTCTCTCTCTCGATATATATATATATAGCCCTCTCAGTCTACAATCTATCTATCTATCTATCTATCTATCTATCTATCTATCTATCTATCTATCTATCTCAGTCTTTTCTTAAAATCTATCTTCCACGACTTTTCGATTCCTTTCTGAATCTCTTAATGCTCCATTTTATTATAATTTGCTATTTTTCCTGGACAATTTACCTGATGACATCCACTAACTTCACCATTTCCCCAAGAAAAATCCTGTAATAACAATCCCAATAGTTATTTTATGGATATATTAAAAATGCATTCTCCCATGCCTTAAACCGGAGTGTGGAGGAGAAGAGGGAGGGGAAGAGGGAGGAGAAGAGGGAGGAGCAATGAGGAAGGTGGGAGGGAGGAAATGCTGAAAAGTCGACGTGTACTAAAAGATCGATTGATTCTGTTGCATTAAATTAAAGCCGATATCATTTTTTTTTTCAAAAGTCAAATATTCTTAAATATAAGTGGGCCTTCGGGGTATGTCTGATTATCCGTTTTCTTTTTACCTGCTGGGGAACTGCATCTTTCTCCGTCTGTTTCTTTTTCTTGGATTCGAACAACAGAAATTGAATTAGCGTTTATTTTCTATAAACAAAACAATTTTCTTTTCGTTCGTACTGGAGATTTGATTTTGCATTCAAAAGTAATTTTCCTCAATTCATGAACCTCTGTTGACATCGATGCAAACTAAATTCATAAGTAATGGCAACGAATGCTACGATTCTTGATAGAGAAAAAGAACTAATAACAACGGCTTTAAAGATCATCATCTAATATTGATTCCATTGGTCAGAAATGGAATCCTGCTTTTAACTGTTGCCATGAGTTCAAAGACAATGGTAACCCTTTTCATTGTTATATATATAGTGATTATTTAAAGCGCAGCTAAGATCAGGCACAAGGCCGAAATTATGGGGCACTAGGTAAGGAACGAACTCACTACTCAGTCGTAACTGATCTAGCAAACAAGCTTTCTAACGATTACACCATGTCGAGATACCCCACGACAAGGCATATATAAATCTCAAGTAAATATGCTTCACTATAACCTAATAGTTTTTTTCTTCCTAATGTTAACGTTAAAGTTGTCTCCTTTGCACTGAAAAATGTCTCATTTTGGCTGTGATAGAATTACCTTCCTTGAATTGAGGATGTATTAATATATGGAAAAATTAAAAATTCTCAATTGAAAAGCAAATAATTGTAAAGCCTAAAGAAACACTCCCTTTCGGTAAACCTGTATTTCCATATTACAAATTGTTATTCCGAGCGGTAATCACAGTTGCTTGTCTATATATTCTGAAATGAGGTGTTATGTACACTATTTACATTATTCGGACTATTGTCCTCATCTTTGTCGCAATATTTATTGCAACGTTTCGGCCTTTCAGTATCTGTTTATATTTCTGAGATGAGGTATTATGTACACTATTTACATTATTCCGACTATTGTCCTCATCTTTGTTACCATATTTATTACAACATTTCGGCCGTTGTACGCTCCGGTCTTCTTCAACGACACATGGCACTGTGGATAAAAGCGTTGGTTAGATCCAGTGACAGGACAAAACAGTGTGAGTTCAATACCAGGTAAAGGCAATGGAGATTTTGGAGAGGGGAATTAACAGGAGATAACTGATAACTGACATCCATTAAAAAAACCTGGCACGTGGAACTAGAACAGTCTACCCCTCAACTACAGTTTCTTGTTAAACAATAATACAGTTAGGCTTTTTTTCAGTTTCCTAAAATAAATTGATGTCTGTAAACATATTAGATATTAAGATTTTAGATTATTGAAGCCCTCAGGAACATATTAATATAGAGATATTGGATGTGAAGAGTAGAGCTTATTGAAGATATCGGGTTCTCCTTCATATAAAAATCTATTGGATCTAAAGTAATGGGCTGTTTGAAGGCCTCATGAACTCAGATATATGAAATGGCATAGAATATAAAGAGTAGAGCTTATTCTGTCAAACTGATTGTTATGAAAATAAATTGGACTAGTGCTTATTGAAAACCTTATGAACTCATTGATATAAAGATATGTTGAACCTAAAGAGTTGGGCTTATTGTAGACCCCATGAACGCATTGATATAAAAAGACATTGAATAAAAAGAGTAGAGATTAATGAAAGCCTCACGAACTCATAATTATAAAAAATGGATATAAAGAATAATGCTTAATTAAGATCTCACAATCTTATTAATATAATTTTTTTATACTATTTATATTATTCGGTCTGTTGTCTCCATTTTCGTCGCCATATTCACGATGCTTTGACCGCTGTAAGCTCCAGCCATTGTACGCTCTGGCCTTCTTCAGGTGATTGGATTTCGAACTTAACCCCTTGTTTTGTCTAAAGAGCTAGATTGTTGTACTTCCACCGTATCATGCCTCTTTGGTCTCAGTTTATTTTCTTTTTAACTGAACAGAAATATAGACACTTCCTGAAGAAGGCCGGAGCGTACAACGGCCGAAATGTTCTGAATATGACAACGAAAATGAGGACAACAGCCCGAACAATGTAAATAGTGTGAATAGTTACAATACCTCATCTAAGAAATATAGACATATCCCGAAGAAGGCTGGAACGTACAACGGCCGAAACGTCGAGAATATGGCAGCGAAAATTTGAACAACAGTCCGAGCAATGTAAATAGTGTAAATAATTACAATACTTCATCTCAGATATCTAGACAGATCCTGAGGAAGGACGGAGCGTACAATGGTCGAAACGTCGTGAATATGGCAACTAAGACGAGGACAACAGTCCGAACAATGTAAATAGTGTAAATAATTACAGTGCCTCATCTCAGATATATAGATATATTCTGAAGAAGGCCAGAGCGTATAACGGTCGAAACGTATTGAATATGGCAACGAAGACGAGGACAAAAGTCCGAACAATGTAAATAGTATAAATAATTGCAATAACTCATCTCATATGTCTAGACAAATCCTGAGGAATGCCGGAGAGTACAACTGTCGAAACGTCGTTAATATGGCAACGAAGACGTGGATAACAGTCCAAACAATGTGCATAGTGCAATTAATTACAGTACCTCATCTCAGATATCTAGACAGATCCTGAGGAAGACCGGAGCGTACAACGGTCGAAACGCCGTGAATATGGCAACGAAGATAATGACAACAATGTAAATAATTTTAATAACTAATCTAAGAAATAGAGACATGCAAACGTTTTTATATTAACACATCGTATCGACAGATTATTATTTATTAAAGGTTGTAACCACTTATTAATATAAAAGAAATCACTAAAAAAGTGTTCATTCAAACATCGAGAAATGTTGAAATAAGTTTTATTAAATTGATATGCATAACAGTTATTTGCTAAATTTGTTGGAAGCCAAAAGTATTGAATGCCGGCTAATCACCGGAAGTTTCTGCTGCGCTCGGCTTGATTCATATCCGTTGTTTTTTTTCTCTCAATCAGCAGGATTACCATTGCTGTCTTCTCTTGCCATTGCATGGTTGAACCTTGCATTTGTTTTAAGTAGTTCTTTTAATTAACAGTTTCAAGAGGTCTCTGAAAATTGAAATAAAACAAAACAAAAAAAAATCTATGCTAGTCTGCGCGTTTTTTCTTAATTAATTTTTTTTTAATTCTTGAAAGATTCAGAGCTTTTTATTTTCTCATAGCTTGAAAGAGACGTGTCATTTCTTTTGAACTATGTAGAAATTAACTTACCCATGTCAAGGTTGACAAAGGGTGAAGTATATTTTTTCATACTATTTACATTATTCAGACTGTTGTCTCCATCTTCGTTACCATATTCACGAAATTTAGGCCGCTCAATGCTCTGACCGTTGTACGCTCTGCAGATGATTGGAATTTAACCGCTTTTTTTGACTAACGGGGTAGATTGTTCTTGTTCCATCATGCCATTTCTGGATGTCAATTCTGAGATGAGGTATTGTATTATGTTGGTGCAAAAATAATGACGTAATAATGTCGTTTTTTGACGTATTTTTAACGTCAAAAACGACATTATTACGTCATTATTTTTGCACCAACCTAATATTAGGTTGGTGCAAAAATAATTTCGTTTTCTAACATATGTTACTATGTGAGAAAACGAAATTATTTTTGCACCAACCTAATAATTAGAGTTGAATTAAAGGGAGGTAACTGATATTGCGACACCCGGAGGGGGCCTGACACTATGGAAGGAGAGCAATGTAGCCAGTTAGACAAAATAAGAGGTTCAATTCGAAATTCCAATAATCTGAAGAAGGCCAGAGTGTACAACGGTCGGAGCGTACAACGGCCGAAACGTCGTGAATATGACGACGAAAATGGAGACAATAATCCGAATAATATAAATAGTATAAAAAATATTTATATTAATAAGATTGTGAGAATTTCGATAAGGACTATGGTAAATATGTGTGGTAAGTTAATTTTGGAAGACTGATTTCCCAGACAAAAAAAAAAAAAAAAATCCTTCTCTTCTCGGGCAGGTATTGTGGAATTCCAGTGACAAAATTTCATTTTTCATTAGTCAAGATATCTTTTTTTATATTAAGGGTGTCAGGAGCATCACTGTTAATATATGAGGGATGAGCTGTGATATGAATAAAAGAGGTGGTAGTAGGGAGTGAGAATTATGAGGATAGGATGGATAGATAATGACTGACTCATCTTTTGAAATATATATGGAACCATCATGAAGATATATATATTTTTTTTTTTCAAAAAGTATCAGTTCGTGTAAAATACAATTGGCGTATAACTTTCTCCTTACATTTTGAATTCGGGGGAAAGGAAGATGATACAATTGGTGATACGATAAAACGCAGTCTGTCCGATAAGTATCCGACCATTTAATAGTATCGGGGGAGTGGCCTCCCTAGGGAAATAGCGATTTAGTCCGCTTCAAACTATTTCTATCTATCTATCTATCTATCTATCTATCTATCTATCTATCTATCTATCTATGTCTGTTCATTATCTATCTATCTATCTATCTATCTATCTATCTATCTATATATCTATCTATCTATCTATCTATGTCTGTTCATATCTATCTATCTATCTATCTATCTATCTATGTCTGTTCATTATCTATCTATCTATCTATCTATGTTCATATCTATCTATCAATCTATCTATGTCTGTTCATTATCTATCTATCTATCTATCTATCTATCTCATTCTGTTAATTATCTATCTATCTATCTATCTATCTATCTATGTTCATATCTATCTATCTATCTATCTATCTATCTATCTATCTATGTTCATATCTATCTATCTATCTATCTATCTATCTATCTATCTATGTCTGTTCATATCTATCTATCTATCTATCTATCTATCTATCTATCTATCTATCTATCTATCTCATTCTGTTAATTATCTATCTATCTATCTATCTATCTATCTATCTATCTATCTATCTATCTATCTTAGTCTGCCCTTTCAGAAAATGCGAAAAGCAGAAGATAGAGAAATTATAGTAAAGAAGTCTAAAAACTAGTAATGCACAACAGTTGAATTCCTAGCAGAAAAATTCCCAGAATCTCATTCAACGTCAGGTGACGTTTCGTGATTCTCTCAAAAAAAGCCTGTGATACCGTCTTCCGTCGAACCACAAAAAAAAAAATACCCTTGCGCGTGCATGGTGGGTAAATCAAATTGCTTTTTCTCAGACAAAAGTTTGGTTCAATTATTGTTTCGTTTTCCTTCTATGTTACATACAGACTGAAAAATACATCGCTATTTAACTACCTTCATATACAAATACAATTCATCAAATCTATTATCAAGTCAATGTTTTCATAATGATATCAATAATAACCAACCCATGTTGGAAAAAGATGCCGTATATAATTTTTTTCATAATTATTCGGGTTTGTTTCACGATATTTAAATACATTTAGTAAAAGACGCCAAAGTAGTTGAATGTCTAGATTTATCCGAAAAAGAATTGATATGAACAATCTTGAGACTCTTCTTAATACATTGGAGTCTTACGGCCACATCACGTAGAAACAGAGTTTTAACGAAGTCAACGAAGTTAAGCAACGTCGAACCTGGTCAGCCTCCAGAACAATTAGAAAACTGTTTGAGTTATTAATAGACGAGTCCCAAAGAAATGTGAATTTCAGCTTATAATATCTGTTTTAAAAAAATAATATGTATAAAAACATATTTGATTATAATACATTTCATTATAGAACTGGAGCATTATTCATTTTCATATATCATTGTGTATTTTATTGATATTCACTTTTATTTGATTTTGCACATTTTAAACACACACGCACATACACACACACGCGCTCTCTATCTCTCTCTCTCTCACGCACACACACACACACATATATATATAAAAGGGAACATTGAAGTCAACACTTAGAGGCGATAGTCTGTCTCATGCTAGATGCAATCGTCAGGACTCGTGGCCTGACGATTGCATCTAGCATGAAACAGACTGTCACCTCTAAGAGTTGACTTCAATGTCCACTTATATATATATATATATATATATATATATATATATATATATATATATATATATATATCCACACACACACAAATTGTAGGTCTGATGATTTGGATCGTGATTACGTTTCCAATGTAATAAATTATAACCATGGAATATTAGTGTTTGAGCCTTTTATATTATATTCTTACTCTGTCCTGGACATTGAGTTCTACCTGGATTCTATCCTCTTGGGAATATATATATATATATATATATATATATATATATATATATATATATATATATATATAAATTTATATATTTTATATATATATATATATAAATATATATATATATACATTTATATATATATTTATATATATAAATTTATATATTTTATATATATATATACATATATATATATATATATATATATATATATATATATATATATATATATATATATATATATATATATATATATATATATACATTGACCACTAATATTATCTATCTATCTATCTATCTATATCTCTCTCTATATATATATTTTTAAACGGAACCGTCATATAGCCTGATTTTGCTGTTTTTAAACTACAAACTTACCATGATTTAAAACTAAAATCGACTTTGCTAACCAGACGGTCCGTCGTAACTAAACCGGAGAAAGCACGTCAAGCTAAATGACGCTTCCGTATAGGATACAGGTTCGATTCCTTTTGGAGGACGCATATTTTCTATGTCATTTTTCGGACATTTAGTACAGTAAATGTTGTTAATACTGTTTATTATGAACAGAGCATTTACATAAATATTTGTGTTTTTTTAAATAACATATAACAATAAAATATATGAAAATAATTGTCGGATTTTGTCCATTTCGTAGTGTGTGACGTCATTTTCTTACATTAAGATACGCTTTGAGCAGATATGGCTGTTCGAAGGAAATCATGAGAAGTTCGTAGTATTATATATATATTTATTTATTTTGAACAGAAATTTTATACCACAAAATTTATATATATAGTTTTAAAAATGACGGTGTGTATTCTTTTAAAAAACATTTTTCGCCCAACACTTCCTCAGAATTCGTTGAAAAAAACAAAAAAACAGGAAAAACCTAAACAAACAATAAATGATTATAAACTGTAATATATTATCGCAAATTTAACAAAATAATGAACAACAAGAGAACGATAATATTCAAGTCAAGAGTGTTTGCATAACAATAAAAAGAAAATTTTATATAACAAAATGTACAAACATTTGTTGAAAAAGTTTAAAGCATTCAAATGTCTTTGTATGTTTGGATTTGAGTTTTAGTAATGTTCTGATTAGATAGATCTTTGTGGAATAACGTATGTGAACATGAGATAGTATAATACAGTATAATGTGGCCTATGTTGAAATTAAACAGCTTGAGGTTTACGAAAATTGTGTGTGAATGGAGTGGGCTTACTCCATGTTTTAGTGTTAAAAGAATTTTAACGTATTGTCTGAAATGAAGAATAGTGACACGTACGGTATTAGCTCTGGGTGAGATTTTCCCACCTCAACGTTTGTTTCTGAATTTTGTGCCGTTAATATACACAATATGCGTCACGTGGTAGGCTCCAGAATTTTGGGGGTGCAAATGTATTTTTGCTCGGGTCAAAATTAAGGTCGGCACATTCGGATGTAGTTGACGACACAAAATTGATATTTTCCAGCCAATCAGAATGCGTTGTTGTATTATTAAATTTGGAGCCTGTGATGTGGGGTTTTTACGAATGCTATAGGATCTTGATCCTATAAATCTCATTTCTGAAGCGTCAAATCTCCTCTTCATCTGTGATGAAAATATCCAGCATTCACTACCATATAGGATGATATTATATAGCAGTTCAATCTTTTCTTTGCTTTTTCCCGTTTCTTAATACTTTGTTTAGATTTTGGAAAGCATCTTAGTTATTCGAATGCGCCTTCGGATTTCAGCATCACATTTTCTGTCGTCTGTTAAAACACTTTCCTATTTCTGTACTTGTTTCATTTTGAAGTCCCCATTTCGTAGCTAGTGCCTTGGGTTGTTCATATTTCTAACGATCCTAAATTTTATCCCCTTTCATTTGATTCTTAGTTCTTTCTTCCTGATTTCTTTTACTATCTTGTCTAGGAGTTTCTACAGTTTTGTCTGTGTCAGCCATCAACGTAGACAACATATGTCATCTGCAAATTGTAGAAACACTGTTATTATTTAAAATATTTTATCGCAAATGTAACAAAATAATGAACAAGAAAACATTAATATTCAAGACAGGAGTGTTTGCATAACAATAAATAGAAATTTTTATATAACAAAAGAACGTTGAGTAAAGACATAAAAGCAACCAAACTAACTCATTTAATGAAACGTTACAAGGAGACATGTTTAATGGGTTTGCTGAAGAAGTACCCCAAAACTGATTTCTCATCAGCAATTTTTATTAATAAATGTAGAGTTACCAGTTGATTGTGTTAGAATTTGTGCTATTTCATGTAAATACTGAAGTAAAACGATTTAGAAGAAAATAGGCAGTAGACTGAATTATTTTTTTGAGTTGTCTTATTGACAGTAAAATGATAGGCTGATGATGATGGCATCAAGATAAATGCTGCGATCATTGGACAAGATGTTTGTTTGAGTGGTTGGGGTCAGAACTAAGATGCTTTAAGTATATTTACCAAGACATTTTCACATTTTGCAAAGCTTAACTACTGCCCACCTTGCCAAAAAGATTTCAAAGATGCCAAATTAATATCATAGCCACAAACCTCTTTAGATAATAATCAAAAAGAAAATGTTTGGTATATCAATAAAAGACATATATATGAGAAAGAATAACAATGCCCTAACAAAATATGTGGGAGGCGATAAAAATTGTTGCAAGTAATGTTATCATTTGAAAAAAGTAGAAAAATTATCAAAATCAATGTTTGGAAAACTGATAAAGGTTTTAAAAGGTCAAAGAGCCCATATTGTACAATAATTAAAGATTGTTCAGGTGTATTAGTTATTGCGGTAAAACTATTTTCCTGATCCATATCGGTAAAGTTTATTTAAAAATAAAAAAATATAAGGCACTTAATTGCAAGAAAAATATCTTCTCCAAGCAAGTTATTATAAATATTGCTGATGGACACAGAATTTCTGAAATTAACCATAAAACTTTATATAATTTACCATACAAGTATATCATTAAGTTCCACAAGATCTATTGCTTAATAGAACTTATCGAGAAAACAGTGTTTTATATAATAATCAAACAGAATCTAGGTAAACACAGGAAGATAGATGCGAAGACACTTTTAGATAGATAGATAGATAGATAGATAGATAGATAGATAGATAGATAGATATGAACGAACAGACTGATCTGACTTGCTGAAAACAGATATAGGAAGACTGAAATAAATAGATAGTCTGAAAGATATCAACACAGATATGAATTGAATGAGATAGATAGATATGAAGAGAGATAGATCGTTCATATCTTAGATAGATATATAAGGAACATAATAATATAAATAGATATATTGAATAAGATAGATAGATAGATAGATAGATAGATAGATAGATAGATAGATAGATAGATAGATATGAACGGACTAAACTGGATAGATAGATAGATAGATAGATAGATAGATAGATAGATAGATAATTAACAGTCCTCCTAAAATGCATAAATACGTTTTTAATAATAATTATATTTGCTGCATGAAAGTTAATTAAATTTTGTCATGATAAAGAAGACATTTGACAATAAACATCAAGGAAGTCATTTAATTCTCTTTGACTTCTAAAATATCCGTCCGCCATCGTTTATCTTCTTATAACATCAGGCCGTTTATTTGTCCTCGAATATTTTGAAAACTTAAAATAAAGTCTTATTTTAAGACATTCATCTAATGTTTTGTTTTGTAATGTTTAAAATAAAGTGTATTCATTTTGATGATATTAATTTCTATATAATAACATTAGATTCTAGGAAAAAAAAAAAACAAGATATGTATACAAGGGGGGTGATGAAAACTATTCAGCCCGACCAAAAATTAACGATAAGAAAATCCTCATACTTTGTTATATCTGGGAAGTGGTCTGGCTGAGAAAACGTCAGTAATCTGTCATGTATTTTTTGGATACTCTATCTATCTATCTATCTATCTATCTATATATCTATCTATCTATCTATATATCTCATTCCTATCTATCTATCTATCTATCTATGTAAATAATATATATCTGTCTATACATGAATAATGTATCTTTCATCATAGGGGATCATATATTGATGTGTGCATAAGCAAGAAGTAAGAAATAAATTAATATACACATAAAAATCGCAGTTTAAAGAGTGTCACTCACTTCAGAGACATGCAATTGATTCCAACAAGCGTGAGAATGTAGGAAGTATCCACCCCATCAAAAATCTGACCGTAGCTCTATTAGAACCCATGTAAACACACACACAAACTTGCCAGACTCCATCCAAAACATACTATACTATGTGTATATATATGTGCATATTTCGTTAAAAACGACAGACAAGGTATTATGATTAAGATTTTTATTTAATTTATTTTGTGTTCGAACAAGTGCTTTCTTTTTTGGACACAGAGTGTGTAGAAACTGACCAAATGTTCTTTGATTCCAATGTTCTCGTAGAATATAATAATAACACTTTTATCACCTCATTATATAAAAAACCTACTATCAGAAGCTCATGCCACCTTAACTTTAAAAGAAAAGGCTCACTCAGATACAAAATATCAGTAATAAAAAAAACTTTCTAAAAAGAACATACCAGAATTCATCCTCTCAACTACTCTTCCTTAAAGAACTCAATAACGTAAAACAAACACTAATTAACAATGGCTTCCCTAACGACTTTATAGACCACCAAATTATACTATTTCTCCTCAAAGTAAATAACAACGATAGTGAATACACTACCCCAATTGACCCAAATAAAAAAAAATCAAATTAATTTAAATTAAAATTTAAGACAGCTAACCTTATCCTCAACAATAATAACACACCAGTTCTCTATATGTAAATAGCAAAACAGCCTTGGATAGGAGAAGGACAACTCTGAATTCAAAACCTGCGGAGGGTCGCTTGGGGACCTTGTGGCACCAGGTCTCTGTATTCGACCCTACAAAAAGTGTGGTTGGTTCTGCACAAAGTCTTCACCACTATAATCAAATCATACGTGCTGGTGTCTGGCTGTCGGTTTCTAGGAACTGAGCTGACCCTGATACGTCGAATACGACAGGAGAGTCAACCATTATCTTACCCCACCGATGAGCTGTGATATAGCGAAACAGCCTGTCTGTGGATGACAATATATATGCTCCGGAAAAAATTATTTGGTTGAACTCTCTGGGAAGGAATTGTGGGTTTATAAACAGTGACTATTACGGCTAATAATGCAAGACCCTTCGATAAAACGAATCGAGTTCTCTCAGTCACTGTTTGTTTATCTGAAAATGAATACACTTAAATTCACCTTCATCTCTACCGTGCGCCAACGGCTTAGTAGCAGAATGCCCGACTGACGCCAATTCGGTCGAGTTTCGATCCTAGCTAGAGGCAATCGGACGTCTAGTCACACTGATGAGCTGTGATACAACGAAACAGTCTGTCTGTGGATGATTGATGTGATTTCGTGACCCTGGGTTTCAGGCTTTTGCGATCGTAAGACTCTCATCAATCCAACCAAATATGTTAGCTCTATCTTTGATATTGAGCGCTTTCTAATAAGTACCGCCCATATAATAATATATTACATATATCTATCTATCTATATATATTTATATACACACACTTCCCCACTCATATATATATATATATATTTATATATATTGAGACTTTTTAGGCGATACATTTATTAATTTCAAAGAATTACATAACTCTTATCACCTTTAAGTTAGGATCATCTGACTACAATCAACTTGTTATGTGAAGACCCAATGGAAGCAATCCAATGTTAAGTTTTCCAGGACCTTTGCCACAGGATACTTTATTTTGGTCCTTATATTTATCTTCAGCTTAGGAAACAACCAAAAGTCACAGGTAGAAGATCTGGGATGTAGGGTGAATGAGGGGCAGTTTTGATGCATATCTGACAAAATAAAGCTTTCAAATTGTCTTCACGTCACGACTGCAGTTTCGCAAACTAGCGGTGTTTAGTCGGGTGTGTTTGATGAGCTTTAACAACCATCTCCTTCAGTTTCGAATATCAAAAGAAAGCAAGTCAACTTATTAGATATATTAAAATGACAACAATCTAGGACAATTAAAACTGCCTTTCCTAAAAAAAAAAAAATTAAAAATTTTCGATAGATAAATTTTTGTCTAAATTAAGCAAAATTGTCTATATGTAAGACATGGTGTGGTCGCAGAAATTGTCTGACCGCCATGACTGGGTTCTCCTGCTTGTCTGGTATATACAAAGTCCTGTTGCAGGACATAGGATATTCCAGTAGCCACCCTCTTGACCCAGGCCAGCACTACCTCCCTGGCTATGGTCTTCATTAACTTGAGGAATCGTTGTCAATGAGGCCTGGATCTCACCAACAAATGTCTTATCAGAACGAACAGTGTGAGTTTTTCGAGCTGACGTACTTTTTTGATCACCATTAGACTCATTCAAGTCTTTCCGAATCCTATTCACTCAAGCCCAAACAATCGGGTATGTTCGAATGCCAAGCTGTACAGCATGCCATTATATATATATATATATATATATATATATATATATATATATATATATATATATATATATATATATATGAAGAAATATAGTTTTAAGGCGTCCTATATTTATGGTATAAAGTGCTCAGTATCAGAGATAGAGCGTATGTAAATATAAATGTGAACATTGAAGTCAACACTAAGAGGCTGTTTGATGCTAGGCGCAATCGTCAGGCCGACTGATGATTGGCTTGACAATTGCGTCTAGCATGAAACATCCTGACGCATCTGAGTGTTGACTTCAATGTCCACTTATATATATATATAGTTATATACATTTTGTGTCGATTAATTTTATTGATCGACTTTTAAAAATTACGGATAATCATTTTCAGATAAAGAGGAAATTCCGTCAGATATTTTCCATTTCGGAAGTCATATTTTTCAGCTTTCGACTTTTTTAAGTCATCATCAGTGTACGTAGAAAGAAATGGTGAGTTTTGCAGAACTAGTGAGTGTTTTGAGGCAAGCAAAATGTGATTGGTGTGTTTTTTTCAAAGTCTTTTTTTTTCATACACATAGCGTCCTTTTGATACTTCGGGGGTTTTTTGGGGGCGGGGTGGGGGTGCAGGCAGGACTGTCCATGTTTACTGATTATTCTATGTTTATAAACTCATCCATGAGTTATCTTGTGCTTGTTTTCCTGTACCACAAAGCTGCAGTAACCAGAATAATTTGGCTGATAGTTACGCAAACAAACAAAAAGCAAAAATACATGCAGTACCTATTTTCGGGTTGCCCATGCCATCAAAAAACCCGTTTCTCCTTTCGGACTGGCCCAATGTTTACGAAAAACATATACTACAGTCCTTAATGACGAGAAAAAAAAACACTTCTAAACGTATACTGGCAGACACAGACAATTCAATAAATTAATATTTTAGCACATTTTTTTTCTTTTGCTCGCCACTGTATTATATGTGCTTGTTTTGAATCTCTAAATAAGAAGGAGAAAATGGCGGAAAACCACTAACAGCAATGCCTGTAACGCGAGCGATTCTCTGCTGTTGCCATGTTAGTAATAATAGCCTTATAGCTATGCATCACATTCTTATTTTGAGTGAATACTTTCATGCCTGAAAGGCATCAGTAAACAATATTTTTGAAGAATTATGAATCATATAAACCTACAAGGTCGACGAGTAGGCACGTTCAACAAAACACTGGAGTGTATTAAAATTAGATTCATCTATTATAAAGCAGCGATAGATTGAATTTTGGGTGTTTTCAACATTAGCAAAACAAAATTGATCGAATTGTTATGCAATAATTCTGCTACCAGCCATATATATATATATATATATATATATATATATATATATATATATATATATATATATACACACACACACACACACACACACACACACACACACACACACACACATATATATATATATATATATATATATAATAGAGTGTGCAGTTTTTATATTATATCATAAAGAAGTAAATATAAGTTTTTTGCCTAGAAGTGATAAAATTGCGCCCTGAAGATGACAATTTGAAATTGTTGAAAGTACTTGGCTTGTCAATTCCATCTGACAACTCAAATATAAGGATCGTATTATTCGAGCAATTGATAATAAGTTAATGTCTGATTAAATCTTGTTAGTAAAGTGATTTCGTCATTAATCTCATTAACATTTCTAATTAATTCTTAATATAAATTACTTTTTTATGATAATATATATATATATATATATATATATATATATATATATATATATATATATATATATATATATATATAATTATTTAAAAAAAAATGTGATTCCATCGCGACACAAAAATTACTGTTTTGAAACTTGACTCAAGTCCTTAAGTTTAATTCCAATATTAAACTTAAAATTTAGAGTAAAGTTTCATTCTCAAGCGAGGTTTAGAATAACTAACTGAAGAAAGGTTTCACTCATTTATAGGTTGGAAGTGGAAGTGTAATCTATTTTTTTACTTTCTTTATCAAGGGATTACTACCGTGATGAAAGTATCAATGTAAATTATATGTCATGTCGTGTAAGTTTGTGTCGGGGGATTTTTGTTTTTGCTACATGCATTCATCACTGTCACGATGGAATCATTTAAAATATAATTATAATTTAAGCTTTACTTCTGTATAGAGAACTTTTTTAAAAAATAAAAGCATAAATACTAAAGAAATTTGGTTCATTGATCTAACTGTTCTTTCCTATTACATCAATACACACATATTATATATATATATATATATATATATATATATATATATATATATATATATATATATATAAAAGGTAGGATGTCTGTGTGTGTAACGAATGCACGGCCACAATTTTCGACGGATTTGCACCAAAATTTACATGCACATGCTCCAAGTTAGCGGAAAGGCCAAGACCGACTTTGCGTTTCCCAACTCCCATCGATAGTGGAAATAATCGATTTTTCATGCTTCTACGGCAGTTTTCATGTAGTTTGCGGCCATTTTGTACTGGACAGAGTGAGAGCCAATAGCTGACTGCCACGAATAGGCAGGAGGATTCTATTGGCCAGCGTGAGAGCCAACAGCTGACTGACACGAATGTTAACTAGCATGAAAAAAATCGATAGCTGCATTCGTCACAAGTGGGAAAAATTTAAATCTGCATGGCACTTTACTCCATTTGGCTCATTCGCCTGCATAAACTCAACGTTGATTCTGATTCCGCAGAAATGGGTTGGGTGTGAAACATTATTTGTTGTTAACATTCCTTTTTTCATTCGTTTTTTCCCAGTTACGAGTCCTTTTTTAAAGCTGTTCGTTTTGTGTTCATTTTGTTTATTTCTTTTTTCGTAACAGATTTAATGTTTAATATAGACCTTAGAAAAAATTCGCAGTGTGAGACAGACAAGAAGTAAGGCATGTAGCAACATCAGCACGGCAAAGGGCCCTCCTTTGAAGGCAAGGAAGGGCAAAAATATTTTAAGTCAAGTAATAGCGACTGCTGTATGAGTCGTATGATGTTTTAATCAAGCACGGGCAACGCCGGGCCATGCTGCTAGTATATATATATATATATATATATATATATATATATATATATATATATAATTATTTATTTTAAAAAAATTTATAACATAAATATGTTATAAAATCACTACAAAAATAGCCATTTTGTTTCAACACCCACGGTAAGACACCGTGGGTGTTGAAACAAAATGGCTATTTTTGTAGTGATTTTATAACATATTTATGTTATAAATTTAAAAAAAAATAAATAATTATATCTGCTCTACTTTGTATTGAGCACTCTTTTAAGAATAGTAATTGTTGGTTATTGGAATTCATTCCATATACACCAATCATATACTTGGGTATATATATATATATATATATATATATATATATATATATATATATATATTACAAATTGAGAATCTTTTATCTGAAATTATTGGGGCCGGAAGTGCTTTGGGTTCCACATTTATTCAGATTTTGATATCCCTTTGCATTTCATAGCGCAGCTTAAACGTATACTCTGAAGGGTGTTTTACATAAATAGCATATATCCTGAAATTAGTTTTATATAAAATTTAATAAACTTTGTGTACATACAGATACAGGTAATGACAGTCGTCATGTATTACTCCCAGGGATTTTAAGTGGTGAAATTCAGATTTCACGTAAAAATAATTGTAGGTAACTCAATTCGTCCGTCGTTTGCGATGACTGAACTGTATTAAAGCGCTTCCTTTCTTTTCCAGTCCTCCGCTCTACCAACTGAGCTGCCACGTGTGACCTCTTTCTTATTCTCTTGCTCTCGTTCGTATGTATGCCGTCATGCTAACAAATGTCCTACCGTCTTCCTCCCAGACTTGCTATTTATGCCTGCGCGGTGGCAATTAAATTTGCATACGAGATTTACTTTTCGTTTGCCCGAGACTTCCGATTTTTTAAATTCAAGCTGGTTTGAATTCTTAGTCTTTTTTATTTTTTTTCCTTTGTACGTCTGTCAGGGATATCGGAATTTCGGAATAATCCATTTCTCCTTTAATGCCGGTCGCGATCTTTCAACAGGACCTGACACGCCATGCAAATTCCTCACAATAATGTTTTATACTTCCTGTACGTGTACCAAAAGGAAGATGACTACTTAGAAAAAACATCTAAATGTTACACTACTTCTACATTAGGTGGGAGTAACTGGAAGGAGAGTGTAGTTTTTCCAACAGTTTGAATTTAAGAGATATCGATAAACACAAATGCTTTCTTTTCAATACCCATATGGGTATTTGTAGGACATTTGACATGTTAAATAATATCTTTACTGAGAACGAAATACTTGGTAAGTAATCCACGAACGAAGGTCTTTCTGTGATGATCGCTACAAAAAAAAAAAAAAAAATAAAAAAAAAAAATGGGGCCAGCATAGCCAGTCCAGATGAAGTCACTTAGAACTGTTCCCCATCACCCTAGGAATCTTCACAGTACTTTCTGATATTTTCCATTTGTAGCAAATCATGAGAGCATCTGAAAAATTTCGGACCTTCAAGGTTTTCGGATTTTAGAATTTCGGATAAAGGACCTGTACTAATGAATTCGGGAAGGGTTTTAACAGAGGACGGAAAGTGTGATACCGAAATCCAAAGGCGCATTGGGATAGCGAAAGATGCCTTCCAAAAGATAAACAAAGTATTAAAAAACAGAACCGTTTCATTAGCAACAAAGAAAAGAGTACTAATCTGTTACGTAATATCAGTTCTCTTTTATGGCAATGAAGGATAGACAATATTCTCAAAGATATAGAGGATACTTAAGGCAGCATAGATGTGGTTCTACAAGAGGCGGCTGAGGATACCATGTACCGAACGCGTTCGTTACATTCACTTACGCACTAGCGAAAGGTACAAATGTATCTCTTCCCCCATATATGGGTTAAATAGCAGGATAAACGTTGTCTTGTAGTCTGGTTCGCAATCATTCTTGGGGTGGCAATGAGATAAAACAACTCTACCCCAGCAAGCCTGGTTATGGGGACGCATCGATCCATGAAAACGCACATGTCAGATAAATAAAGGTAAAACTGCATCGTAATTCAGATCTCCAGGGTAGCAACGACCACAAGTCTTTGGGTGGGGGGTCTTAGTAGGTGTGAGATGCTGTGTCAGTCAGTTATCTGCCATTTGTGATACACATTTAGGCGATATTGTATGTTTTGATACCGCAGTAGGTTGCCATTTCTTTCTCCGGTAGACTAACCGGTCTGTCCTGCTATTTACCCACAGCTGGAGAGAGAAGTAGAGGAGGATTCATAGCTTTCCCAAGGGTATTAACACATATGTGAATGTAATGGATTCGACTGGAATTCGAACTCGGCTCTCCGATTCCTCAATCCGATCCGCTATTAATTACTCCACTGTGCCCCCGCTTCGTTAATCAACGGTTAATATTCTTTTCTTTTTCGCATAATAGGACAGTATCCTTACATGAAATAGTGTCAAAGACAAGTCATTTGAATATAAAGAACTCCAAAGACGATAAGACTGAAAACTGTCCAGCAGAATTGGATTTCAATAGCAAATGAGAATCACTTGAAAAAGTCATGAATTTTAAACCAATTACTTAGATGCGCGATTGAATATTTGCCGACTTTGGTGACTAAACGAAGGCTCATAAAGAAAACAAACTTGTTTACATTTCTCTTCAAGACGGGCGTCAGGTGTTGGCTTTGAGATTTTGCTTGATTATTCAGAATATACCACGTGATTTGCAAGATGATTAAGAAGGGTGATAACAATAGTCTACCACAAGGCTCTGTGGGTAGGAACCGATGTGGGTCGATTTCGTGACAACAGAAAATTGGTCTTTGAAACGAGTACACAAAAGGCGACGTTTAAGCCGTACTAATTTGCGAACTGTTTTTACCAGTTGTCATTTTGCCACAAATAGCTTTTTACACACAGATATTTCCTCAACATCTACAATAGCTATTTGCAAACAGGTAAATAAAGACTATTGCAAATAGTAATCTTAAAGAACTATTTGAGAAGTTGTCATTTTAATAGCTTTTCAAAAATAGCAGCAAGCGATACCTATGCTTAAGTCGTTTCGAGTTACGTCATATTTTTCTTAAATATTATATGGAAAAACAAAACTCGCGATACGTCGTTTGACTCAAGTTTACATCGGCAGTTAAAAAATATTAGAAACGACAAAACGCTAAAATAGCAATAAACACAATAAATTTTAAAATAATATTCTGTATTGAGAACTCTTTTAAGAATAATGTTTTCGGTTATTGGAATTTAATTCAGTCTATACCAATCCTATACTTCTATGTACATACAAGAGTTCAATGAAGCTGACATTTGCACTTATCGGACAAGTTCTTGTCCTCAATCCATGCTTTATGAGAAGAGTGCAATTGATCTATAAGCTGCTGAACTTCTGTATTATTGTCATCAAACCAGTCTTGATGTTTACAATGTGGCATGCTGCGAACCTGCAAGGATGTAGAATATGTTGCATCACGCAGAGCCTTCTATATCATTTGTAATGTTTACAGAATCAAATGCATGATCCAGTTTGTGAGAGAGCTCAATTTTCGTTTCAGTCGATTTAAGAGGCAGTACGTTAATGCGTTTGGAGACTGTAGATTTTATAATCCTTCATTTTTGCAGATGCAGTGTAACTTTACTACGAAATAGAGCGTGATCTGACAGATAGCATGTTGTGTGTAACGAATATATATATATATATATATATATATATATATATATATATATATATATATATATATATATGTATGTTCAGCAGATGGTCACATTTCAAATTCTTGCCGACAGGCGGCACTCGGGCGTTTTTTCTCACTCCAACTCCAATTTTTGTATTCAAACTTGTCTACATCTGTGCTCTGCCGTTGACGTTCTTTCAATTACATTTCAATTGTGATTTAGAATACATTTTTGCCCATGGCTCTCAGTGCAAATGCTAACACTAAGCATAATATAAATGGATGTTAAGGTGGAAATTAATTATTTTATTCAGATTACTGTACTTCGATATCATAAATACTGTACTAGGCAATGGTGAGTGCTTTTTTGTCGTTTATAGTGCGGTTATTTCGACCTAAGTCGTGACCTCTGTAACTAATTAACCACGTAGGGTGAGGTATACCTGTAGCTATGTATTATTTATAACAAGTTTTCACATATATCTATTGACAAATTATAATTGACACTATATTTTCACAAGTAGCTATCTGCAAATTGGTATTAACAATACAATTTACAATTTGCATAATACGCACCCCCCCAAATTCTACTCACGCATAATACGCACCCCTTTTTGGTAATCAAATCCTATAAATTGTACCTCTTCAATTTCATTATGGCCAGCGTTTCCTACTCTTATTTTTAAAAAATGGTTTTAAACAGAATAATAATATTATCTTAATTTAGTTTTATGATAATTCTTATTTTATTTTACGACAAATTTTAAAAGATTTTTTGCGGCTTTGCATAATACGCACTGCTGATTTAACTTATTACTTTTTAGAAAAAATGTATCTTATACATGGGGAATTACGGTATTACAGTGTTTTTATTTACTAAGATGTAAATAACTATTACAAAAAAGCTATTGTAAATAATTTTAAAATACCATTTGAAAATTGTTATTGATAATAGCACTTCACAAATAGTCATTTACAAGTTTATGAATACCAAATAAATATTAGGTTGGTGCAAAAATAATGTGGTTTTTGACGATTTTTTTGATTATCGTTCACCCATTTATCCAACTTTTTTGACTTGCCTATTTGCTTTAAATGGCGAACAACTATTGAGTGGTCGACCTCGAGTTCAACAGCAACTTCTCATGTGGTTTTGCGAGGATCGGCTTCAATTAAGGCTTTCAAATGTTCGTTATCAACCGCAGTCGGCCGGCCGCGACCGTCTTCATCTTCGAGGCTCTCGTCACTATTGCGAAATTTCTTGAACCACCGTTGTGCCACACGTTCGTTAGTGGTTCCTGGGCCAAACGCATCATTGATATCACGAGCTGTCTTGGCAGCTTTTCGGCCTAGTTTGAAGTGGAACAAGAAAATCGTGCGGATTTGAATTTTGTCCACGCTGTCGAAAAGCCTGCAAAAAAATGAATGAAGAGATTGAGAACGGTAACGAATAACACGATTCGATAGAGCGAAAAACGCGCTTCAAAATTATATATAACATGGCTATATATATCAATGAATTAATTCAGAAATCATATATAAAAGTAACATATGTGAGAAAACAACATTATTTTTGCACCAACCTAATAGTTAAGAAATTGTTATCTAAAATTGTTCGTCCTGTGTATGACGATAAACTACATCCGCGTCCTGGGTATGGCGATAAACTACATCCGCGTCCTGGCTATGACGATAAACTACATCCGCGTCCTGGGTATGGCGATAAACTACATCCGCGTCCTGGGTATGACGATAAAATACATCTAACAGTAAGACCTCTGAGCAGGTTTTGAAGAGCATGGAACCAATTCTTAATTGCGTGTGTTCCCAGGTCCACCCTGAACCGGGGTTGTACCACCTGTTAGGGTCACAGCTATGTGAAAATAGTTAACTCCACCCCACAAAAAAACCAGGGTCAAAAAGTGTAAAAATAGATTTTAATACCAGCAAATCACTTTTGTAAAAAATTTGTTACCAACAATACATTTTTGAAAATTTTTTTACCAGATATATATATTTGAAAAAAAATAAAAATATTACGAGCTATACCTTTTTTGAAAAAATATATATTGCCAGCTGTACATTTTTTTAAAAAAATATTGCCAGAAATAGATCTTTGAAGAAAAAAATATTACCACAAATAGGTTTTTTTGAAGAAAAAATATTAAAAATTTTGTCGGCATTGAATAACCCATTGAGATTGATAGGACGTAAAACAAAATAAACCAAACCTAAGCCAGCAACAAAAATTTTGTCGGCATTAAATAACCCATTGAGGTTGATAGAACGTAAAGCAAAATAAACCAAACCTAAGCCAGCAATAAAAATTTTGTCGGCATTAAATTACCCATTGAGGCTGATAGGACGTAAAACAAAATAAACCAAACCTAAGCCAGCAACAAAAATTTTGTCGGCATTAAATAACCCATTGAGGTTGATAGAACGTAAAGCAAAATAAACCAAACCTAAGCCAGCAATAAAAATTTTGTCGGCATTAAATAACCCATTGAGGTTGATAGGACGTAAAACAAAATAAACCAAACCTAAGCCAGCAACAAAAATTTTGTCGGCATTAAATAACCCATTGAGGTTGATAGAACGTAAAGCAAAATAAACCAAACCTAAGCCAGCAATAAAAATTTTGTCGGCATTAAATAACCCATTGAGGTTGATAGGACGTAAAACAAAATAAACCAAACCTAAGCCAGCAACAAAAATTTTGTCGGCATTAAATAACCCATTGAGGTTGATAGAACGTAAAGCAAAATAAACCAAACCTAAGCCAGCAATAAAAATTTTGTCGGCATTAAATAACCCATTGAGGTTGATAGGACGTAAAATAAACCAAACCTAAGCCAGCAACAAAAATTTTGTCGGCATTAAATAACCCATTGAGGTTGATAGAACGTAAAGCAAAATAAACCAAACCTAAGCCAGCAATAAAAATTTTGTCGGCATTAAATAACCCATTGAGGTTGATAGGACGTAAAACAAAATAAACCAAACCTAAGCCAGCAACAAAAATTTTGTCGGCATTAAATAACCCATTGAGGTTGATAGAACGTAAAGCAAAATAAACCAAACCTAAGCCAGCAATAAAAATTTTGTCGGCATTAAATAACCCATTGAGGTTGATATGCCGTAAAACAAAATAAACCAAACTTAAGCCAGCAATAAAAATTTTGTCGGCATTAAATAACCCATTGAGGTTGATAGGACGTAAAACAAAATAAACCAAACCTAAGCCAGCAATAAAAATTTTGTCGGCATTAAATAACCCATTGAGGTTGATAGGACGTAAAACAAAATAAACCAAACCTAAGCCAGTAATAAAAATTTTGTCGGCATTAAATAACCCATTGAGATTGATATGCCGTAAAACAAAATAAACCAAACCTAAGCCAGCAATAAAAATTTTGTCGGCATTAAATAACCCATTGAGGTTGATAGGACGTAAAACAAAATAAACCAAACCTAAGCCAGCAATAAAAATTTTGTCGGCATTAAATAACCCATTGAGGTTGATAGGACGTAAAACAAAATAAACCGAACCTAAGCCAGCAATAAAAATTTTGTCGGCATTAAATAACCCATTGAGGTTGATAGGACGTAAAACAAAATAAACCAAACCTAAGCCAGCAACAAAAATTTTGTCGGCATTAAATAACCCATTGAGGTTGATAGAACGTAAAGCAAAATAAACCAAACCTAAGCCAGCAATAAAAATTTTGTCGGCATTAAATAACCCATTGAGGTTGATAGGACGTAAAACAAAATAAACCAAACCTAAGCCAGTAATAAAAATTTTGTCGGCATTAAATAACCCATTGAGATTGATATGCCGTAAAACAAAATAAACCAAACCTAAGCCAGCAATAAAAATTTTGTCGGCATTAAATAACCCATTGAGGTTGATAGGACGTAAAACAAAATAAACCAAACCTAAGCCAGCAATAAAAATTTTGTCGGCATTAAATAACCCATTGAGGTTGATAGGACGTAAAACAAAATAAACGAAACCTAAGCCAGCAACAAAAATTTTGTCGGCATTAAATAACCCATTGAGGTTGATAGGACGTAAAGCAAAATAAACCAAACCTAAGCCAGCAATAAAAATTTTGTCGGCATTAAATAACCCATTGAGGTTGATATGCCGTAAAACAAAATAAACCAAACCTAAGCCAGCAATAAAAATTTTGTCGGCATTAAATAACCCATTGAGGTTGATAGGACGTAAAACAAAATAAACCAAACCTAAGCCAGCAATAAAAATTTTGTTGGCATTAAATAACCCATTGAGGTTGATAGGACGTAAAACAAAATAAACCAAACCTAAGCCAGCAATAAAAATTTTGTCGGCATTAAATAACCCATTGAGGTTGATAGGACGTAAAACAAAATAAACCAAACCTAAGCCAGCAATAAAAATTTTGTCGGCATTAAATAACCCATTGAGGTTGATAGGACGTAAAACAAAATAAACCAAACCTAAGCCAGCAATAAAAATTTTGTCGGCATTAAATAACCCATTGAGGTTGATAGGACGTAAAACAAAACAAACCAAACCAAACCAGCCATAAAAAAATTTTGTCGGCATTGAATAACCCATTGAGATTGATATGCCGTAAAACAAAATAAACCAAACCTAAGCCAGCAATAAAAATTTTGTCGGCATTAAATAACCCATTGAGGTTGATAGGACGTAAAACAAAATAAACCAAACCTAAGCCAGCAATAAAAATTTTGTCGGCATTAAATAACCCATTGAGGTTGATAGGACGTAAAACAAAATAAACCAAACCTAAGCCAGCAATAAAAATTTTGTCGGCATTAAATAACCCATTGAGGTTGATAGGACGTAAAACAAAATAAACCAAACCTAAGCCAGCAATAAAAATTTTGTCGGCATTAAATAACCCATTGAGGTTGATAGGACGTAAAACAAAATAAACCAACCCTAAGCCAGCAATAAAAATTTTGTCGGCATTAAATAACCCATTGAGATTGATAGGACGTAAAACAAAATAAACCAAACCTAAGCCAGCAATAAAAATTTTGTCGGCATTAAATAACCCATTGAGGTTGATAGGACGTAAAACAAAATAAACCAAACCTAAGCCAGCAATAAAAATTTTGTCGGCATTAAATAACCCATTGAGATTGATATGCCGTAAAACAAAATAAACCAAACCTAAGCCAGCAATAAAAATTTTGTCGGCATTAAATAACCCATTGAGGTTGATAGGACGTAAAACAAAATAAACCAAACCTAAGCCAGCAATAAAAATTTTGTCGGCATTAAATAACCCATTGAGGTTGATAGGACGTAAAACAAAATAAACCGAACCTAAGCCAGCAATAAAAATTTTGTCGGCATTAAATAACCCATTGAGGTTGATAGGACGTAAAACAAAATAAACCAAACCTAAGCCAGCAACAAAAATTTTGTCGGCATTAAATAACCCATTGAGGTTGATAGAACGTAAAGCAAAATAAACCAAACCTAAGCCAGCAATAAAAATTTTGTCGGCATTAAATAACCCATTGAGGTTGATAGGACGTAAAGCAAAATAAACCAAACCTAAGCCAGCAATAAAAATTTTGTCGGCATTAAATAACCCATTGAGGTTGATATGCCGTAAAACAAAATAAACCAAACCTAAGCCAGCAATAAAAATTTTGTCGGCATTAAATAACCCATTGAGGTTGATAGGACGTAAAACAAAATAAACCAAACCTAAGCCAGCAATAAAAATTTTGTCGGCATTAAATAACCCATTGAGGTTGATAGGACGTAAAACAAAATAAACCAAACCTAAGCCAGCAATAAAAATTTTGTCGGCATTAAATAACCCATTGAGGTTGATAGGACGTAAAACAAAATAAACCAAACCTAAGCCAGCAATAAAAATTTTGTCGGCATTAAATAACCCATTGAGGTTGATAGGACGTAAAACAAAACAAACCAAACCAAACCAGCCATAAAAAAATTTTGTCGGCATTGAATAACCCATTGAGATTGATATGCCGTAAAACAAAATAAACCAAACCTAAGCCAGCAATAAAAATTTTGTCGGCATTAAATAACCCATTGAGGTTGATAGGACGTAAAACAAAATAAACCAAACCTAAGCCAGCAATAAAAATTTTGTCGGCATTAAATAACCCATTGAGGTTGATAGGACGTAAAACAAAATAAACCAAACCTAAGCCAGCAATAAAAATTTTGTCGGCATTAAATAACCCATTGAGGTTGATAGGACGTAAAACAAAATAAACCAAACCTAAGCCAGCAATAAAAATTTTGTCGGCATTAAATAACCCATTGAGGTTGATAGGACGTAAAACAAAATAAACCAACCCTAAGCCAGCAATAAAAATTTTGTCGGCATTAAATAACCCATTGAGATTGATAGGACGTAAAACAAAATAAACCAAACCTAAGCCAGCAATAAAAATTTTGTCGGCATTAAATAACCCATTGAGGTTGATAGGACGTAAAACAAAATAAACCAAACCTAAGCCAGCAATAAAAATTTTGTCGGCATTAAATAACCCATTGATGTTGATAGGACGTAAAACAAAAACCAAACTAAACCAAACCAAACCAAACCAAAATCTAAAATTGTATTTTTGCAAATAACTTATTTACGTTTTTTTAAAAAAGTAAACAGCTACTTATTGTTAGTTTCAGTAGGTGTTTTTTTTGTTTTGTTTTTTTTACAAATTATGGTTTTGTCTCCCACAATAGTGCGGATCGATGTGACTAACGAATTAGTCTTTGAGGTGTGATTGTTAACCATAATGTTAAAGTAGGACTGCTAATTTGCGAATATGGATTCAAGACACCAAAGAATATCGGCTCGTTTTTGTAGCGATTGATCAGTTCTTGGCATAAAATTCATAATTGTGACGTTTCCTAATGGCGTGATGCCAAATAAAGAAAACATTAGCAGGGACACCTTGAAATAACTCCGTTATATTTGGTCACATTATTTTCAATTGACTGTTTTCTTTTTCCTTTTATAGCTTTTATGGCTTTCCATGTTTGGGTGGGCGTGATTAGCAAGGACTTGGGCGAAGGTTTGTGTTGACACGCAGCACAAGAATGCAGATACACCGACATGCACCAGATTAG
>OZ010600.1:6099973-6149973 GCA_963932145.1 Acanthosepion lycidas
TATATATATATATATATATATATATATATAAAAGTTGTATCCTCTGCCGAGCTTGTTGAACATTCTCGTCAGTGCTGGAGCTTGACGGGCATCCCGCTCCTTCTTCGTGCGTCACTCTTGTCCGCTGACTTTTAAATTTCTCGAGCCACTCATACACCCGTTGGCACAACTTACGGCCAGGGAAATCGGAACTCTCTTCTGCGCTCCTCCATGGAAGTACACTGTTATATACAGTATCATATTAAAAACAACAGACGCGATCAGATTCAAAATTCGAACACATGACCACAATAGTACCAACCCTTTTATTCAACAACATCACTCGATAAGACACCAGAAACAAAATGGCTATTTTTGTAGTGATTTTATAACATTTTTATGTTATAATTTTCGAATAAATTATATCTGTCTACTCTGTATTGAACACTCTTTCAAGAATAGTATTTGTTGGTTATTGGAGTTTATTCCGTATATACCAATTCTATAATTGGGTATATATATATATATATATATATATATATATATATATATATATATATATATATATATATATGTTAATTTTCCAAATATTGCAGTTGACGTGAAATTTAACGAGTGTCACTAGACAGCTTCTTAACTGTAATTATTGTAACGAGTCATCTTCACTTGAATTACCCTTTCAGGTTTCCATAGGCATTTAACATTGATTATCTTTTAGGTAGCTTTGACGTTCTTTTAGAGTTTTTTTTTTCAACACAGGCCTGGCAATTGCGTTTAAGCATGAAAAGGACTGTCGCCGACAATTATTTTAATATATTTTTTGTTTATACCTAAATGCTCTGTTTTCTAAAGAAATCATGGGAAGTTTGTAGTTTCAAAATAGTAATTTTACCTAGCTAACCAGACGCTCCTCCGTAGCTAAATGGTATAGCACGACATGTTATATGACAGTTCCGCGTAGGATGCAGGTTCGACTCCTGTCGGAAGACGGATATTTTCTTTAATATTTCTCGGACATTCAGGCCGGTTAATGTTGTTAACACTGTTTATTATAAACAGATTATTTAATTAAATATAACGTATAAACAGAGAGTATATTAAAGAGACTGGCGAAGATGTAACTAATTCTACTCGATAGAGCGCCGCAACTCACTAAATTCCGTGGTGTAACACACCCAACTATACTTAAACCAACGGATTGTGCCGCCAAGATCCACGTCATCTTTCCCATGGACGCTCCCTGCAGAGCATTAGAAGCCGGATCAAGCAAGGATATACAAATGATAGAACACACACACACACATATATATATATATATATATATATATATATATATATATATGTCCGTGTGTGTGTTTGTGTGTGTTATATTTATGGGATAAAGTGCTCAATATCAGAGATAGAATGAATGTAAATATAAAAGTGAACATTGAAGTCAACACTCAGAGGCGACAGGCTGTTTCATGCTAGACACAATCGTCAGGCCACGAGTGTTGTTTTTTTTCTCGGCTATTTATATATACGGGTCAGTGGTGCATTGTGGGTCGTTAAATAAATAAACAAACCACTCCCGCAAAAATAACCGCCAAAATGGACTACACCCAATGCACCAGTGATCCGTATATATAAATAGTCGAGAAAAAATCCAACAACGATACTACGAACAATGGAATTTTACTCCGTCTGTTCTTTCTCCCATTGTCTCATTTGTATATATATATATATATACATATATATATATATATATATATATATATATATATATATATATATATATATATATATATATATACAAATGAGGGAATGAGAGAAAGAACGAATAGAGTAAAATTCCATTGTTCGTAGTATTTAGATTTAAAAAAGTGCTCAGTACATAGTAAAACAATCTATTATTATTTATTCCTTAAAATTTAATCTAAAATTTAGTGATTAAATGATTATTAAGGAATTTTCTGAAAATTTTAAGGAAATTTTCGTAAAAATCATTCACTCACCAGTTACTTTCCATTGTCTGAAGAAGTATAAAATGTTTAAATTGAAAGCTTTTGTCTGTCGATATCAACATGTTTTTATCATAATCTTTTATCATAATATATATATATATATATATATATATATATATATATATATATATATATATATGAGAGAAAAAATTACCATAACTTGTAGAAAGATGAAAGAGTGAAAACAAAAAAACCTTAAACCTTGAATCTTTTCTCCATCAAATACTAATTAGTGTTTCAGCAGTGATCATTTCTAGCAGCTCGTGTTACTGATATGTCGCCTCATTCACCGCACACATACTAATGTACTCATTTAAATACGCAAGATGTGTAATGTGGTGTGTAGCTGAGTCGGATGTCATTAGTACTGTTGAAATTTCGCCCTACAGTATGTTCGCCACACTTTTCTGCTTATGCTAGGACGGGGAGATATATATAGGGGAGGAAATGGTTGCTTGTTTTCCGTCTTTTAGCTAAATTTGAGTTTATAGATAGGCCAAACGTTTTCAAATACCGATTTTGATATCCAGCATGAAATATTCTCCATTTTCTTTCTGTTTTCTACCAACTAAAAGTGCCGTCTACATGAGTCTGGTCGGTGGGAAATTTTTCAGTCGTGGGTGTGCTTGAAGAAATAACGGATGATGTCCTAGAAATCTGAACGCCTATAAACATACCAAATGTTAAGAAAGAGGAAAGTTTTGCTTGAAACCAAGAGAAGAGTACTCAACAGTTACGTTATATCAACCCCCCTTCTAAGGCAGTGAATACTGGACAATTCTCTAATGGATAGAGCGGAAACCAGATGTACTGTGGTGTGTTTCATCAGGCGGAAGCTAAGAATACCATTAAAAAGAACATGCGTACAACGAGAACGTTTGAAGGAAAGATGAGAACGAAAAGGGATTTTTATTTAGTTGCAGAAAGAGACCACTGAAAACTTGTGGGAGACTTACTGAGGAAAGAGGGCTTAGAGAATTTAACACATATTGATGGCACGAGGAACAGAGGGAAACAGAATAACATATTTAACAAGGTTGTTTAAAGGAATGACAGAACAAGGAATAAGGGACAAACGTTGATTACAGTTTGCCAAGGAAAGGAAGTTGTGGAGAGACACATTCTGAAGGGACTCTGCTGATAAGGTATGAAGTGATGACATTTGTACTAGGCACCAATTTACTCCGATTTTGCCCTAGACTTACTGTTGTTGCATATCTACGGATGATAATGGGTGTGTTCCCATTTACATAAATATAGTAGTAAATACTGTATATTGGTCTGCAGTTGGAGATTCGTCTCCAGTTGTGCTGGTCAAACTCTCTGCTTCCGGGCAGAGAGGATACCCAGACGAGGCTATGTCGAAGGGCAGAGTCTCGCCTCGGGAAAAAAGCTAACAGTTACCCGTTCCCATTTTATAGGGGGTCTACGGGGAAATTTTGGCCGAGCCTACGAGCTCGGATACCCCACATTAAATTCGGCCTTTTGCCACATAGGACTGCTTCGGGCGCTTTTGTTAGATATCCTGCAGTTGGAGATTCGTTGTAGAATTCACTTGACTCACTTGTAGCAGTTGGCTACTACTTCTAAGCGTCGCTGGTGAATCTTATATGTGTTGTTCTTGTCCTAAATATTATCTTCATTACCAACATGTGTTTATTCTATTCAGTAAGCATCCCTAAGTGACAACATTTATATGGATAGCTAATTTTGGCAAATATGTTTGTGTTTTTTGTATTTATCTTGTACAGGTAATTTATCTTGTACAGGTGATTTAATTTACATAATTACATTATACTTCTTCATAACTGGGAATTTATTAGAGAAAGCCAAATCCAGCCAAAGAGTATATTTTTGATCACCTAGTGAAATTAACTACCAACAACTTGAGGTTAATGATTCTGGTTTTAGACTTACACATTTTATCGTCAAACTTGCATTACTTTTTTATCTTCTCCATGATCATTTTTCAAACGCAATCAAAAAACGTGTATAGACTATGAGTAAGTTTATTATATGAAGACACATAAACATTACGAGGTCGGCCTGAAAGGTTCATAGGCTGACTATGAAGGAGTGATGCTAGAGCTGTGAAATAGCGTATGTATGAATTCATCTCTTATTAATGGTCTCTTTTCCGGCAAACTGATGTCTGACTGTTCAAAAAAAAATTCATCCTGTTTGTAAAACAAGTCATCAGCAGCAGATATGATATCATTATCACTACGATATTGGTTCTCTGCCAAGTGTACTTTCATGTTGGGGAACAGATGATAGTCAACCGGTTCAAAGCCACCAGTTATGCACAGGAGCAAACTGTAACCAAAGACGTGTTCGCTGGAGCATTGTCCTGATGAAACCAGACTCCTTGTCGTTTGGACGTTTGGTCTTGATAGCCTCTCGTAACTGGACAAAAAAATTGACATAGTACTCTCCATTGATGGTGTGGCCCTTTTGAAGATAGTCAATAAACACAATGCCACTTGCATTACAAAAACTGAGGACATCGCCTTCGCCGCAGATGAAACTACCTTGGCATTCGTTGGAGTAGGTGAGGAGTGGTGTTTCCACTGCATGGATTATCTCATCATGGATTAGGAAATATTCAAGGAAACAAGATGGATCTGCCACAAATAATGTCACATTTTCCCGTGATGTGATCAGTCTGTTGGTCTTTTGATCAAGTGTCAGAAGGCATGAAACCAATTTCATTATGAAGAATATTCTGAACTCTCTCACGCTATATGTTAATAGCATTTGTAATTTGAATTATAGTCAATTGAAGTCATCTATCTCCATGTAGGGAATACGGTCAATGTTTTTCTCGGTGCTTGTAGTTCCAGTACGACAAGACCTTGGGTCATATTCTAAGATCTCCTTTCGCATCATGAATTCAGCTGCTCTGTTTGCAGTGTTTGCACTGTTGATAAATCTGGAGCTTCAACCGCTAACGTCACAGCCATGTCAGTATGAATGAAGTTACTACTAGTAAGATTTGAAGACTTCTCCGAACAGTCAGATGTCAATTTACCTGGAAAGAAACAACGCAGTTATTTATAAGAAGAGTTGAAATTAGTGCCTGCAAGATTTCACAGCTCTAGCATCACACCATTATAGTCAGCCTATGAACTTTTCAGCCCAGTCTGTCTATGAACTTTTCAGCCTATCCTCGTACCTGGAAAGAAACAATGCAGTTATTATTAAGAGTTGGAATTAATGAATACAAGATTTCACCACTTTAGAATCAATCCTTCATATCAGTTTATGAAATGTTCAGTCCACACTACTATTATAAAAATAGCTTGTTTTCGAGCGTACCCTCCCACTCGGATGGCTAGCTCATTCAGTTTCAAACGCCTGCTCAGAAATATTTGTATTTCTTCAACATATACAGAGCCAACCTGTGGCTTGTACTGCTGAATCTTGATCTGGTATAAACAATTATTTTTGAAGAAGGCCTCAAAATCTCACGATGACTTGTGACTTTGTACTAGCACAGCTACCGACGCCTCCGAACAGTTCAATCTGACCAGTTTCACTCACAAGGCTTGGGTCAACTCGTTGCAGGGTCTTCTGGCACTTTCCCACTTATGCATGTTGGGATTGAATCCCCTTTGCAATATTATCATGTCACCACCATTTCAAATCGATAATGGCGAGATTCGAAGACGTTACTTACTGTACGAACACTAACGTTGTAATCGCATTCTATATGTCATATATATATATATATATATATATATATATATATATATATATATATATATATATATTACAGGTAATAAATCCGTTGGTATATAATCCAAGTGGATCATAGTAATATCAAATATTAAAAATGATACACAAAAAGGGCTCAATGTATTTAGTATAACAGAGCATATAATTACACAACAAAATCCAACATTACTTCATATGAAATATGTTGAACTTTATTGTGTAATATATATATATATATATATATATATATATATATATATATATATATATATATATATATATATATAGCGAGGATTGTATGAAAATGTGCCTGCGATTGTTAATGCATCTCTATCTGAGATTGCTGAACAATTAATACATTCTCCAACTTGTGCCTTGTCTTTTACAAGAAACGTTTTTCACGGTAATCAGCTCCTGAGATTACGTGAGTTTATTTATATTAAGCCAAACCGCCTTTCCTCTGCAAACTGTTGTTGCGTGTATATGTAATCTGTTTGTGATTTGTACTGATGACTCATCTTTATTTCCCTCTTTTAGAGGTTGTACCAATATTTGCTTGTTTTGTCCTCGATTTCTAAAGAGCAAGGAGCGGTAACCGGTTAGAAGATATTTGGCCACTATAAGATCACAACAAAAAGGTCCCAGTTCAACTGGCTAAAGATAATTCTAGATAAAGTCTATTTTAGAGTATTTTTATCCACCTACTGCTCTTATTTATCTATCTATCTATCTATCTATCTATCTATCTATCTATCTATCCATGTCATTGTGTCCATATCTATATATCTGCATGTCTCGTTCCGTTCATATATATTTGTTCATATCTATATATATATCTATCACATTCTGATCATGTCTATCTGTTGATTTTTTTCTATCTGTAGATATCTATATGTTCACATCATTCTGTTCATATCTATCTATCTATCTATCTATCTATCTATCTATCTATCTATCTATCCGATTCTGTTAATATCTATCTGTTCATATCTATATGCCCACATTATTCAGTTCATATCCGTTCACATCTTTCTATCTCATTTTCTATCTATCTATCTATCTATCTATCTATCTATCTATCTATCTATCTATCTATCTATCTATCGCAGTCTGTACGTATCTATCTATCTACCTCAGTCTGTTCATTATCTTTCTATCTATCTATCTATCTATCTATCTATCTATCTATCGCAGTCTGTACGTATCTATCTATCTATCTCAATGTGTCCATTATCTATCTATCTATATATATATGTGTGTGTGTGTGTGTGTATGTGTGTGTGTATATATATAGTATATTTTCTATATGTATATGTACCACAAATATATCTATCTATCTATCTATCTATCTATCTATCTATCTATCTCTCTCTCTCTCACATTCTGTTCATATATTTCTATTTATATATTTCTTTTTTTTCTTTTTCTCTTTTTCGCCTCCTATTGTTTTATTCCTCTATTGCTATTCTTTCTTCGTCTCTCCTTCCTTTAACATTAATCGCCATCCTTAGGAAGTGCGACGTCCTCTTCTTAAGACGAAAACGTTAACTTTTATTTCGTCTCCTCTTTTCTAGATTTTTCTACCCTTTTAATACATCTCTTCTCTTTACCTTTTCGAATATCTTCCTTCTGATTCTCTTCGATTTTTCTTTCCCTTCTCTTCCCGCCCATTATTATCTTTTCACTGCTCCTTACTTCTTTTTATGAGGTGCATCTGATCAACCTGATAACATATAAGTCCGCCATTGTTTCTGTCCTAAATAATAATGCGTTGTACGGCTTCCATAGCACGAAGAAGATATGAGAATTGGTAATTTTAGATTTAGCCGGGAAATTCTTCTCTTATCTTGTTTTTAATATTGCATTGTTTGTTTATCTGGTTTTATTGCCTCAATAAATGCATGAAAGCAAATTCAATTGATAGACACTAAAAAAAAAAAAGTCTTAAATCTTAAAATACATGGAATGACAAAACCAGAAATAAGCACTAATGGAGACGACCTTGCTGGCTGCAAATAAAGATACAACGTACCGATTTGAAAGAAAACACTTCCATCTGTGAGCTTCAGATTTGACGAAAACTTTGATGTTCTTTTTTTTTTTTTATTCCCTAACTTGCCACGAGTCACCTTCGTCCATATGTAGTGCCATTTTTAGCTTCTGTTTCTCTTTACCTGCATATGAATTATTACAAACGCAAAATATGAAAGACACTTTCGGGAAGATTGCTTTAATAATTATTAGATTTAAAAAAACAAACAAAAAAACTATAGTCCGATTAGACAGACTAATGTCCTCATCTTTGTTGGTATTATCACAAAAGTTCCGCGCATTGTCTCTCTGGCCTTCTTCGTGAATCTGTCGATCGTGGTAACCGTTACAAAATTTTAAGCTGAATCCTTTATTTAATTTACTGGAGAGTGATTTTTCTAATTCCGCTGTCCATGTCTATGAATATCTCGTCTTGTTTAGAAGAGCACATTTATTGCTAGCATTTTTTTCCACCGAGTCTCACTTTGTAAAATCTGACCCAGGGATTGAACAATAATTACTTCGCAGCCAAATTAGTGAACCAATGCTTTAACCAACTTCGTTATTTTCTAAAATTTGGAGACTTAAATCTAATCTTCTTTTACATGCCTGCTGTAACGCTTTCCCTCACCCTTGCCGTGACGCTTGACCGACTTTGCCTACCTATTCTTTCATATTAATACCACTACTGAAGCCTTTTCTATCAAGCTTGGTTCTCTTTCTCTTTCTTTCATTCTTAATGCCATATTCCTTAAGAACGTGGTAAGCCGTAGTTCTTCTCATATTCCCCCTTTTTTCAAATATGGGAATTGCTATGACTTTTTCGGGAAAGATAAAGGTTTCTTATTGCATTTTCCTCAGTTTGGTATTTAGGGTATTTTGTTCTGTAGTCGATTTGGTTTTTCGTTTTCCTCCTGGTCCCCTCCATCTTCATATATCTTTCTGATGTTCTTGAAACGAAGTGTCAGCTTTTACTTGATCATTGGACCAGTTCCTTACCAGTTCCTTGTCCGAATTTTCCAATTGTTTCATCATCTCTCTCCTTGCTTACTTTTTCATTCAGCTCTTCCATGACAATTGTAATTTCATGCGTTTCGCATTGAATCGTGATGTTGTCTAGAGTACAGTAAAAGTTTTCAATTTCTTCTTCCGTATTTTGCGCTGTCGGTGCAGCTACCTCTAGGAGGAATATAGCAAAAGGTTTCCCTTTCCATTGAACGACGGTTGATAATATCTCAGAACACATCTCTTCATATCTTGGTCTAGTATAAGTCGTAATTTCCTTCCAATTTTTTCTCCGCCTTTGTCATAGATGAAATCCCCATAGTTCTCCATCTTGTTTCGCATACTTCTAAAATATTAACATTTAACTTATTTATTCCTCTTTTTTTTTCTAGTATCTAACTGACCACACTGATTTTGTATTCTCTCATCCCATATCTCTAAACTTATTTTTTCGGTTTGATTCGTACGGTTGATGAAAGACAAGTCGGGTACTATCTGTCGTTCACGTCTTTCCTTATGACTTTCGATAAGGATATATTTTTTTTATTTAAATGTCACTGAGAAGCTGATGACATAGGCAGGGCAACTTTCATTCTAGAGAAGAGAATTATTCAACATGTTTTGGGGCTCTATTAGAAAAGGCCGACTAGGTAATTTGCATTTGTGTGAGGTGACGTAATTTTTTCATTATGCTTTTAAATATAAAACGTTTGAATATGTTTTTTTTTCACGATTTAATGCGAGCATAATTATAACATTATAATATAGACGAAAAAATATCCATAATGGATAATTTTTTTCAGGTTCTAATGAAAGCTCAGCCATTTGTCAACTGTTTTGCATTTAAAAGCATAATGAAAAAAATTACGGTAAGGGATAACAATACACAATTTTGTATAAATACTTGTAACCAAACATAGTTTTTGTACTACTTGCATCCCTGAAGATGATCTTGGAAGAAGATCGAAAGTCCTTAGGAAATGAAAATAAAAGAAATTTAAATGGTTATAGCACATTTCTCTCATCCTTTAATATCAATACACGGAATGTTATTTGTGAGTATGAACAGATTTTGTTAAAAATTAGCAGACATAATGTCTGTATAATTTATTCACTCAGACATATCTAAAAGAGAATTTTCTTCCTAAATATACAAAATTATATATATATATATATATATATATATATAGTGCTGTTCGATAAAAGTGACTCAACTGATTTTTTTTACTTAAAAATTTTTCCGCCTATTGTTTTTTTGGGTCAAACTAATTTTTAATCTTACTAATATAAAGACCCCTTTCCGACCACCTAGTAAAAAAGTTTACTCACCCTAACGTATTCTATTGATAATTATAATTTTGGATATAAATGAGATTGAGAGAAAAACTCTATGCAAAAAAATGTAACTCAGTTATTTCCTGCAACTATTAGGTTGGTCAAAAATAATGACGTAATAATGTCGGTTTTTGACCTATTTTTTAACGTCAAAAACGACATTATTATGTCATTATTTTTGCACCAACCTAATAGCAATCAATAGAAACATAACCGAACAGCTTTAAATAAAGAATAATAAAGGTATAATTTATTTATAATAGGTAATATAGTTCGAAATATTTAATAATCTATGGGTCCTCCTTTATTTTGAATAACCTTTTCAACTCTTTTTGTCATTGACTTGATTAGGTTTTGGCAAATCTCATCTCCAAGCATTGAATTCCATTCAGATATGAAATTCAAAATCAAATCCTCTTTGTTGCTCAACTGATTTCTCGCGAGCCTGTACTTTATAATGCTCCATATGTTTTCTATGCGGTTGAGAGATTTGGGTGGCCATGTCATGACACTCAGCTGATTCTCATCAAAGTATTCCTTCATTAATTTTGATTTGTGATAGGGAGCATTATCTTGCATAAAAATAAGCTTGGTGGTGTAAATTCGCACCCTTTCAGCAGAAGGGAGCAGACAAAACTCTAAAATTCTCTTGTACTGCTCGCTCCCCAGGTTCTTTTCAATAGATTTTAAGAAACCAGTTTCATAAAAAGAAAAACATCTCCATACTGAACGGATGCTTGACAGTACTTACTGCTAAATTCAAAGAGCTTTCAAAGCTTCTTCTTCGGATTTTAGATCGCTTATCCTTTGAATTTAGCTCAACTTTCGTTTCATCGGAGAAGAAATCATACTTCCAGTCTTCTACGTTGAAATTTTTGTAATAATGAGCCTATTCAAATCTCTTGGCTTTGTTGGCTTTGCTAGCTTTGCTAATTAGCGGCTTAAACCTTCGTGTACAAGATTTGTAGCCTTGTTCTAACAGCCACCGATGGACTGTTGAAGAGGTAAGACTAACACCTTGCTCTTCGCTTAGACTGGCTGCAATTTCTTGGCTAGTGATAGTCCTATTCTTCACAACTTCTCTCTTGATTACCCTGCCAGTTCTATCATCAATCTTTTTCTTTCGTCTTCTTGATTCCTTCCTTGGAGCAGAAGTGGCATCATTATGTGCCCCAAGCACTCGAGAGACAGTTGATTGCGAGGTTATAGAAATTTCTGCAATTTCTCACGTAGACTTGCCTGCTTTTGAGCAGGCAATAATAGATGCCTTAAGTGGTTCTGAGTGGCTTTTTCAAGCAGTTTTTATACTGTATAAGACGTTCTGGAATATTCTGGAATACTCTAGATTTAATTGAAGCTGTTCTAGAATTCTCTAGAATATTGTTCTGTGTGTATTGGAAATAGTTTTCAATATTTTGTCAAAAGCTCTTTAAATTTACCAGTTTAATCATTAGAATGTGATATCTGAGTCACTTTTTTTGCAGAAAGTTTTTCCCTAAATCGAACCCATAAATTTGGATCCTAAAATGACATTATTATTGATAATTTTTCCTCTTAGTAGAGGTTGTAAATATTATTGTGGTTGTTATAAGGCTTCGCTGTTTTTAAAGATTTTCCAGCTTACAGCCGGATCCCTACTGATTTTTTTTCAATTCCACACATGGTTAACTAGTTTTTATAAAAACTTATCGGTCGTTTGTAATGAAACTTACATACATATACATAGATACATATATATCTTTGAAGATGATTTGGAAAAAGACGAAATTACTTGAGAAATGCAAATAAAAGAAATTTAAACAGTTATAGCACATTTCTCTCTTCCTTCATCATCAATAGACAGGTTATTCGTGAGTATGAACGGATTTTGTTAAAAATTAGCAGACATGATGTCTGTAATTTATTCAGTCGGACATATCTAAGAGAGAATTTGCTGCCTAAATACACACACACACACACACATATATATATGTGTGTGTGTGCGTGTGTGTGTGCAAATATATAGAAGTTTTCGCCTCTTGTTTTGAAACATGAGAACTCTTGTGTAGCGTGTTGGAATCATATTTTTAAATAAATAATTATATATATATATATATATATATATATATATATATATATATATATATTGTATAGTGGTAGTATATCATCATATCTTTTTTCATATTTTATTGAAAACCAAAGAAATCCTTTGAGAAGTTTGTTTTATAAAAAGAATTCTTCTTTGCAAGTTTTAATACTGTTGATTCAAGATTATATATTTATTTGCCGATAATATTTCATCAAGTCCTACCAGTCCCTCTGGCCATCTTCAGTGAGTAATGTGTTTTCAATAAAAGTAGGTATTTATTCGCAACAGACGGCCAAAGTGGAAAAAATGTGTTTGGAGAAATAATATCTGGAAATACATCGATAATAATCAACTGTCAATCGAAGTAAATAAATAAATACAGTAGAAAAATGACAAAAATTATTTCTCTATCTAAAGAAATATTTCTGTGATTTTCAGCACACAACACACACACACACACACGCATATATACATACATATATATATATATATATATATATATATATATATATATATATATATATATATATTAAGGCATTAAAAACAAGAAATTTTATATTGTAGATCATGATAGATTTAAAACAAAAACAAACAGCAGTCGACCGGTTTCGTCTCCTCTCATCAGAACTGTTAACGGAGAACTAAAATTATGAGGAAAAGAAAAAGAAAAAGTCTGTTATGCATGATATGAATGATTGGACAGCGAGAAATAAATCATTATAAAAATTACACCAACGAAGATGCTAGAAACGCAGCACAGCAAGTCCAATCAAATAGTCTCTTTGTTTACAAAGAGCAGGTTGCCTGGACCTGATGTAAAGCGTCTCCAACACCTTTAGATGAAATAATGAGTGCAAACTGGCCAAAACGGAAAACCAGTTTACACTGAAATCCATCGCACAAGTGGGATTCTTTATAAAGTGATCCGCAATCGAAGACCCATACGTGTTACGAATGGTATCGGTCAAAGAAAATTTTTTATTCAGTATTATAGTAGGTACGTGTTGTTTAATTTTAACGTCCAACCGCTGTGTCGTTCTACCTATGTAATCGCATCCACAACTACATTTGAAATGGTAAATAACAGAATTAATATGGTGGGAAGCGGGGTAGAACATCTTTACACATAGACGGAAGAACGGACTTAGTTTGAAAGACAACACGAACGTCGGCTGCAAAATAACACTGACGTGAACTCCATGAAATACGCTTGGCAAAGGATTCACTAATCCTACCCAACCACGGTAAACGAAGATATATATATATATATATATATATATATATATATATATATATATATATATATATATATATATATATATAGTAAAGGTAGTAAATCCTTTGGTATATAATCCAAATGGATCCTAGTAATATAAAATATTAAAACTGATCCACAAAAAGAGATCAATGTATTTATTATTACGGAGCAAATAATTAATACACAATAAAATCCTCAGATGTGGAATACGCTTATTTCAAAAAATAAAATTCGTCAGTCTTAATCTACCATTTAAGTGTGAAAGCTACAAGAAAAAGAAACAACACAAAAAAAAACATACTGAATTTATCCATTTCAATGTTTCAGTCAGACGAAAGACACGAGACAGGGATCAGAGGAGGGTGAAAAGTATTTGTCTTAAAGGGAAGAGGTTTTATAAAATTAAACCCGGGCAATAACCTTATAACATTAAAATGGGATTATATGAAGAATGAAATGATAATTTAAAACTAAGAGAGGAATCAAAATATTCCATATACATATATATGATGATGATGATGATGATCAGCCTCATCTTAACGGATCACTTTCGCTCCCCAACTCGCAACTCTCTCTCAATGCATGACCCAGACGGTGACTTGCCAGGCTGGCTGCGGACTTGCATGACTTGTTTCACAAGTTACACAATGTTCTTGCCACAACCTTGATGGATTCACACCGCTGTGTCTGATTCTTGTACACCGTTTCAGTCCGGAGATGGTTTTGCATATCTTGTCACACACCGTGTAGGCTAAGATACTCATGGGTGAGTTTTTTCTTTATGTGACTTCACATGATTCACCCAGAAACCGCTTGAAAAAAAGTATGTGTGTGTGTGTGTATATATGTGTATATATATATATATATATATATATATATATATATATATATATATATATATATATATATATATGCGTGTGTGTGTGTATACATATAGCTATTTCTTACATATGCGCGTTTCCTCTATGGTTACGTGGTCTACTTAATTCAATAAGGCGTTAGCCTATGTTTGCTCACTGGCGAGATTTTATCCCTATATAATAATATACCAACGGATTTATTACCTGTACTATATATATATATATATATATATATATATATATATATATTAGGTTCGTGCAAAAATAATGTCGTTTTCTCACATATGTTACTATGTGAGAAAACGACATTATTTTTGCACCAACGTAATATAGTACAGGTAATATATATATATATATATATATATATATATATATATATATATATATATATATATATATATATATATATATATATATATATATAATATCATCATCATCATTGGTAATATTTATAATTGCTTCTTATATTCATAAGTTGACCTCTCTTCGGAATATTCCTTTTGGATTATTTTAATTATCTACGCTTCCATCACAAAATTGATAAAAAAATTACTCCGGAGTATTCCTTGATAAACATTCTATTATATATATATATATATATATATATATATATATATATATATATATATATATATATATATATATATATATATATTAAAAACAAGTGAGATACCACAAACGTTTTTGGTTGTGATGTGGATTTTTTAAAAAAATATTATGCTTTATTTTTCCATAATTTTACTACACGGGTTTCTGTTCGCGTGACCGTCATCAGGTAAAGGGTGGAGATTCCACATATTAAAAATACTTCATTTTTTTCTCCTTTATGTTTTCGATGTTAAATGTTCTCGATATGAGACATTCTCTTTTTATGTGTTAGTAATCCGAATTTCTTTCTTGAACTATATATATATATATATATATATATATATATATATATATATATATATATATATATGTATATATATATATATATATATATATATATATATATATGTATATATATATATGTATATATATACATATATGTATATATATATATATGTATTTGTATATATATATATATATATATGTATATATATATGTATATATATATATGTATATATATATATATATATATATATATATATATATATATATGAATATATATATATACATACATATATATATATACACACACACACACACACACAAAAGAAGACGAAATGACGGTCGAGTGCTACGTTTTGACATGATGATTCATTATAAAAATTATACAAATCCACAGATTACTAATCAGTAATATATCCATATAAATAGGTCTGTGTGTGTGTGGGTGTTTCTTTGCGTTTGTGTCTTTTAAAATTGAGATAAAAACCAATATATCTAAAAGATAATTGCAATAAATAGTGACCGTGATAAATTAGAATTGTCACTATAGTGATATGTTATTAGTACTTACCAAAAGAAAGAAACCTCTAAAACTCTGACTTTAACCACAATGCTCTGACCTCTGATGCACATGCAAGTGTCTCGACTTTAGAGAACAATACGTGACAGTAAAACCTTTTTGGTGAGCACTGTATTAGTTTGGTTAATTATTATTACACCTTTGTTCTACCGTAGGTCGTTCCGTTTTTTTTTTGTTTATACTAACGGCCGTAAACAACAGGTGCATTATAGAAACTTTTTCACTGTTCAACTATACCTGCAGGAAGCAAATTCTTTGGTCTCATATATTACGCCACAAAGATGCCATGTCCTCTAAAAAAAATTCCGACTCCCGAAATAAAGGCCTATAATAAAAAATGTTTTGCTTAAAAAATTCGGCGATCAAAGTTCGAATTCCAGCCTTCTTCGTTATGTTATTTTTTTGTTAACAATATCATTAAGAAAGTAACAAATACATCTCTTTGCCACCCACATACGCTATGGATTAAATATCTGAGTAGTTTGATTTCTCTTTGCACTGGCTAACAATGTACAAAAAAATAAAAACACTGAATTAAAAATCACCTTGAAGAGGGATAGGTTTCGTCAGACTAACCTACCATAGACGCACCACTGTTCATGTGGCTGCTGTACATATGCACCTTCAACAAAACTCAGGGCACCAATCCTGTTGCAAGTTTTGTTCAAACATTTAAACTCGTTCTTCACTTACTTTTACGGGACCCGAGGCGGAAATTATTCATAGTCCAGACTACTCCATCTCTATTGGACGGGAAGTTACTGGGACAACCTCAGATGTAATGTGCCGAGAGAATTATTTCTAGCATTACAAGGATTTGTACGTTCGAAGCTCCTGGCTAATTTTGACCCAATCTCAGATTTACCGACGTGGGCGAAGTAGGCATCATTTTTTTAGCGTTACGTAATGAACTCGATGAATTCCTGTTCTACATATTTACAATGAAGTGTTGATTGATGGATTAAATCATATTTTTTTTTACTGTATATAAACGGTTTGTTGGTTATTTAAAGCTAGGTATCTTCACTACTTCGCTAAAAAAAAGAGCATATCATGATGAAAAATGTCCCCAAACTTGATAAACATTTTTTTTTATCGTCTAAATGTTTGTCAGGAGAAACAATTCTTAAAAAAACGTGAACTATTCTTTCTGAACTGTGCATCCATAGTTTTGTAGAAAACGTTTTTTAATACATTTTTTTTGCATTATCTGTATATATTTCTGAGATGAGGTATTATGTACACTATTTACATTATTCGGACTATTGTCCTCATCTTTGTCACCGTATTTATTACAATATTTCGGGATTTCAGTATCTGTCTATATATCTGAGATGAGGAATTATGTACACTATTTACATTATTTGGACTATTGCCCTCATCTTTGTCGCCATATTTATTACAACATTTCAACCTTTCTGTATCCGTCTATATTTCTGAGATGAGATATTATGTACACTATTTACATTATTCGGACTATTGTCCTCATCCTTGTCGCCATATTTTTACAATGTTTCGGCTCTTCACTATCTGTCTATATTTCTGAGATGAGGTATTATGTACACTATTTACATTATTTGGACTATTCTCCTTATCTTTGTCGCCATGTTTATCACAACGTTTCGGCCGTTGTACGCTCTGGCCTTCTTCAGCTTGTTGGCATGTCGAACTGAACCGTTTATTTCGCTCACTTAGGTAGACTGTTCTAGTTCCACGTGCCATGTCTGAGGCGGTGGAGAACTTTGAGAGGGGAATTTTTTGTATATTAAAAAATATTTTAAAAATAAATTCGTGTCGCAGTGTGTAATAAGTTTTCAAATTTATGATATGAAAAAATAAATCTTTTTAATAACAACATTTGCAGAAAAAAACTCGGATTCTAACATAATTTTAAAATATATAGCAACTTTATCACACTTTGTTTTTAAAATTGAGAAAAAAGAAAACAGTTCTTGCAAAAATTCATTTTTGCGTCGGAAAAATATTTTGGCTTCAGTCAATAGTTTCCTTATATATTATTCATAAAAGCCATTAAAAGCTTTTTTAATTAAATAATGTCCTAGTTTTATTAGGTTTTGTATTTTGCAATTTAGAGCTAAAGTTTTAGTAGCTACGCGTTTTGATTTACAAAAAAAATCGATGATTTATATTCTTCAAAGTCTTCTGCTTTTAACTAACATAATTACTAAAGGGTACAACGTCAAATATTCGAGTTTTCAGAAAATTAAGTAAGTGGGGTGGGTAACAGATGTAAAAAAAATACCATGACTTTCGAAAAAAACAAACATTTGTAAAATGATTTCATTCATTTGGGAATCAGTTCTGAACGTTTCATTAAAAACAATCCGACGATTATTTGATTTTTGAAAACGTTTCCAAAATAATGTGTTTCTCAACTGGAGAAAAAGACGCTGAAAACTAATGGTAAATATTACGCGACCGCTGACGTAAAAAAAAAAAAAGACAAAATCTTTAACCAAAATTTCGAACGTGCTAGAAATGATGAAAAAAGTAAAAAAAATATAATAAAAATACGTTGGTCTTTCCTCTTAATAATAGCATAAATATTTTGACGATAAAACTTTGTTTGGGGCCTATTTTCATTATGCCATGCTGTTTTTGTTTTTTTCGAGGAATTATTGAAGACACCTATTTAAGGCCGAAACACGTATTGTAAGAATACTTCTTCATTTTAAAAGTGAATATTGCATTAACAATTTTGGGAGAATAACAATTTTTTCCCGAATACAAGCCCTACTATTTCATCTATAGCTGGAGGAGATGAGATGGATACATTGTTGTTTGAGCAACATTAAGTACGTAAAGGAGGATTTTAATAGTCCGATCAAAATTTGCTAAGTCAACGACTCTCGTTTTAGACCAGACATCGGCAACCTATTTCTAGCAGTAGGTCTCATCGGATATAATTTGGTAATTTTTGGTTGATGGTACTGGTGTCGTCTTGAGTACAGAAAACCATACACGTAAGTATCTGCTTTATAAATGTTGAAGAGATAAGATTTATTTCTTTGGTGAAAAGATTCTTTCTTTAATAAAAAAACAAAAACAAACGAATTCTTGCTATAATAATAATGGCCATTAGTTGAAAAGCGTTTCTCATCGCATTCAAAAAACAGTTCAGCACGCATCAAGTTGGATTTGGTCGAGATCAAAATAACAAGCAAATAAAATGCGCGCAACTTCACCACCTAACGTGTGCAAGTGAAATATTTGCGTGGTCGTCTATAACGATTTTTACGAGCGAGTCGATAACGGCAAACGCGTTCAGGAACCTTTCATTACGGATAGAAGCTGCAAAGAGGAACAAATGTTTTATTTATTTCATTACAAGAATTTACAAAGAGGGACGATCAATTAGCTTATCTTCATACTCCGCCTGGTGGCAAACGCTGCTGGTGGCGTCAGGGGTGGCGGTCCCCCCATAGCCAGCGTTACCGTGATATCACCCCTGGTCGGCGGCTGATGAAGATTGGGTATTGCACGTGCTAACACATGTTGTATGTTAAAAATTCACTGATGTCGGTGTGATTAATTGGGAAGGGGCAGCTGAAAGGTTCATAGGCTGACGAATATACTCTCAAAGAAGGTGACTAAATGAGGTTTATTTATCAACATAATCCTACTTGTGGTCTTCAAACTTCTTCCATTGTAGTGCTTGATTCCCATTATTGATAAAAACCGCATCAACCGTAGACATGAAGTCATCACCACTGCGATACTGGTTACAAGTCAAGTGCTTTTTCATGTTGGGGAACAGATGATAGTCAGATAGGGACAAGAGAATAGGGAGTGTAGTCAACAAGTTCAAAGATAGAGTCACTCACAGCAGCAAATTATGGCTTTTTGCGCTGGAGCATTGTCTTGATGAAACAAAATACTTTTCTCTAGTTTTCCTTGCCGTATGGTCTTGATAGACTTTCGTAACCGCCTCAGCAAGTTGACATGGCACTCGCCATAGATGATGTGACCCTTTTGAAGATAGACAATAAACACTATATCTTTAAAAAAAAAATGAGGTAGTCACCTTCTTTGCAGGTGGTGAGGAATTGTCTTTTTGTCTTTGGCTCAAAGTGACGAATCCAAAGATTTCACGTTCAAGAAAACTAGCTCATTCTGTCCCCAAAAATCTCTGATTTTTCCGTGACGTGTGATTTGGATCAGTTGTCAGAAGACGTAGAATCCACTAACAGAAACCTTCGTCATGCCAAGTTCAATATACAGAATATTCTCAACTCTCACGGGATATGATAATAGCATTGGCTATTTGATTTATAATCAATTTCTTGTTATCCATCATTATGTGCTGAACAAGAACAATGTTTTCCTCAGTGGTGGGGCATTTCAAGACTATGTCTTCCCCACTAAATTCAGGTACCAACTTTTACACTGTTGGTAAAGCTATATCCTCATTCCCTAATGTAGCAACCATGTCAGCATGAATGACTTTAGGGGCTAAATCTGTTTTTCCCGCAGGTACTTGATAACACCGTGATGTCAAATTTTGTTCATTTTCAAAAGAGGTCACCATTAGTTACCTTTGAAGTCTTCTTTGACCAGTCAGATATCAGTTTACCTGGAAAAAAAGAATGCAATTATTTATAAGAAGAGTTGAAATTAATGCATGTAAGATTTCACAGTTCTAGTATCACTCCTTCATAGTCAGCCTATGAACCTTTCAGTCCACACTCATACTTAGAAAGAAACAATGCAGTTATTTATAAGTAGAGTTAAAATTAATGTATGCAAGCCAGCCTATGAACTTTTCATCTCACACTCGTACGTAACTCTCACTGTGTTCTGTTTATTTATTCATTTGAATATGTAAAAATATTTTAAAATGAAAAAAGGATATTTCTTAACTACAGAAAAAAAAAGAATTATGGACATTTCCTGTTTCTAGAACAAACAATCTTTACGCGTATGATCTTCCGTAGTTTAAAATAACGATGGTTTAGGGTGCTGAAAACGTTACCTTCAACGAAATTTACAAAATTCAAGAAAAATGAATCGTTGTTATGTATCTGGTTATATAAGAGTGTAGGAGAACGAAACGAAAAAAGATAAATTTTATTAAATGTTATTTTTCTCATTCTGTTCAGAAAACTCGCGTCCAGCATTTTGATTTTGACTCTTACTGACAATCATAATTATTTTAACATTTATAAAATTATGCAGTAATCACAATTATTCGATTCCACACACACACACATTCACATGTATACATATATGATTCACATATATTTTACCTCTTCTTGTATCAAACTGTATCATCTTTTAAACGATATAGCCATTGGTGCAATTTTAAGAGTAATTTTATAAAGAGTATTATTTCGCTATTGGTCCTGTTAAACATAGGGCTTAGTAACTATTAAGATAACATTGCATGCATTGGGCCCCCATATGACAGCGGTCGACAAATACAGTCTGCAATTACCTCAGCGTGACGATTCCCAGAGATGCCATTATCCCAAAACATTACACGTATTCATTTAAAATTACCTGGAATATACTGCGGTTTATATATATATATATATATATATATATATATATATATATAGATAGATAGATAGATAGATAGATAGAGAGAGAGAGATAGTTATATATATATATATATATAATATATATTAATATATTAAATATATAAATAAATATTTTATAGATTATTTATTATTTATTTATTAATAATAAAAGTTATATATAGTATTAAGAATAAATAATATATATATAATATAAATAATAAATAATAAAATAAATAATAAATAAATAAATATTAATAAATATTAATATATTAAAATTTATATAATATATAGTATATATAATATATATATATATATATATATATATATATATATATATATATATATATATATATATCATAACATATAATATATAGTTATATACTTTTCAACATAGGAACAAAAACTTATCCCTCCGGATCATATTACAGTAGAATCTCTCATATCCGTAATCCCTCATATCCGGATATCTCGTATACGGAATCCTTCATATCCGAAATCGCTCATATCCAACATCCCGCATATCCGGATATGATATGGTGTATATTTGAAATATTTCGGTGATATGTAACCGATTTGAAATTTCTGATTGATAGGAAATTTCCTTTGGATAATTGCTTATGCTTATTTCACCCTAATGGCTTGAATTGGTGTAAAAGATGATGGGAATAAGAGGAAAGGATGAAAACAAGACACATCTGCAATAAGATAGCGACGAGATGCATGATTGTGATGGAACCTGGAGTGAAATTGAAAAAGCTATTGAAAAGGTTGTCAGTTTTATGTAAAGAAAGCCAGCATTCAGGTATGACGATTGCAATAACGCACGCAGATTTAAAAAGTGTCTTTGGTTTAAAAAAATTTCAAAAACAAAATCAAAACGAAATACAGAAAAGTTGAGAATGACATTAGAAGAGAAAGAATCATCATGCAACAGCGATTAAAAAATCTTCGTTACATTATTTGTTTTGCATACGTGGCATAATTAATTTAATGAATTTTCATTAAACTTAAATAATTTATTTCTTTTTTTATTAAAATCAATTCCGTTATATTTCACTCACCATTAGCTTATTTTGTTTACTATAAAATATTGAAAATAAATGTTAAACCTGATTACAGTTCTTTTATTTTAATCTAAATATAATCCCTCATATCCGGACTTTGTAACCAATTCCTCATATCTGGAAGGCCTTCCTAGTCCAGTTGTCAGGGATTCTACTGTATTACGAATTTCACAAGAAGCACGCTCTACACTCTAGGCGAACCAAATCACACAAACCACCACATAGGAAAATATAACGTGCAGAATTTAAAAGCTAAACTAAAAAATAATTGTCTCATTTTTCTTTTTAAAAAAGCCTATTTTTGGATTGGTTGTCTGACAGTCATGCATTTTGGACTTAATTTACTTGGGCACAATCTGCTTACCACTTCATTCCAAATCTAGGGCCTTCTCACTGCTGTTGGAGGAAACGTTCCATTGTTGACCAGACCTTCAGAGATTTAGCAATACGCACCACGCTTTCCCAGTTTCGGGTTAATGAGGCTATTAACCCGTATTTGGGGGGTTTGAATTCAGAGTTTTCTTTCTTATAGACCGTTTGCCACCCAAGGCTTATTGGACTCAGTCTTTATTTACAAATATTACGTTTTTTGACATTAAAAAATACGTCAAAAAACGACAGTGACATTAGTACATACTAAATAATTACTAAATATTAAAGTCATATTTATTTTTAACCTGTCAGGAGAAGAGATGGACACACAACATTGACACATAAGAATCTAATGAACTCGATTGGAATTCGAACTCGGCTCACCGATTCCTCCATCCGGCACGCTTCAATACCTCCAGAAATTTCCGTGATAAAGTCTTACACAATGTTAGAGATTTTTATTTTTATTTTATTATCATTTTTATTATTATTATTATTATTTTAATTTTATTATTTTAATTTTATTATTTATTATTATTATTTTGATATTATTTTTATTATTAATTTTATTTTTATTATTTTATTATTATTTTATTATTATTTATTATTTTATTATTATTATTATTTTATTTTTTTAATTTTATTATTTTTTATTAGATTTCGGTGATATGTAACCGATTTGAAATTTCTGTAATATGTAACCGATTTGAAATAACCTATAGCTAATAAAAATGTTATTGCTTTTAATCGAAGGGGGCGGCGAGGAGTCCTTTTAATATTTTACATGTTTAATCGGTTTACGTGGCCTTGTGGGTGATTAAGTATTTTCAACCATAGCTCTCCTCTTCCACAGACCGAGACATTTCAATGGTAAATGTTCAGACGAGATGTATTCCTTAGTTCTACCAATAAAGACAGTGAGAGATAGACCACGCTAAGCCGCTTACAAAAAAATGAATCTTCCTCGTTCTTTCCGTAAGGGAGAAGTTCCACTCATGACAGTTTCTTCGGCTAACATTTAGAAGTCTAGATTCAATCGTTATATATCCTCCGTATCCATATAATCAGTTTTTATTTCCTCTTCTTACCTCCATTGAATGGCTCTTGGGCCTTGAGTTTGGTGAGTACAATAAATATTCCTAACCCCACCCCAGATCCGGTGGTAAGAAAATGCGCAGAACGACTGGGGGAAAATCAGTATAAGTCAAAGGATAAACATAAATTCTCTTCCAGCTTTTCATGTCACGTGTATATCCAAACGATTTTAATTAAGGTTTTTTTTTGTTCTTCAAGACTATATGCCAGCTGAACCTAGAAACCAGCCGGCTTTGTTGCTTAACCTATAGCTAAAAATAGTTGTTATCACGCCTTTTCCAAGGGCATTAGTGCGAACCAAAGGTAACGGGATGAAAGCTCTACTCGCTGGTTCAAGTTTCTACCCCGATAACTGTCACGTCACTCACACAGGATTAGTGACATTAGTACATACTAAATAATTACTAAATATTAAAGTCATATTTATTTTTAACCTGTCAGGAATGGAAATCGCTATATTAAAGTTTTGGAGTTCTAGTATATATGTGATTCGGAACAGGTAATGCCAGAGGTCTAAGTCGCATTTAATATCCAATGAAAAATCTTGATCTAAAAACTGTTGATCTGTCGTAGCCACAATATGTACTGCGTTCACTCGAAGAGATAAAAAAATTAAGATTTATACTTGTTTTCACTACAGAACGTCAAAAGACCTAGAACATAAGTCTTTGTGCAAATTAATTAAAACAACCGCTTTAGTTGCCTTTATTTCACTATACAGTCAATTTTAGATCCACTGGAGTAACAAGGTGAAATCGATTTCCATTTTTTTTAACTCAGATTAGGTCATTTGCAGTGGTGTGCAAAGTAATATGAATCTATTTTCGGTGTGTATAATGAAATTTGTTTGGCCTTGAAAAATATTGCGTCAGCCGTTATTTCATCAGATTTTTATCACGCCCAAACACTATTGTCTCGACTGTCGATTAGTTGTCCTACGGCCATTGTCTGCGATGGACGTTAATCCAAAGGAGCGTACGAAAACTGTAACGCTGCACGAACACAATGGTAAAGCCGTACCAAGTAGCAAATCAATGTACTATCGACTAACTCTGAACTCTCCTGATTTAAAACCAATAAAAAATCTGTGGTCAAACTGCAAGAAAAGACTTCATGGAATGAACATACAAAGTACCAACATGTGCACTGGGTCATGTTTCATTGGAAAAATACGAAAAAAAGTAAATAATAACGGAATACTTCGTTTTGTGTCAATCATTTTGCACAGGGGTGTAGTTGACCTAGAATCGGTATATATCTTTGGGTGTACTAACATAAAGAAGGAAGTGAAGCCATCTAAACGTAAGACATAGATATACAAAACTACCTGATATATGTAAATTATATGAACGCCATATCAAAAAAAGAACGCGACAGAATCAATCACACTATAGAAAAAAGATCGAACGTTCAGAAACCATAGACACCCCTCCAATTCGTCACCCTCATTTACTACAACTTAATTCAGTAACTCACTACTCGAGTGACTCTTGAACTTTGTTTGGGGTTAAGGGAAGTAAATATATACAGATACATTGATCAGATGTTACTTTAGAATCACTCGCAATAATTTTTTTTACGTATGAAAAAATGAGTAAAATCTACATATCTTCATAATATTTACTTTATGCTTCACTATCATTTGCAACAACCTCATTCAGTGACTCTATACCTTGAGTAGCTCTTGAACCTTGTTTGAAATGAATGAACAGAAGTAAATATATACACATATTAATAAGATTTTTCTTTAGAATCACACACACTATCGAAAAAAGATCGAACGTTGAAAGAAAGTCTAGAAACCACATACCCTCAATTCAGTCGCCGCTAATTTGGCGCAGTAATTTTTTTTTTTTTACTGATGAAAAAAATAGTAAAAACAGAAGTAAATATATACACATGTATTGATCAAATGTTACTTTCATAGCATTACAATAGCAAAATGAAAAACAGAATTAATTTACGGTGAAGAATGATGAAATAGGCACATGAAATTATGCTTTTATTAAGGATTTAGTCGAGACATAGATACTGTATTCATATCATAAAATGCTAACTGTTGGTAACATGAGGAATATTTTCAAAGACAATGCCGAATGTAATGCGACAGCTTGTCTGTGAATGGACTTACAATCAATGCGTAAAGAGTTGTAAAAATGAATTTATGCCTATGATTTCATTGATGCTTTCACAACGTTTAATCGCAGAAAAAAGAGTGTATTTTCTTCCCAGAGATGTGAGAGAAGTAGGTATTTTCGTTGAGAGAGAATTGCCTTTTATTATCCACTTCTTAGTCCACACTAGATTTCGAAGTTTAGCCAAAAGTGTGACTCTGTGTAATATAAATCATTATTACGAAAAAAAAAAAAAAAATGGAGACGTGATTCTTAATCAGTATTATTTGTGGAACTGAACATTGCAGTTCAGAAAAGCTTAATAAGTTGACTCCCTAATTTAATTTGTTTTAGAAAAAACTTATTGCCCCCAGGTAGAGATTAAATAACTGGACAGACTGGGTTCTTTAGCTTTGGTTGGCAACTGGTCTACCGCAGAAAGAAATGGCAACCTACCGCGGGAAAAATCTTCTGCCTCGTCAATCATGTATTATGTTCATCATCCAGCCACCAAGAGATGTGGAAAAAGGCCGAAAGTATGGGGCACCCAGTGAGGATCGAACTCACTACTCAGTCGTAATTGTTCTAGCGAGACAAGCTTGCTAACTATTACACCACCTTGGGGTCCCTAAGCGATTTATTATATATTGCCTGGTATTTCTTTAATTCATATATATATTTTTTTTTTAATTTCAAAGTTCTAAGAGGTAAAATTCCTTCATGAAAGACAATAGAGTTATTTGTATAGGTAAAACTCGTAGATTACCTTTTGAAGAATATATAATGAATGCAATTGCAAAATTCGTTAAATATAGACTTCATTTTGTACAGTACTTTTTCGGGTGCTGTAAGCGAAAATCGGAAACATAACCTATTTAGCCAAGGGGCAACTTCATCCCGTAAAACTTATTTACTATGGAAAACACGGCTTCAGCACCGCATTACTACTGACTGAAGTCTACGGGAATAAAAAGGGGAGATATTTGGATCTGTTTATTCGGTGATGAACGAGGAATCGACATTACCCGTTCAAATCATGACAATGTCCGGTTGCAAAAAGTGTGAAACTTTAAAATCTAATGATTGGCGTTAGTTCAAAAATCGATGCTTAGACGATAATTTGAGTCTCAGGAAACTTAAGTCATATTTTTATTGTATTTGGGGCTCTATTATTATCTTTTGAAAAGATATTTTTTAAGATTGTTCATACATCAATAGTAAATAGTAAAACTGGAATATTTTCAAAGATACATTGCAGTCTGCAGGGACTACCATATCAATAAGGAGGCACTGTTTTTGTTTGTGGTCTTTAATAACAATATCTGGGCGGTTGGCCTTGATTGTTCTGTCAGTGTGTATTGTGTAGTACCATAGAATTGTAACAGGTCCTATCTCCGTAACCGGGTCTGGGTGGTGTTCATACCAGTTTCTTTCAGTTTCCTTCCCGTAGAAGTTGCAGATTTTCCAGTGCATATTATGGGCTCACTCTGTCATGTTTTATATTCAGTGGGTGCCAATGTCGTGCAACCTAACACAAGATGATCAATCGTTTCTGGATATTTATCACAGAATCTGCATTTTGGGCTAACACAATATTTCAGTAGGTGTGCTTGATAATTTCTAGTTAAAAAGCATTGGTCCTGTGCAGCGAGGATAAAACCTTCAATTTCAGCTTTCAACCTTGCACTATGTAGCCACTGATGGGTACGGTTTTTGTCTACGTCAGCTTGTTTGGTACGGGCAGAGTATTGGCCATGAAGCAGTTTATCTTGCTATTGTTTGTGTATCTGGTCGGTTGCATTTGTCTTTGCTTTCTTTTTTTAAGTATTTTGCAGCTTCAGCCGGTGTATTGTGCTTTACTTGTATTTCTGCGCCCATTTGAAACTCTATTTTGAACTTGTTGGCTTCCTTTATTATTATTATTATTATTATTATTATTATTATTATTATTATTATTATTGGTTTTTTATTATGATTTATTATTATTATTATTATTATTATTGTTTTTTTATTATGATTTATTATTATTATTATTATTATTATTATTATTTATTTTTATTATTGTTATGTTTTATTTTTTATTATTTATTATTATTTTTATTATTATTTATTATTATTTTTTATTATTATTTATTATTATTGTCATTATTTATTATCATTTATTATTTTTTATTATTATTGTTATTTTTTATTATTATTTATTATTATTTTTATTATTATTAATATTATTATTTATTATTATTATTATTATTCATTATTATCATTATTTCTATTTTAATATTATCTTGAACTTTATTAACATGAGATGAAGAATTGTCAACCATAATACTAAGTTAATTTACCGAGTATAAAACTCGAAATGCCTTCAAGATAAAGGGTCAATGATTGAAATATGTGATAGAAATTGATAGGAACTAGGATAGAATAGACAGAAAGAAGAGAGTCTTTTATAGTAAAATCATTTCGTCTGTTATATTCGTCACCATTCTTCAGATGCTTATCTTCTGATATTATATTGGAATTGCGAACTGAAGTCTTTATTCAATAAATCTTTCTACAGGTAAAAAAAAAACAGGAACATCAGAACCGCAGAAACTTTGCCACTGTTACATCGAAACAGGGCGAGCAATAACAAACAAATAAGAACAAGACGAGATATCCCTAGATATGAATAGTGGAAAGAGAACAGCCTACCCTGTAGATTAAATAAAGTGTTCAGTTGGGAATTCCCTCTAAATTACTCAGATCGATATACTGTCATAGTGTTTTCTTTTTGTTCAGGGTGGTTTCACTATTTGCCAATAGCTTGGATCCTAAAACGTGCTACCACCTCAGGTTGGACCTGAGAACAACAGCAATGAAGAGGTTGTTCCACGCTCCTCAAAACCTGCAAACTTTCAATCAGGGACTTTGCTGCCGAATGTGGTTTATTATCAGATCCAAGACTAGACTCAATATAAACGGAGCAGCAATAACTGAACAGTATTAAGAAAAATTAAGAACTAGACAAGATATCCCATAATTAAATGAGTTCAAAGTTCCCTGTAGGCTAACCATATCAATAGACATCTGATGATGGTCGGAGGACACAATAGTCAAAATTTTGTGGTAACAACAACAAAAATGAGGACAAGAATCCGAGTGTAAGCAATGAGGATACTTTTTCTTGTAGCATGCCTACGGACAATAAATGTGTATGTCCCTATTCACATAAATACAGGAGTAAATACTCTATGTTGGTCTAGAGTTGGAGATTCATTGTGGAATTCACTTGACTAACTTCTAGCAGTTGACTACTTCTACGCACCGTTGGCGAATCTTATATGTGTTTTTCTTGTCCTAAGTATTATCATTGATTACCAACCTTCATGTGATTATTCTATTCATTAAACTACCCTAGGTTACAAGAATTTTTTTTATTTATTTAAAGCGTAAATGTAAACTATTACACCGACGATAAAAGGTTCCTTCCCTGGATTAGAATTATGACCTTAGACTAATGTAGAATTAAAGTGCCGCATTAAATCAGAAGTTTACTGACACCACAAAACAATGCAGAAAATTGCTCATATCCAATTTTCTTTCTTCTGAAACATGTACATCAAGTTTGTTAATACACAGTTTGTTAATAGTTTAATGCAATGTATCTATTACATAATTGAGTTCAGTCACTGTCAGGGGCACCTCGGAGTGGTGCACTGACAAGCAAGCGTGTCTCGCGAGATCAGTTACTATCCTGACTAGGTGCCCCATACTTTACCACAATTCTTGTATTTTTGAGCAATAAATCTCGAGTTTAGTCACTCTTAGAATAAGTCCAGCTGCTGATTAAAGGTAATAAAGCAATTCGTATCCGAGGATGTCAGTCTACTAGGGCGCCTAGCTAATTCCCAATACAGACGCATGCTCAGACAGATTTGTGCTTGTACAACACCCATAGAGGACGTGATTAGAACGTTCGCTTTCTGACCATGCGACCAGTGTTCGAATCTTCCCAGGGTCGATTTGTTGGGAAGGTGTCTTCTTGATGTTATCAGTCTGTAGGAGGTCGATCCCAGCGTATGGCACATTTGGAAAGTGCCTGAAAACGATATCACAGATTAATTCAAGTGAGTGAAAATAGGTAGGCGGAAACCTTGGGAGCCGACGGTGGTTTCACGAAATCACAAGTCATCGTGACTGAGGGTTTGAGCGTGCTAGCCTTGTTCAGATTGTTAAACACGCTACATAACGCGCTCTCTACCAGAAACTGTAAATACGGTCTGATCAGTATAGTTGCAGTATAAACCACAGATGAATTGTAGATTTCTACTGTATTTTCCACAGACGATTACTGAATACGGCTTCTGTTGTCTCAGTATTTGCCCAACACCTTACCACAAGTCGGGATGTGGCAAAAACCGTTTTTTTTAACGTGGAGCGATTCCGAGACATTAAGCTCGGAAAAAAATTGTCCGTAGGCCCTGTATACACGGTATCGGATAGCTGTCTACCTCCGCAGACGAGACTCTGCCCATCGCCATAGCCGCGTCTGGGTTCCTCTCTGCACAGAGGCAGAAAGGTCGACGGGCAGAACACCAGCAAAGATATTTTGCTCTCTCAGTATTTACCCAAGACCTCCCCGCAAACTCCAGTTGATGTTGAATGCATTTTATCGTCAGACCCAGGATGAGACTCAGTGGAAACGGCGAGCAATAACTAAACAGTACTAAGAAAAAAAAGAACTAGACAAGATATCTCATAAATTAAATGAGTTCAAAGTTCCCTGTAGGTTATCCATATAAATAAACTCCTGATGAGGTGACTTCACGGTCGAAACCCGGGTTGCTAGGTTTGTTGGCATTTTACCCTTTTTTTTTTAATTATCTTTGCTTTACATATTCGATTTTTTTCAGCCTTCCTTTTACATTTCTATCCGTATATATATATATATATATATATATATATATATATATATATATATATATATATATATATAGAGAGAGAGAGAGAGAGAGAGAGAGATGGGAGGCCCAGTGGAATAATGGATAGCAGCTTGGATTGAGGAATCAGAGAGCCGTGTTAGAATTTTAGTTGGATCCATTCCATTCACTTACATGCTAATACCTTTGGGAAAGGTGTGAATCATCTCCCCCACCCAGTTATGTGTAAATAGCGGGACAGACTGGGTTCTATAGCTTTGAGTAGCAACCAGTCTAGGAGAAGGTAATTCTGATTTCAAAACCGTCAGGCTATCTTGTCCAAGAAACACCACTTCTACTGCGGTTGCATTACATGTAGTGCCCCTACTATCCTGATGGGCCACAGTCTACAGGATCGATTGATCGTTTGGCTTATGTATTTATTCTACATTATCTCCCTGGTTGATAATTACGACCTCCGACGATTGATGGAATGAAAGTCATGTAATAAATCAGGGCTTGCAAATACTAGCAAACACACTCACCCTATTTTCTTCCTCCACAAGGAGGAAGGCGTGTCTATGGGTGGAGCATTGTTACCAACTATGGCAAACGTACATATGGAATAATTGGATGAAACAGCTCTTCTAAGAACGGCACCACTAAAGGCAATAATTAGTCTAAGATATTTAGAGGACACTTTATACTCTCGCTACACCAGGGAGCATTACAAATGCTGCTGAACTTCGCTCCAGTTCACAGGGCAAGATGAAAGTGAAAATCAGCTGGTATACCTGAATATAGTATTCAAAGCGATAACCACATTATAAGATAGAGACATGTGGGGGGGGGACGATTTTTTCTCTCTGTGGAGTTTAGCACCCCAGCCTCACCAGGCTAAAGTCACAGCCTCACCACACTAGATTTTCTTACCAAATACATTTTCACGTTCCAATCTCACACTTACCTCGTTTTGAATGTTAAGTTCTTCTCTTAGACTGGTTGCCAGCCAAGGCTAGACAACCCAGTCTAGCCTGCTATTTAACCCACAGATGAGAAGAAATGGATTCATAACTTACTCAATGTTATTCGTGCGAAAGTGAACGCAATGACCGAAGGCGGAATTCGAACTCAGAATGCTGCTCATTTTCCTGCGCCGATTGCCACTTCTCTACGGACCACACGTCAGAAATATTGAACGAAGAGATCCAAGAAGGGAAAATGAAAACATTTACACCACGGCACTGCTTATGTTGACGAGATTACGATGATGACAACTATATATGGGAGGATACTTGTCTTTTATTTCCTGCGATAACCACGTGGCAGGGCAGCGCCGATAGGAAGACGGAAATAAACGTTAGAGTATAAGAAAGTGTTTTCTTTAAAGAGATAAAAAAAGTCACTTCTCTTTTGTCTAAATATATTCCGATATGGAATGGTGATTGCTCGTAAGTCGATGAGCTGAGCAGCTATTTACTTGGCGTCTTTCCTAATAAAAGCAGGCATTTCGATCGACGAAACGGTTTTTAAGTAAAAGGATGGACTCTACGGCGACAATGGGCGAAGAGAATTGGTTTCGATTAGGAGTCGAAGGGTCGATAATTATCGAATATTCTTTAAGAATACCTACATGCAAGAGTTCAGGAAAAAAAAACAGGGGAGGGGGAAGAAATCGTTAAGAATTAGAGAAAAGAAGTTTAAGAATGAAAAATCAAAGGAGAAGAAGAAGAAAAAAAAGACGAAAAGGAATGAGCAGGATAAAGGAAATCGGTAAAATACCATGGAATGTCTAAAGAAGAAGGGCAGAAATGTGAAGAAGAAGAAGAAGACGAAGAAGAAGAAGAAGAAGAAGAAGAAGAACAGCAGCAACAACAACAACAAGAAAATAAGAAGTATAAAGAGAAGAAGAAGAAGAAAAAGATGATGAAGAAGAGGAAGAGTAAGAAGAAGAGGAAGAAGAAGAAGAAGAGAAGAAGAAGAAGAAGAAGAAGAAGAAAAAGATGATGAAGAAGAAGAGTAAGAAGAAGAAAAAGATGAAGGAGCAGAATAAAAACATGAAGAAGAAGAAAGAGAAGAAGAGTAAGAATAATAATAAGAAGAGTAAGAATAATAAGAAGAAAAGTAAGAAGAAGAAGAAGAACAACAACAACAAAATAAGAAGAATAAAGAGAAGAAGAAGAAGAAGAAGAAGAAGAAGAAGAAGAAGAAGAAGAAGAAGAAGAAGAAGAAGCAGAAGAAGAAGATGATGATGAAGAAGAAGAAGAAGAAAAAGATGAAGGAGCAGAATAAAAACATGAAGAAGAAGAAAGAGAAGAAGAGTAAAAATAATAAGAAGAAGAGTAAGAAGAAGAAAAGTAGGGAGAAGAAGAAGAAGAACAACAACAAGAAAATAAGAAGTAGAAGAAGAAGAAGAAGAAGAAGTCTAAAAGAAAAAAGAAAAGAAAAAGAAGGAAGAACAACAAGAAAATTCTTAGAGGAATGAATAACGAGAAAGAATCCAGGAGGACTTGATTAATGAAGAAATAAATTTGAAAAAGAAGGAGAAAAAAAAAAGAAAAAGAATTTTGATAGAATGCAAAAAGGGAAAAAAAAATGTCAAGATACATCTTGAAGGATTGAAAAATTCCTATAGAATAATTAATTTATGGAAGAAAGAAAGCAGAGAAGAAGATAATAAAATGAAAAAAAAAACAAAAAAAAAACAAAAAAAACCCAAATCCCCCAAAAACAAACAGACGAATATTTGATTGACGAATGTGACAATGAGATTATCTTTTTAACGATGATAAAAAAAAGAAAAAGTGTAGGAGTACAAAACTTCACCGCGAAATGAAACTGGAATGAAGAAACTTTAAATTAGCCACCGAAAAGAGCTCAAATGACGACAGAATGTGTGGCAAGGAAAGAAGGAACAAATGGACAAATGAAGGATGGGTCCTTTCAGGTTGCAGTCAGCATCAAAGGCCGACTGAACAATTAATGAAATGAATCCTTAAAGATTTCAAAGAACGGAAGACCAAAAATTGAAGTCTTTACACAAATCTTGTAATTGAGTCCAGAACCAAATGGCAAGCTAGCTTGATGTTTGAAATAACTGACAACTTCACACAAACACTTCTTATAGGTCTGTCACTTCAGAACGTTGGCGATCATGGCTCTCCACAATCACCTGTGATTTGTAGCACTTATTAAATTTTCTCCTTTTTATCTCCGCTAAATCCTGTTCCGTCATCCATTCACAAAAATACATAATATTTCTTATATGTACCGAGTCCTTTCAGGACTTTGGCGATCATGGCTCTCCACATTATTCTGTCATTTATAGGTCTTAATACATTTGTCTTTTGTTATCTCCTCTAAACCCTGTTCTGCCATCTATGTACACATGCTCATTCTTCTTCTTCTTCTATGTGCCGTGCCACTTCAGTGCGTTGGCGATCGTGGCTCTCCACAATTTCCTCTTCTTTATAGCTCTTAAATTTTTTTTCTTTTTGTTATCTCCCCTAAACCCTGTTTGGCCATGCATTTACACAAACTCATTCTTCTTCTTCTTCTTCTTCTTCTTCTTCTTCTTTGTGCCGTGTCCCTTCAGTGCGTTGGCGATCATGGCTCTCCACAATTTCCTCTTCTTTATAGCTCTTAACACATTTTTTCTTTTTGTTATCTCCCCCTGTTCTACCATCCATTTACACAAACTCATTCTTCTTCTTATATGTGCCGTGTCCCTTCAGGACATAGGCGATCATGGCTCTCCACAATTTTCTATACGATGTACCTCTTAACAAATGTTTGTCTTTTTATTATCTCACCTAAACCTTGTTCCACCATCTATTTACACAATATCATTCTCCTTCTTCTATGTCCCGTGTCCTTTCAGGACGTTGGCGATCATGGCTCTCCACAATTTTCTCTACTTTGTAGCTCTTAATTTTGTCTTTTTGTTATCTCATCTAAACCCTGTTCCGCCATCCATTCACACAAAGTCATTCTTCTTCTTCTACATACCGTGTCTCTTTAGAACGTTCAATCATGGCTCTCCACACTTTCCTGTCCTTTGTAGTTTTTAATTTTCTCTTTATTTCTCCAAAACCCTGTTCCGTCACCTATTTAGTGAAGCTCACTAGAAATGTTATGCTTTCTTTTACTCTGTCCATCTTGCATTCAATGTGTCTTGTGTGTGTCATATTTCATAGCCCTCTTTCTTCATTATGTCTCCTAGAAATTTCAACTGTCTCTACCCGTTGTCAATTAAAAGTTTCCTCGCTTGTGTTCCGTATTAGATATCACCTAAAAGGATAGCAAATTTTTAATGATTGTCCAACAACAATTTTCCTCTTTTTTAATACTTTGATATTAGATATAGATGCTAGGTCGGTTCCTTTTGCTAATCCAGCAAGTACTTGGCTCCTCTTGGCATGCTCTAACATTACAGGAGTCAAACAAGAATAAAAATGTAGTATTGCTGGAGCTGCTTAATCCTTACTTTCCAGGTTTGTGTTTCCCATAGACGAAGCATGGCAAGCTTATCTCTAAACTATCGCTATTTCCATGGGAATTGTGCAGATGATCTGCATACTTTAGCCTCGACAGTTCAGACCTTTAGAGTTAGGATACGCCATGCTACCTCTTCGGAATCTAATCACGCTCATTCCACTCGTATTTCAATTGTAAGTTTGAAAGTTCTACTTATATATCCCACACAACAAACTGACTTTCTGAAACAGACTCCGGCGGAAGAGTTTCCTTTGAACAGTACAACCCCAAACTCTTTAACTCAAGGGCTAATTATTATCTATCCTCTTTATACTCATAATCTTCACTTCCTATTTCATTAATACCACTCAGCTCATTCAACGTCATCACTTAATCTCTCCCTTTAACACGAGTGGCTCTCGAGCTTTGAGTTTGTTAAACGTTGGCATTTGTTCGATTTTAAAGGCAGACATGTTTTCCTTACTTGAAATTAAGTGGCGTATCAAATTCTTTCTATCTTTATTTTACATTCATTTGGATCTGTTCGGTTCTTTTCAGAAATACTATGCCCCTTCAGTCATGTCTCTCCACATCTTCTTGAACAATCAAGAGTGTGAAACTCACCTTCGCAAGGAGGTTTCCAACTAGCGTCCAGTTGGCTGACAAAAATAAACAGGGTTGTAACTCAATACATGTCTCTCTCTTGAATAAGTCACAGTGTGGATTTTGTGTTGGATATTTGTTAAGCACAATATCCACACTGGAATCATCAGCCAATCAGAACTTACAGAATAGTCTTGCCCGTAACAGAGTGGAATCTCCCAGGCTGCTATATAAACCACCTACCAATTTGCCCAGCAGACTTTTTAAGCAGTCAGACTCAACTTCAATTACAGTCGAGTATTGTCTGTTGCTATTACCAAACTCTACACATCCGTATCTGGAAATTGACAAAAAATAGGGGAATGGTTTAGCTCCTTCACTGTTTGGAAATCTGCGTAGTCGTTCTCTTAGACTGAGAGCAAACCAAAGCTTAAAGATTTGTCTAACTTGTTATTAACACAGAATCAGGGAAAGTTTGATTTCATGCCTTTTCCAAGGGCATTTGTGCATATATATATGTTTTGTATTAAGTTCATTAAACATAAAAAATGATGGTCTGCCTTGGGGAAGAGATAGATACTTAGTTCAGAAATCGACTTCAGTGCTGAAACTGAAAAGCGACGATTTCAACTGCTGATTCGGAACAGGTAATCATTAGTTAAAGAATGGCGCAGCACAATCTTCACTCTTTGTTTCTCCTCATTTTATCATATGAGGTCAACTAAGTAAATACTCAGGATAAGCCGATAAATCCCTTAGGTTTAATGTGTAGAAAGAAGTTTTTTTTTTTTAACTTTTATTGAATAAAATACAAGTTAAATTTTAGAATCGACATTTGTTTTATCGAAAAACATATTTAGCGTTGGTTTCACTGACTTCTGCCATCTTTCAGGTAATCCCATAATTCCATTGTCTAAGTAAAGTTTATCTTTCTTAACAAAGAATTTTCCTTAGTCTGTTTTTCCAGATTTCCAGTAAACTGAAATATTCTCCATTAATAGAATTTTGTAAAGTCCGATGCAGATGCTCACCAGAAAGCCCAATGTTCACAATGATTGTTCTCTGTGTCATTCTGGGTAATTTTTCTCGCCGGAATCTATCTTACATATTTATAAGTCTACTGTTCGTCCATGCTCTGAATATTGCTGTCATATCTGGTGTCTCTGGTACTATATTTAGAGATTCTTGATAAATTAAAATAAGAATCTAGAGAGATATTGGTCCTGCTTTAGTATATCGGCTTCAGTCAACCCACTAACCGTAAGATAGTTTCCCTGGTCCTTTTCTATAAATATTTTCATGGTAATTATTCTGTTGAGCTTTACTGTTTCATACCTCGACTTAAGGAATTTAAACGCAGTACTAAATTGGCAGTTAGGTCCCATCATTTAACAGATAATATAGCTAGGCGCAACCGTAAGTTTTATGCTAACAGTTTCTTCTCTGGCACTTCACGCTTATGGAACTCTCCTCCAGCTTCTTGCTTTCCAGAGAGCTTTGATCTTCCTATGTTTAGGAAGATAAACGCAGTACTAAATTAGCAGCTAGGTCCCATCATTTAACAGATGAAATAGCTAGCCGCAATCGTTAGTTTTATGCTAACATTTCCTCCTCTGGCACTTTAATTTATATTGAATATATATAGCTTTCATCTTCCTATGTTTAGGAATTTAAACGTAGTACTAAATTGGCAGTTAAAAACAATGTCAATCACTATATAATCTGTCTTCTTAATTCTTGTTCTTTTATTGTTCTCTCTCGTTAATTATATTCTTTTTTTCTCACCCTCAGTAACCCTCTACAGTCTTAGTGTCTATATTCCCTTTCCTGAGGTGAAATGATTAAAGATTATATACTGAATACAATACATGGATAAAAATAGGTCACCAAAGAAATATAAAATCTCGATTTATCTAGATGAATTTTTTTTTACTCTTTCCCTTTTAATTTCAGATGTTTTCATTGATTTCTAACATTAATTACATTAGTTGTAAGATTCATTTGAATCAATGATTTAGTACGTCAGAATTAATGTATAGTATAAGACTACAGGATGTACTTGCTTATCAGGCGATCTTATATGGATGTAGTTTATTTCTGCTGGCTAAATCTTTTCTTAGGCCACTGTTTGTTAGACGCATTCCTGTGCGTGAGTCGTCAATACATTTAAGAATACCAGCCGATTTTCAGTTCCTTCTTCGTCTGTGAACTGGAGTGAGGTCCGGCTGTATTTCTACAGCTTCCTGGCGAGGCTAGAGTATGAAGTGTCCTCTACATATCATGGAATATTTGGATGAAATGACTTTAGGAACAGCATCACTGAAGCCATTTCATCCAACTATTCTATATGTAAGTTTGCCATCACTGGTAACAACAGTCCACCCATAGATAAGTTTTCCTCCTGCTGACAGACAGGAAGAAAATAGCGTGAGTGTGTTTGCTAGTATTTTGTACTCTCCGCAAGCCCTGATTTATTACATGACTTTCACTCCATCAATCGTCAAAGATCGTAATTATCAACCAGGGAGATAATGTAGAATAAATACATACGCCAAACGATCGATCGATCTTGGAGCCCGATATTAGACTGGGTTGTCTAGCCTTGGTTGGCAACCAGTCTAAGAGAAGAACTTAACATTCAAAACCAGGTAAGTGTGAGATAGGAACGTGAAAATGTATTTGGTAAGAAAATCACGACAGCAATATCTAGTGTGGTGAGGCTGTGACCGTAGCCTGGTGAGGCTGGGGTGCTATACTCCACAGTGAGAAGAAATCGTTCCTCCCCTCCCACCATGTCTCTATCTTATAATGTGGTTATCTCTTTGAATACTATATTCAGGTATACCAGCTGATTTTCACTTTCATCTTGCCCTGTGAACTAGAGCGAAGTCCAGCAGTATTTGTAATGCTCCCTGGTAAAGCGAGAGTATAAAGTGTCCTCTAAATATCTTAGCCTAATTATTGCCTTTAGTGGTGCCGTTCCTAGAAGAGCTGTTTCATCCAATTATTCAATGTGTACGTTTGCCATCACTGGTAACAACGGTCCACCCATGGACAAGCCTTCTTCCTTCTGACAGACAGGAAGAAAATAGGGTGAGTGAGTTTGCTAGTATTTTGTACTCTCCGCAACCCTGATTTTAACATGACTTCCATTCCATCAATCCTCGGAGATCGTAATACCAGGGTGATAATGTAGAATAAATACATACGCCAAATGATAAAAAAAAAATTATGACCACGGTAAATGGTTTTCATTACGAAAATTAAGACAAAAAATAAGCATTAAAAGTAATTAAAAGAAATCCGGTATTAATTAGAGGTTTCTAAAAAAATCCTGTATTAACTAGAGGTTTCTAATTGCAACTCATTAAGGTCAACCATAGGAAAATTGCATTGCTGAGCATTACCGATTTAATACAGTATTTGATATCGTGTGGCCTATGATTCCTCACTTCTCACAAAGAAATAATCGAATTTAAAAACGATTTGAACGATGCAATAAATAACAACAGAAATAAGATGAACGATGATCCAGTCAAAATTATTAATCATGAATCTAACATTTATTAACTTCCCCGTAAAAGCTATCACATTTTTAACAATGTTATACGCCGAGTCGACGACGAGGACTCGCCAGTATGTGCATATATACGAGAACGTAATGTGGGATTGGGGAAGACAGCAAAATATATGTGTTTGTTGGTGTTCTGCTTGTCAACCTCTCTGCAACTGGAAACCAGACCAGCCTATGTCGAAGAGCAGAGTCTTGTCTACGGAGGTAGCTACCCAATACCGTGTAGACAGTGTCTACGGGCAATTGTTATCCGAGCCTACAAGCTCGGAATCGCCCAACGTTAAAAAAAAACAGCCTTGTGCCACTTCCCGACTTGTGGGGAGGTCTTGGGTAAATACTGAGAGAGCAAAATATCTTTGCTGGTGTTCTGCTCGTCGACCTTTCTGTGCAGAGAGGAACCCAGACGCGGCTATGGCGATGGGCAGAGTCTCGTCTGCGGAGGTAGACAGCTACCCGATACCGTGTATACAGGGTCTACGGGCAATTTTTTTCCGAGCTTAATGTCTCGGAATCGCTCCACGTTAAAAAAAAACGGTTTTTGCCACATCCCGACTTGTGGTAAGGTGTTGGGCAAATACTGAGACAACAGAAGCCGTATTCAGTAATCGTCTGTGGAAAATACAGTAGAAATCTACAATTCATCTGTGGTTTATAATGCAACTATACTGATCAGAACGCGTTATGTAGCGTGTTTAACAATCTGAACAAGGCTAACACGCTCAAACCCTCAGTCACGGTGACTTGTGATTTCGTGAAACCACCGTCGGCTCCCAAGGGTTCCGCCTACCTATTTTCACTCACAAGGCTTGGATTAACCTGTGATATGGTTTTCAGGCACTTTCCAAATGTGCCGTACGCTGGGATCGAACCACTCCAGACTGATAACATCAAGAAGACACTTTCCCAACAAATCGACCCTGGTAAGATTCGAACACGGGTCGCATGGTCAGAAAGCGAACGTTCTAATCACGTCCTCTATGGGTGTTGTACAAGCACAAATCTGCCTGAGCATGCGTCTGCAATGGGGATTAGCTAGACGCCCTAGTAGACTGACATCCTCGGATAGGAATTGCTGTGTCATTTACCTTTATTACCTATAATCTGCAGCTGGACTTATTCTAAGAGTGACTAAACTCGAGATTTATTGCTCGAAAATACAGGAGTTGTAGTAAAGTATGGGGCACCTAGTCAGGATAGTAACTGATCTCGCGAGACAAGCTTGCTTGTCAGTGCACCACTCCGAGGTGCCCCTGACAGTGACTGAACTCAATTAAGTAATAGACACATTGCAATAAACTATTAACAAACTGCGTATTAACAAACTTGATGTACATGTTTCAGAAGAAAGAAAATTGGATATGAGCAATTTTCTGCATTGTTTTGTGCTGTCAGCAAACTTCTGATTTAATACGGCACTTTAATTCTACATTAGTCTAAGGTCATATTTCTAATCAAGGGAAGGATCCTTTTATCGTCGGGGTAATAGTTTATATTTACGCTTTAAATAAAAAAAAATTGTTGTGACCTAGGGTTACTGAATAGAATTATCACACAAAGGTTGGTAATGAACGATATTACTTGGGACACCAACAACAAATATAAGATTCACCAGTGGCACATAGAAGAAGTAGCCAACTGCTAGAAGTGATTCAAGTGAATTCCACAATGAATCTCCAACTGCAGACCAACATACAGTATTTACTACTGTATTTATATGAATGGGGACATACACATTATTTTCCGTAGATATGCTACAAGAAAAAGTAACCTCATTATTGTGGCACCATTTAACGAGGCAGAAAGGGAAAAGAAAGAAAAGGAAGAAAAGGAGAGGCTAAGAACCGAATCGTGAGTGATAAGCAAGAACGCACACACAGCTAAGAGACAATGGATAAAGGGATATTTTGATAAGTAACAAATGGCGAAAGAGTGTCATTACAATGACAGGGAAATTCTGAGTAAAAAGAAAGGGAAAGAAGGAAAGAATCAGATATGTTTTCGCATCGGCCGTGTTATCTAAGGATATGAAAACAAACTATTGGTACGGGAAGACATCTTATTATCAACTACAGACCGGTTGGCCAGAGAAAGAGAGAAAAATTCAAATGAAAATGTTATTTCGTTAAGTGACGAAAAACAGAGAACTAAAAAGACTTAGACAGATATGAAAAATTAAAAAAAACACCCACGAGCATCCTTGGCCTGCGATAATAAAATTTTGTTATCAGGAATTGTGCCGAAAGAAAATGAATGTGTTTTTTTTTTCTTTCTTCGAGGCGACAGACCGACTGGGACTTTGGAGATGTTCCTTTTTGAGACAGTGTCGAGAAGACCACACATTCTGATAATTAGCGATAAAATACCTGACGTAAACCACGTGTAGAACAAGAGTTATGACCGCCAGTGTCATATTGTCCCGTTCGCGGCTGGAGAAATGATAAACCATTAAGGGGAAGAAAAAGGAAGAGATAATTTTTTTTAAGCAAGATATTTTTTCTCTTCCTGAAACAAAGCCGCAGATTCGTCCACGCCCGACTAAGACATCATTGGTCGAGTGGTAAACGAAGATGTGGGGAGGGCAGTTCACGCCCCTCTGAAGTATGATGAGAAGGTGGGAGTGAGGAAAGGTTCCCAAACATGGAAAAAGGTGGAAATTCCTATCCAGAGAGGTGGATATGTATTTAGAATTATCGAGGAACCCCCCAGCGCCGACAAACTCACCCCGGTTTTGGTCGGCGCCCATATAAACAAAGCCACAACGAGCAGAAATGAGTCGAGACCCAGCAGTTTCCCAGAGTCAGTCTCCGGTTGAGTCAAGCCTCGCAGATAGCTGACCAAGATTCACGCGCATTTTCCAGACCCACATCTTCAAACCAAGAACAATTATTTTGAAGAGCGACTTAGATCCAGATCACCGAAATAAGTTTTTCTTTCGACTTTCGTCCAAAGACCCACCGAAACACCAATTTCTTAGAGAGCAGACGACTTGAAGTGTTAAAACTTGCCTAGCGGAAAACGACGTGTCACAATCCATAGAACGGGTCGGGAGATAGATGCAGGCCTATGTATGGAACAACTAGACATAAAGTTTGTTACCTTTTTCTTTGATACTTTGAACTTTTGAGTTTTCATTTTATTGCCTTTTATGCGTATTTTTGTGGTATCACCCCCGTTGGACTCGGTTTGCAGTACGGCCCCGATGACTGATTGATTTCCTCTGCCTAGATCAAATCACAACGTGGCTAGGCAGACTGGGAATCAAAGTAGGACGTCACCGTTGGTGCCGTGGTAGACTGGGATACAACGACACGGTTGGCGCTGCGACCAGGGGACGACGTCACATTATTTACATTCGGATTCTTGTCCTCATCTTTGTTGTTGTTATCACACCATTTTGACTATTGTGTCCTCCGACCATCATCAGGTATTTATTGATATGAATAACCCACAGGGAACTTTGAATTCATTTAATTTATGGGATATCTTGTCTAGTTCTTATTTTTTTTCTTAGTACTGTTTAGTTATTGCTTGCCGTTTCCACTGAGTCTCATCTTGGGTCTAACGATGAACTGTATTCGACATCAACTGGAGTTTTCTAATTGCAACTCACTAAAGTCAACCATCGAAAAATTGTATTTTTGACCATTACGAAGTTAAAACAGTATTTTATATGGTGTGACCCATGAGTACCCGCCTCCCACAAAGAAATGATCGAATATAAAAACGATTTGAACGATGCAATAAATAACAACAGAAATAAGATGAACGATGATCCAGTCAAAATTATTAATGAATCTAACATTTATTAAATTTCCCGTAAAAGCTATCAAATTTTTAACAATTAACAAACTACGTATATATCTCATTGCCTGATGTACGTATGTATCTCATTGCCTGATGTACGTATGTATCTCATTGCCTGATGTACCTGTTTCATTAAAAGGTAAATTGGGTGTGAGCATTTTTCAGTACGGTTTTAAGCTCTCTGCAACTTCTGATTTAATATGTCACTTTAATTCTAGCTATCGTCTAAAGTCGTCATTCTAAACCAGGGACAGATTCTTTTATCGTCAGGGGAGTATTTCAGAAATAGGAGCCAAATCCGATGTCTTGAAGGAATTTTTGTCTTTCAAATTGGAATTGGGGTCCGAAGATACAACATTTAAAATACTGATTCCTCTACAAGTTACAATTCCATAATGATCCTTGGGAAGCCAATTTTGCATGTGGAGGATCGGTGTTCTAAAATATGGTGAGAAATGGATAGATGTATAAGAAAAGATTGAAAACCACTGGTCCTGTGGTTATAGCCAGAACCATTCTCTAAAAAGCATTCAACTTGCGGATTTGCAATTATGTTATATTATTTCTATTTTTATGTAAACGGTTGTTTGTTTTTTTGAGGACACGTCTTTTAATAGCATTGAAGTTTTTTTTAAATTGTTAAATGATGCCAAACATCAATCTGCTGCAGTAAATGAAAAGGTACACGCTGTAATCATTGCCTTGATGCCAGATAATAGGGATTTCGAGATAAAACGTAATATAAAACACCTCTTAAGGATCCTACGACCAACAGGAGCAAGAATGGTATAGAAAATTATCGATACGAACCCCAGAAAGTACATTAATGCAATTGCTAAGGAATGCAAGATTTCAAGGTACACTATCAAAAGAATTGTGCATGAAGACCATGGATACAAGTCATATGTGATGAAGTAAATCCAATTCCTGTCTGCGAAGACAAAGTATAACCGCCTGATATAGGCAGTGCGCTGGTTGAGTAAGTTGAAACACCAAGTTCATGAAAGGTTTTATTTTTTTTCTCTGGTGAGAATATTTGTGATCAGGACCGAACATTCAACCGAAGGAATGACAGAGACACGAAGAACATTCAAACGCTCATGCACGCAAAGATTCTTGCAACTGTGACGGTACTGGAATCCGTGGGCAAGGAGATATATGTCATGTCTTATGACTTCTTTCCTCAGGGTTTAAGATTCAATACTGCTGACTATAAGTAGTTGTTCGTGAGGGTTGGGAGGCTTTCCGTAGAGATCGTGAGCAAAAGAAGAGTGTACAGCTACAAGCAAGACTGTGCAGTCTCATAATTCCAAGACAATCGAAAAATGGGTGATGTATAATCTCCACGGTCACTATTGACGTTATTTGGACTAGTGTTCTCATCTTTGTCGCCATATTTATTAAAACATTTCGGCCGTTGTACGCTTCAACCTTCTTCGGGTGGTTGGAATATCGAACTGAACCCTTTATTTCGCTCACTGGGGTAGACTGTTCTAGTTCCACGTGCCATGTTTAATGGATGTCACTTATCAGTTATCAACTGCTAATTCCCATCTCCAAGTTTCCACTGTGTCATGTGTTGTTGAGGACACATGGCACAGTGGATAAAGGCATTAGTCAGATCCAGTGACAGGACCTAAAGAGTGTGAGTTCAATACCCGGTTAAGGCAGTGGAGAACGTGGAGAGGGTAATTAACAGGATGTAACTGATAACTGACGTCCATTAGATATTGTACATGGAACTAGAACAGTCTACCCCAGTGAGCAAAATAAAAGGGTTCAGTTCAACATTCCAACCAGATGAAGAAGGCCGGAGCGTACAACGCCCAAATCCTTGTAATAAATATGGCGAGAAAGATAAGGACAATAGTCCGAATAATATAAATAGTGTACATAAATACATGATCTCAAAAATATAGACAGATACTGAAAGTCCGAAACGTTGTAATAAATATGGTGACAAAGATGAAGACAATAGTCCGAATAATGTAAATAATGTACATGATACCTCATGTCAGAAATATAGACAGATACTGAAGCGGAGAAACTTTGAAATAAATATGGCGACAAAGATGAGGAAATATAGTAAGTATAATGTAAATAATGTATATTATACCTTATCTCAGAAATATAGACAGATACTGAAAGTCCGAAACGTTGTAATAAATATGGTGACATAGATGAGGACAATAGTCCGAATAATGTAAACAATGTACATAATACCTCATTTCAGGAATATAGACAGATACTGAAAGACCGAAACGTTGTAATAAATATGGTGACAAAGATGAGGACAATAGTCCGAATGATGTAAATAGTGTACATAATACCTCATCTCAGAAATATAGACAGATACATGACAATCTCGTCACCCGAAACCCAGTCGAGTTCGTTATATTCCACTTGCGCGCATATAGCTCTGAGAAAGGCATGAAACCACCTCTTCTAAGCCCAGCTAATATAACCAGAATATAAATAATTCAAACGATCACTATCCCAGTCTTAACCTTACCATTTATAAACTGTAACTAACGTAAAATTAAAAAAAGTACTTATACATAATATTGTTTTAACACATCATATTTTCTTGCTATATCATTTTTCCCCACAGATGACGAACATACTTTAGGTAACAGCGATATGGTTCTACAGAAGGATGCTGAGAATACTATCAAAGGAGCTTCTGTACAACGAGGAAGTTTTAAGGCAAATATAAAAGAATACTTATAATTAGAATCCGAAAGAGACTGTTTAAATTTCTAGGACACTTAATAAGGAAAGAGTGCTTGGAAAATTTGACACTCACAGGGCATATTGATGTCAAAACCGGTAATGAGGTAATTTGCGAGTAACCAAATTAACGAGTGTCTAAATGGCTGAGAGAAGAGGAAGTTAACAAATATTGCTAAGCACTACCAGGGGTAGGAAGTTGCAGAGATCCATGATCGTCTACATTCTGAAGAGATACAGGACAGCATGTGAGTGGGGTTTGAGAGAAGAAGAAAAAGGTTTTACGAAATTTGTTTAGCGTTTAATTAAGAGCAACAATTATACGATCACCACGTAGTATAATTCGTAAGTGTCTTACGTAGCGCGTATTGTATACTGTTTAGTTAACGTGCTGAGTTCGATCCTTAATAGATTCTCCTAAAATCTGTGTTCATGACGATAGCTCAATAAATAATACGCATCTACCGTGGCGCCATGGTTAACAAATCATCTCACAAACCGTGAATTTTTATCGACAATAGGTGTCGGAAATTATAGCCTTGTGTCAGATTAAGCTAAGCTTATTATATAATTATTACACGCCTAACGTAGCCTGATGGTTAGGAAACTCATCACGCAAACAGTTCATTAGTGCAGAGAGTTCTTTCACGAGAGCCGTAAAATCATGGCCTTGTCTCAGTCTTATGCATGCCTGCTGTAGCACAGTAGTTAGCAAGTACATCCTGCAGATTAATTCACTATTGAAGTACGTTTCTGAGCGCTCCCAAATCATGATCTTTTGTCACACTAAATCTAGATAAAAAGAAAGTAAATTATATGTTATACGTAGGTTTTAAGGAGCTGATCTTATAAAAACGGAAAATAGGGTAAAAGTCAAAAGAGAATTACTGTTATCGTTTTATCGATTGGCTGCCACAAGCAAGTGATTACCATCGATTTAGAAGTTATCTGGCTTCAATGCACAGTGGATAACTAAGTGAGCAGTAGAAGACATGGCTAATGGCAGGTGCAATGTTCGCGGTGCTTTGAAATGCTGGCGGTGTAACTTTGTTTATTCAATTAAAGCTGGTGGAAGAGGCTTCGCTGTGCGTCCCTGACGGCAGATGCGAAGCACAAAACGCTAAACAGATGAAACCAGACCCCCGTTCATTGGCTGGGCGTTCGAAATTATTAACTCACAGTGTTAATGTTGTGTTTATCTGAATGTGTGTAAGATTTCGATCCGTAAGTGAGTAAATCTTTTGTTTATATGAGGGAATCGACTGTATGAATGTTCTGTTCTGTTTGGTGCATAAAATAGTTTTTTTTTTAACATGTGCCAGTCTTCGCGAAAGAAAGGATTTTGACTTCTACGCAAGCAGGCCCATCCCATTTGGTAAAAGAGACGCAACCCATTTAGGGTCGATGTGTAATACCTCCGAAGCCTCTGACTGTAGACTAGCCTAGCTTGACATTTGCTTTTTTTTTTTTACCTACAACTAACCACAACTGTCTATTAAAAGGTAATTAATGTTCTCGTATTTTGATGTCATACAGTAATCTTTTTTCTCTCGTGGAAAATGAATTAGATTGACTGATGCTAAAACTTGATAATACAATATGTAAAATTCATTAATTTTTATCCATATTTTATCCATATGTTAAATTATTCAACTTTTTAACAAGGAAAATCTCAAGTTGATGTTAAAAATTACCGCAAAAAATTGTTGATTTATTTAAGATGCAATGATCTATTATAATTATCTTTGCACTGGGCCTGGATGGTAGAACAAAAAGAGGGTAAAAGAGTAAGACTAAGAGTTACTTTGAGCAGCAAAAGACAGGAAGTTGTTGAGAGCCATGATCATACAAAATGTTGATTTATTTAGAATGGAATCATCTATTATGACATGTCTCTAATTTCTATTTAGATGTATTGTATTTATTTTCAATTTTTTCTAGTTGAATTCTTCATCTATATTGCATGCTAGCTTAAAAGCCGCCCTATCGAGCGGCATTTAAGACAGCTCCTGCGGAGGGTTCTTGATTGGGCGCCTTCATCACAATAAGTAGGGAGGAATAGATGTGATAGGTAATAATAAACTACAAAAGAACTCAAAATTAATTGCTGCATTTAAGTATTGCATTAATATTTAAGCTTACCTTTTAAAAGTTCAACGATAATTCTTCTGCTGCCATTTAAAGACAATTTGATGTACGTAGGTCCTTACTTTACGTAGAAAGAATTATTTTTATTTCATGGGTGACTTTTGCTGGATTTCGCAATTAATTTCGATTATTCCCAAATTTATTTCAAATTATAAAACTTGTTATCGTACAAAAAAAAAAAAAAAAATTCGTCGTAAAAACCCATGTAAAGGTCGCCAAAACAATCGCAATAAGGAAAACTTGAAAAATCTAAAATTTCAGGATTCCAGGTTCGGATCCGACCAAGAATGTCTTTTTAATTTGCTCATGGAGTTGGCCTGATTCTAAAATGGTATATGTTGGAATACGGTAACAACCGGGACAGCACCTTACTCGGGAGTCTGTCCCACAAAGTAGTGGTTCTCGGATGGATACTGTCCGAATGAAACTTCCTCGTTACTAATGGAATACGAAAGCAATGATTCGTCCTTGTGCACGTAGCATGGGGGGGGTGAACTGTCACGTTCCGAACTAGTGAAATTAATGAATGTATCACGTCCGAACATTTGCCATAGAAATAGCGATTTGAATAGCGGGAGGCTTGCGATGTTTCGTTAGTGGAAAAGGTGTTATAGAGTGGAAACTAATTCATCGCCTATAGGGCCGTGTAGGGGCTTCTAAGGGTAAAGTTTAAAAAGTGTGACACAGTGACACACTGACATTTGCATTTATTATATAGATGATCCATTATTGTACTTAATCAGCTTACAATAAAATTAATATCTTATATGAAAATTTAGAGTGGAGGCTTATCATCAATTGCGAATGCACGTATCATTGGTTTGCGGGGGTTGCACGAAACCCTTGCACCATCCCTCAACACAATCTATCTCCAATTCCTCTAATCCCATTTATTCTTCGAACTGAAGTCATCTAAATTTACCAAATACACAGACGAAAAATAAAACTGCATAGGCTTCTTTACTGTAAATCGTTACTTTGTGGAAAAGGCTTCTGAAAAGCTGCTCTTCAGGTCGAGCGTCAGTCATTACCTGTCTTAAATATCTTCATAGGATAGACTTTTTTATTTTCTCCCATTACCCACTAACAACAATCTCATTCGGTAGTCGTCTACATTGAGTGACTGTTGTACATTAGTAAAAGTGAAAAACAGTGTAAAAACAATATTATCTCCACATTCAATGTTAATTCAATTCATTCGTTTCTCCAAATATTATACACAAAAAAACTTCATTTAGACGTAAATGACTTTCATACTAATGTTTTCGTTAAAAAGAAATATCGAAATAATTCTTTAATACCATACAGAAACATCCTTTAATACTATTGTCTAAAATTAAACCTATTAAACTTCCCAAACTGCATTGCACTTGCATTACACAAGTTTTCTTTTACGACCATAGAAAGTGATGGCATGGCCATGGGGTCATTTTTGGTCTGATGTTTTCCAGTTATTACATATCTCAACTTCAAAAATTACTTTTTTAAAATTTTAGCAAAACTTCCTTTTTATGTTAAATAAGATTACATTTTTACCTTAGGCAAAAACGGAGATAAAATTTTAAAAATCTTAAGGAAACTTTTGAAAGTAATTCATTCTTCTATTTCAATATGAATGTTTGATTCGAATATTCACAGTGCCGCCATCAGATAGGCTTGCAATGCACAAATTTCTTATATATATATATATATATATATATATATATATATATATATATATATATATATATATATATTATATGCGCGGTACTTATTAGAAAGCGCTTAGTATCAGAGATAGAGCTAACATATTGAATCAGATATATGTATATGTGTATATGTGTGTGTGTGCATGTATGTGTATGTGTGTATTTGTGTGGATATGTGGTTATAT
>OZ010600.1:6152473-6282473 GCA_963932145.1 Acanthosepion lycidas
CACCAAAACTAAAAAAGACGGCGAAAGAGTTAAAAAAAAACAACAACCTCGACATCGTCATCAGACGAGCTGATAAAGCTAACATATACGCCATTGTCAATAAAGCTGATTACCACCAAATATTACAAAATATTGTCGATGATCGAATTAAATTCACCAAACTGAAAAGAAATCCCACTCAGACTTTAAAAAGGTACGTCAACAAACTAATGACAGCTCACAACACGAAAGTCGGTTCCCTAAATATTGAAAAAATAGTTGGATATTACCAACCGGGATATTTATATGGAAATATAAACCCCCAAACCAGGATACCTCTACGACCAATTATTTTCCAGATACCAACACCTATCTACGAACTATCAAAATTTTTGAACGACATCATCACTCCATACCTACCTACCAATTACAGCATCACATCCATCCACGAATTTCTGCAAATTTTAAAAACTACTCAACCAAACCAAGGTATAATAGCATCATTTGACGTCGAAAACTTATTTACAAACGTCCCCGTCGATCAAACTATTAACATTATCCTCAATTCTGTATATACTACGAATTCAAGCCTTCCGCCATCTATCAAAACATGCATACTAAAAAAATTACTACGCGGATGCACAACCAAAGTTCCATTCTATGACCATAATGTCAATATTTACACCCAAACTAATGGTGTTAGTATGGAAAATCCACTCGGTCCATGCTTTTCCAACTATTACATGTCCCACGTAGAAGATATGATATTTACACAGGTCCGTAAACCGAAAATCTATGTTCGCTACGTAGATGATATTTTTTATTTTAGCAAATAACATTAAAGAAATAGAGACACTTAAGACGACATTTGAGAAAAACTCCGTCCTTAATTTTACATATGAACTTAGTCAAAAAAACAAACTTCTATTCCTAGATGTCCTCGTTGAATACAGCAATAACACTTTTATTACATCATTATACAAAAACCCATCAGCAAAAACTCGTGCCACCTTAACTTCAAAAGCGAATGTTCACTTAGGTACAAAATAGCAGTAATAAAAAACTTTCTAAATAGAGCACACCAGAATTCATCTTCTCGACTACTCTTCCCCAAAGAACTTAATAATGTTAAACAAACACTAATCAACAACGGCTTCCCTAACCAACTTATAGACCACCAAATTAGACTATTTATCCTCAAAGTAAGTAATAACGATAGTGAACACACAGCCAAAAATCACATACACATTTACTACAAAAATCAAATGCACCTTAATTACAAACAAGACAAATCTTCACCAAGACATATTATAAAGACATACACTACCCCAATTGACCCGAATAAAAAAATCAATTTATTTATCTATTATAAAAATTTAAGACAGCCAACCTTATCCTAAAAAATAACAACACACCAACTAAGTCAAAATTACAAAGAACGAACATTACCTATGAGTTCAAATGCCCCTTAAGGAACTGTGTTCCTGATCAAACCGGACTCATAAATAATTACATCGGTTACACAACAACATGCTTATCCAGACGCATTACATTACACCTATCTGATCACAGCTCCATTAGTAGCCATTTAAACACACATACAATCTTACCAGACTCCATTAAAAATATACTAGTAGAAAACACAAATATATTAACTGCATCCACCTGCAAAAAAAGACTAAAAATAATGGAAGCTTTGACAATAAAAAAAAAGCCAACTCTTAACAATATTAACTACGAACAAGGCCACAATGTCCTAACTGTATTCGGAAATTAAAAACATCTCTACAACACACTAAGACATATACATAACGCACGCACTCAATTAAGCTGAAAAATTGAATCATCCTTGATAAGGGCGAAAGTTATAGCCGAAAGTGCTCGGAAATATAAAAGATTTGGACAGTTTTTACACACTCTTTGTCCAGAAAAGAAAGCTCTTGTTAGAACACAAGAAAAATTAAATAAAAAGCTCAGCCGTAACACCTTGTCTGTCGTTTTTAATGACATGCAGAAATGAAGGATTGCTGCCTAAATAAACAACTATATATATATATATATATATATATATATATATATATATATATATATATATATATATATATATTATACTAATAGTAATACTCGTTTGGTAAAACCGTCGGAGAGGAGAACTTGCAAGTATATCAAAACAAATTGGTACCCGAGTAAAAAATTGGAAAAAAAGTAAAGAACTAGAAAATCCGATTAGACATATTGAATCGTCGAGTGCCTCAAGTTTCTCGTCCGAAGACAAAACACAAGCGAGAAATAAAGCTAAAACGTAGAGTGCTCAATACACAAAGTAGAGCTGGGATAAATAAAATAAATTCTAAAGACCCATTATACAACCTACCAAGGTCTCACCTAAACGATCCGTTCAGGTGAAACCTAAGTAGGTTGTTCCTGGCTTTTTAGGATTTATTTTATATATATATATATATATATATATATATATATATATATATATATATATATATATATATATATGAGAAGCTTCTCAAACAAATGGAAAAAAGGAAGTGACGTTTCACATACGGCCTGCCAACAAGAAAGAGTGTTCATAATCATTTCCAATTCTCACCCGTCGAAGTGCAGTTGAAATGCACTGAAACCAAGTTGCATCTTTGTAGTGAGTAAAATGGTTTTGTCTATATGATAAAATTATAATATATATATATATATATATATATATGCACACACACACACACGCACACACACACACACACGCGAGCGCGCACACACACACAAACACACACACACACATATATATATATATATATATATATATATATATATATATATATATATATATATATATATAACCCGACAGGATAAGAAATTCCAATTTCCATTATGTAATTTTACTTTTTTAGGTACCTTGAATTCTTCCCCAGTTCCAACCTGAGAGCTTTTTATGCCATATTAATTATAATTTATAAATTTTTCTCTACTTAGAATTTTCCCCTAATTCTCTTTCCTTTAAACCTCGTTACCTTATAATTTTTTAAATTATTTTAAAATTAATTTTTAAATCCATTTTTTATTTAAATTTAAATTTATTATTTCCTATTTCTAACCCTCGTCGCACGGAACGCTGAAAATTGTACCCAATTGGAAAATATAAAACAGGAGATGAGCAGGCTGAATATCAACATCTTAGCGGTATGTGAAACTAGGTAGCCAGGCAACATAGTTTCTGTCAGTGGCAATCACATGTAGTCGGAGAGAAAAACGATAAAGGAGTAGGATTGATACTAGATCAAGAATTCAAAAAATGGGTTCTATCAATTATTCGAAAGAATTCTGGTAGTAAAAACATAGCTATTATAATAGTTTATGCACCATCGGCACAAAGTAAAGAATAAATCGTATCTTTCTACTCGATGCTAGACAACGCTAATGTTCATTAAAAATCACAAGAAGTCCTGATTATAATAGAAGACCTTAACGCCAAAGTAGCCAGTGAGAGGACAGGGGAGATAGATGGCAAATTAGAACTTGGAACTCGCAACGAACGCGAGGAATATTGGGACTAATGGTGTACGGCCAATGGCTAGGTAATAGCCAACACATGGTTCCAAGAACATCCGAGACGACTATTTTATGTTGGGTACGTATTCCACAGTCTGAATATCGGTGACTAAACCGGTTAGCTCTTTCCAATTTCTTGTGAGTGAGGCGGCTTGTTAGCGAGCCAGTAGGACGAAAAACATGACCTCACAAAGGGCGGAAGAATTCCTGATGAGTGAACAGCCAGCTAATCATCATGGGAGACCTGAAAACCAAAGTAGGCAAGGAGAGGGAAGGGGAGAATCCGCAACGAACAAGGAGAAAAATTGATCCAATAGCCAACACATGGTTCCAAGAACATCCGAGACGACTATAGATACGGAGGAACCCAAGAGGATAAAATAAAAACCAAATTGACTACATAACTATCAACAAAAGATTAAGGAATGTAATGTTTCACTTCAAAACCTATCCAAGTGCTGACTGCGAAAGCAATCATCGCCTTGTTTTATGTCAACTAAGAGTGAAAGAACGGAAACTGAAGAAGCCTAATGCAGCACCCAAATTGCAATACAACAAACTCCTGGGTAACCCGGACCTGAAGGAAAAATATATGGACAGCGTGAAAAGAAGATACGTGGGACACAATAGAAATGGAAACTCGAAATGGGACGAATTAAGAGAAGCTTTAATGACATCAGAAAACGATATCATCCCAAAGGAGAATGGCCGAAGAAGAAAAAACGAATGGATAACTGATGAGATTTTTGGCACGATGCAAAGGAAAGAGAAAATTTTACCAAGATACGGAACGGAATAGAGAAAACTACACAACGAAATAAGGAGCAAATGCCGGTAGAATAAAGAAGAGTGACTAAATAAAAAAATGTGCAAAAATAAAGAGGCTGAGTACCACAGGAGATATACATAAAAAATAAAGAAACTAACAGGTCAGAAGACATGCTCGTCAACAGGATGCATAAAATCCAAGGATGAAACGCTCATCTTAGAGAAGGAAAAAAATGACAGGTTTTAAATGGTAACTTATCACTGATTAATGTTGTAAACAAAATATATGCAGCTGGATCTGTTTGAAGAAAAAATATAATACCATTACAACAGTATTTTCATAATTTTTATCTTGAAGAAATTTGCATAAAATATCAAAAATCGAAGCAGCTAAGTATCAAAGAAGGCTACTCTCAAAGACAAATTGCCAAGAAGTTGAAGATTTAGTGATATAAGTAACAATATTCCTTATTCCTTACAAAGGCATTTAGAAACTGGTGCAAATGTTGACAGAAAATGAAGTGTAGCATCAAAACTGACAACTGCTGCTGAAGATAAAGACTTCATTATTGAGGATTAGCTGAATTTATTTCCTCTCAAGAGAAACCAGTTTCGTTATCAACTGTGAAAAAATCAACTTTGATAAGCAGGGCTCAGGGACTGGCGAGACATCAAGAAACATATGTTACGGAATCATCTGAAGTATCAGCTGAAAAGACTGTTATGGACAAAATATTGAAATTATTGATAAGACGAAATACTGTATGTTGAATGTGTGGTTCCAACAGTTAAGCATGGTGGTGGGTCTGTTATCGTGTTTTGAGGGAAAGAAGGCTGCAGATTTGATTCAAGTCAATGGAATCAGGAAAAAAAAGAACAATTTCATTCGATTTTGCAAAGACATGCGATACCATCTGGTTTACGCATAAACAGAATCACCAATCAACAAGACAACGACCCAAAACATTCTCCTAAATTACCTCAAAATGACCTCGATTCAAACAAAGGAACCAAATTTTGTAAATTATCACTTAGCTGCTTCGATATCCTGACTTCTCTCCCATTAACCTGTCAGAGGAATTGGATTGGAGAATTCAAAGAGAATACGGAAAGAATGAAAGATTTTTCAGAGGCTTGAAGAATGCTTCGGAAGTCCTGCCATCTACTTTTTTAAAAGCTGTTAGAAAGAATACCAATAATTTGTAAAGCACTATTTAAAGCAGATGGTGGTTTTATTAACGAAAAAATATGATGCGGTCGCATAAGAATTTTTTTATAGATTTTTATTATTACGTGCTTTTTTGTTTTTTTGTTAAAAGCAAATACATTACAGTTACAGAAATTTTATCTTTTTCCTTTAAAAATACAAAAATATTTCATGTTAAGGTGATTTTAAAAAATACACAGTGACCTGAAACTTTTTGCCTGTGAATAATTTCAAAATTACCTGGAGTCAAAAGAAAGAACCAAATTTTGGAAATTATGACTTGGCTACTTCAATCTCTTTACCTCTCTCCCTTTGAATTCGTATGGGAGGAACTGGACTGGAGAATTCGAAGAGAATACTCAAAGAGTGAGAGTGAGGTTTTTCAGTGATTGAAGAATACTTAATAAGGTCAGACATATACTTTTTTTCCCAATAACTCTTGGAACGAATGGCAAGAATTTGTAAATCTGTAATTAAGACAGGTGGTTGTTTAATTGATGTAAACAAAACATAATGCTGTTGTATAATAACTTATAGTTAAGTGCTTTCGTTTTCTCGAAATAAAAGCAAATGTACTGTAGTTATTGGGTTTCATTTCTCTTTACTTTAAAAAGTAAACAAAATTGTCTCATCTTAAGATGTTTTTTGTTGTTAGATGGCTTCAAAGTTTATGTCTGTAGTTTTATTTATTAGGTCGTGTATATATGGATAAATTATTTATCAGGTCGTGTATATATAGATACATTTGAGATTGAAACAAATTTTATTAATAGGATGTTGTTTTCTTTTAATATAAAGGGCTTCCAAGATTTTATTTTTAATCATTTCACCCCAAGCAAGGCAGTAAAGCCACTAAGACACAAGTGGTTACTATGAAATATATATATATATATATATATATATATATATATATATATATATATATATATATACACAAAAGTGAACATTGAAGTCAACACTTAGAGCCGACAGGCTGTCTAAAGCTAGATGCAATCGTCAGGCCGCCTGACGATTGCGTCTAGCAAGAAAATGCCTGTCGCCTCTAAGTGTTGACTTCAATGTTCACTTTTATATTTACACACGATCTATCTCTGATACTGAGCACGTTATCCCATAAATACAGCCCACCTTAAGACTATATTTCTTCATATATATATATATATATATATATATAATAAATGATACACATTCAAGAACACATACAATTTAAATGCAGCACAATACATGCATTCTTTTGGTACATGCATTTATTAATATACATATGCAGTTATATATAAAATTACAAACAATGAAATTGCATACGAATATATACGTGGGTTTTTCTCAAAGGAATTCTATTAGAGAAACTTTTCACGCATGCGCAAACATTGCTAGTAATGAAAATGTCCGTATATCTCGGCATATATATGCATGTGTGTGTGTGTGTGTGTGTATAAGGACGGAAGCGATGACGTTCATCCTTCTGTTTTCCATATTTACCCTCAGCCAGTACCGAAAATCCTATCAAAGAAGACTAGTCGCAAGGGAAATTTGTCTGGAGACAGGCAGTCGCTGTGCAAGACGTGTCATATGTGTATATGTTGTGCAACGGCCACTGAATCAGACTTAGCTCCTTATATAGTCATATTGGCAAAACATGGTCTGGTAATCTAGACTTGGGGCACATGTCTCATTCATTATTTATAAGTCTATTCGTCTATATGTAAAACCGTCTAGAAAAATGGTACAAACTGAGTTTATTTTGCCAAAAATATTCGAGTGCTGAAGTTTGAGCAAGTCGAATAACGTTTTCTAAATGTCTAAGAATATCGAGAGCCACTCAAAGTAGAGTTTAAATGAACGTGTCTTTCGTATAGACGTAAGAGGCGGAAGATTATGATTTATTGATTGTTTTTTTTTACGTCTTCTCAACATTTGGTTATTTATTTTTTTTTACCTCTTATCAACCTCTGGTTATTTAAAGCCATACAATATTTGTAAAGGGTAGGAATTTTGGAGATGATAATGATATTTACTAATACAAGTTTTATTCATTAACTATCATTGCTTGGAAGGGAGAAAAAATGGCTTTATGCATTTCCCAAGGGTATTTACACGTAATTGAATTTCACAAACCCGACCAGAATTCGAACTCAAATCTCAGTTTTGCAATTTTGAATCGTCTCCCATTATACCACCCATACATCCATCCTGGGTATGGCGATAATCTACATCCACGTCCTGAGTAAAACGATAAACTATATCCGACAGCATGCCTTTGATCAGGAAGTTTTGATGAGTATGGAACCACCCCTTAATTGCTGGTGTTCACAGGTCCATCCTGGCACGTAATGGCAGCACCCGTTAGGGTCCCAGCTATGGGCAAATAGTTACCACAAAAAACTGGCGTCAAAACACTATGAAAGTATGAAAATAGGTTTTAATACGAGCAATGAATTTTGAAGGTAAAAATTATTACCAGAAATACATTTTGGAAAAAAAATATAACCAGTTATACATTTTTGGAAAAAAAATTACCACAATGCATTTTTAGAAAAAAAAAAAAAAAATACCGGCAATAAAAATCTTATCGGCATTAAATAACCTATTAAGGTTGATATGCCGTAAAACAAAACAAACCAAACCAAACCACCCATACATTCAAGCTTACAGCACCTGGAATTCCCAAGCGGTCATTCATCTAGGCACTGGCCAGGCTCGACGTTGCTTAACTGCAACTGCGAGATATGGCCGTAAGACTTCAGATCAGAAGTCGTAGAGATGAGGAGGTTAAGATTCTAATGATCGAGGAAACATCTTCTTGGGATTTTGTTCCACAATGTAGCCATTCTCAGGAAGATGATATCCAAGCTGAACTTTGAATATAAATAAGTTTCGCTTAGATTATCTATCCTCATCAACGTTTCGGCCATTGTGTCCTCCGGCCTTCTTCAGTTAACTCTCATCCAGGACGATATTTGAATTAAAGCCTTCGTATAGTAGTAGAAAATTGTAATCACTGGATACAGTGATTGGTTGATTGTTTGATTCGTTTTCTACGGTTTGCCAACCCATTGCAGGTTATTTAAAACCAGAAAATATATTTTATATTGTAAGCTTTATTTTTATAGATAATAATAGATCTTACTAATTAACCCATAGCTGAGGGAGAAGATGTGAATTCATACATTTTCCAACGTTATTTGCGCGTAAGTGAATATAACGGATCCAGCTGGAATTAGAAGCCTACTCTCTGATTAACAATTCCGAGCCATTATCCATTACACCAGCCGCACATCCAAGCTTACAGCACCTGGTATTCCCAAGCGGGGTACCATCTAGGTATTTGCCCAGGTTTGACGTTGCTTAACTTCTGTGTTCGTACGCAGGGCATATCATAGTAGGAATGAGAATGATCTTAAAGAAAAAAAAAACATCATCCTCTACCATACACTCCAAGAAATAGAACATAATATAAACCTTTCGAAAACAGAGACTATGATGTGGAATTAAAATGAAGTCAATGATGGAGAATTGAATTGAGGAGAATTTGACTGTTCAGACAAGAGAAAAGCAATACACTTACTTGGATTGTTGTTAATATTCGACAACCTCTCCACGAGGGATGTATGTGGCCGAGGGTTCTCCGAGCTCGTATGCTCGGCCAAAAATATTCCCTTAGAACCGACTTAAACGGGTTCAGGGATTGTCTACCTCCCAGAACAAATCTTTGCCCTTCGGCAAAGCCTTGTCCGAGTTCCTCTCCGCTCAAGGCAGAGAGTTCGACAGAAATGAACGGTCTAGACGACTGTTAATATTTAACAGCACTACCACGAGGGATGTATATGGTACAAGGCCGAGTTTACCGTGGGTTCTCCGAGCCCGTAGGCTCGGCCAAAAATATTACCTTAGAAGCCGCATAAACGCGTTCAGGGTCTGTCTACCTCCCCGGACGAAACTTTGCCCTTCGGCAAAGCCTCGTCAGGGTTTCTCTCTGCTCAAGGCAGAGAATTCGAGAGTTGAACAGGTGAAGGCATTGTTCTTAGCTGGGTTGTTGTTTCTTACTAACTAAAAGTGGTTACGTTTTTACTATTTATAGTTACAGGGGTCACGTGACTTTATTATCACGTGATCCCTGATGTAGTTATAAGGGAAGTGTTGTTTTTTTCCTCTTTATTTTAATATTTACTCAATGCAAGTTATTAGATGGTCACATTACATCGCGGAAAAAATATTATTTCGCAACTTAAGTTAAGTGCTTTTGCTTCTATTCTTCGGCCTGGACCATCTCTAGATTTTGCGGGGTTAGGATTTTTCGACAGAATCCACCATAAATATTCAGAATATAAAATTAGTAAATACTAAACCCTTCATATACATCTATGTATGGATTAGATAATAAATATTTTTAGTATAGCTGGCCACTCGCATTCCAGCATACCCGTCTACAAGGGCGGCTAGCCAGTCCCTATTGAAGACGCTTGCTCAGGTGTATTTGTATTTATTCAACACCCACAGAGATCACCTGTGGTTTATATTGTAACTATGCTGAGCAGACCTTAGTCACAGCTAGCCTGATCAACAATTTGAACAAGGCCGGCACGCTCAAGCCCTCGGCCACAATGACTTGTGACTTCGTGCTAGCACAGCTATCGACAGCCCCCACGTCTACCCAATTTTACTCACAAGGCTATGGTATGGTTTTCAGGCACTTTCCAAAGGTGCCGCACGCTGGCACTGACTTCATTTCGACTATGGTGAGATTCGAACCCGGGTCTCATGGTCAGAAAGCGAACGTGGCCGAGTGATATATATATATATATATATATATATATATATATATATATATATATATATATATATTAATGCATGTTTCATTAAATAACATAAACAAGCTTTGTCTATTTATTTTAAGTAAGTTCCTTTCATATTGTCTGATAAGCTTAATCACATTATCGTTGAAAGACGAAAGGAAAACACCATATTCATACATGTTTAAATCCAATCTAAGCTTTCGGCTTACATAAGCCATGATCAAAGATGACAATTTCAATAAATCAAACAACACACGGACGAAACAACAATGATAATCCGCCCTTACTGCATGAAAATTTCAAGTAACGACAAACTCATATATATGAGATGACTCCAACCATGCAATAATACCACTAAGATGCAAGTGGTTACTGAGTGTTAGAGAATATACGAAAAATATTATTGACACCTACATACATCCAATGCATAAATGCATAGATATATAGATAATAAACATACTGAGATAGATAGATAGATAGATAGATAGATAATGTGTTATCTAGCGTGACAAACAAGTTGAACAAGGCCAGAATGCTCAAACCGTCACGTCGACATTTCTATGATGTGACTAGAATGAATTTTCGAAGTGACATACTGAACATTTTATAGAATTCCTCTCCTATTTTTCTGGCTGTAGCAAGAAAATATAATAAAATCTAGAAAACGTTACAATCTAAAAATTGTGATGAAATCTTTTCGATATTTACTCATTGCTCGAACCCTCAAGCTGGAAACATAGCCGTCGACAAATAGAAAGTACCCTACCAGTTTTAGCATTCCTGCACTGACTTGATCGACAAGTGACGCCACAAGTCTGCGGTAGGCACCTGAAAATCCCACTCTTTCAAACCCACCCTTCTTTCTTACTTCTCATGAATTTTCACAATTCCCCTGTCCCAGCAGCCACAAAATACCAACGGTTGCCAAATTTTCTGAGCCTCTCTGGTGACTTTTCGTCCATTCTCTCGTCAGGGGTGGCATAACTCCAAAAACGATCCGTTCACGAAAAACTAACCATACTTTTTCGTGTACAATGAAGTCTCGTGTATAACACGTTCCTCTGTCTTCACATGAAAAATAAATATATATTATTTGAATATATAATACGAGGCTTTGCTTTACTATTTCTGGAAGTAGAGAAATGTTTTGTCGTCTGTTTGCAAAACATAGTCTTCACATTACCATTAAAAGCCAATATCTTGGATATCGCTGGCCTTTTAAGAGAGGTGAATATGAAAGCACGGTAGTATAGTGGATAGTGGCTCGGATTGAGGAATCGCAGAGCCGAGTTCTAATTCCAGTCGAATCCATTACATTCAGTTGGGAAAGGTTTTCTTCTGTCCCATCCCAGCTATTGGTAAATAGCAGGACAGACCGGGTTCTATAGCGTTGGATGGCAACTGTTCTACGGCATAAAGAAATGGCAACCTACTGCAGGAAAAAATTAGCCTCGTCAGTCATGTATCGAAAGATACAAAATCGCCTACTAATGTATCACGCATGGCACATAAGTGACTGAAATATGAAGCCTTCTGCTACAAAAACTATCTAATCCTATCTACATCACGTAAAGCATCAAAATAGTAGTAGTATATAAAATAAGTAGTATATATATATATATATATATATATACTTATATAAAGTATATAAATTAAGTAGTATATATATATATATATATATATACAAATGTAAAAGAACGAAGTAACGAAAAGTAATCCAAATATCTTTCTTGAGTTCAAGAAAGAAATTCGCATTACTAACACATAAAAAGAGAATGTCTCATATCGAGAATATTTAACATCGAAAAACATAAAGGAGAAAAGAATTAATTATTTTTAATATGTGGAAATCTCTAACCTTTAACTGATGACGGTGACGAGACCAGAAACACGTGTAGTAAAAATAAAGTATAATGTTTTTTTAATAATTCACTTTACAACCAAAATCTTTTGCGGTATCTCTCTTCTTTTTAATATATATATATATATATATATATATATATATATATATATATATATATATGTGTGTGTGTGTGTGTGTGTGTGTGTGTGTGTGCGTGCGCGCGTGTGTGTGTGTGTGATGGAAATCGCTCTATATTAGGGATTGACGTAACATATTCAGTTTTATGAATATGAGTTTGTGACCCTGGGTTTCACGCTTTTTTGATCATCAGACAAACTCCTAAGCATCAATAGATCCACTTTTTAAAAAGGTTTTTCTGATGATTGCAAAAGCGTGAAAACAGGGTCACAAACTCATATCCATACAACTGAATACGTTTGCTCTATCACTGATATTGAGTGGTTTCTACTAAGTGCTACACATACAAAATAATATATACATATATATATATATATATATATGTGTGTGTATGTGTGTATGAAAATAATAAGGCCAGTAAAATTAATAATCCGGTGTTATTAGCAATTATTTTTATTTAAAATAAAAACAGTTCTCAATACAAACAATAGAGCATAGAATTATTTTCTTTTTTAAAAATATGATTCTATCGCGACACAGACATTTCTGTTTCAAAACTGAAACTAAAATTGTAAATTTAATTATAAAAATTAAACTTAAAATACAGAGTTTCAGTAAAACACTAATAGTAAAATAGAAATTAATAAGAAAAGCTAGATCTTATAGTTCATTAAATGACCCATTTCCTTTGTGCATACATGAAAAATTATACATTATTAAGTTTCTGAATAATAATAATTTATTAAATCAAATAAATGAAATAGCAATTTTTGTAGACACTGTCAAATATTTTCCTTAAGTAATAATTAATTTTGGAAAAAATAAAAAAAAATAAAATAAAGGAGATGAAACATACATATTTATACTTGATCATTAATTAGTAATTGATTTCTAATATATTTCTTTGTAAAAATACTGCACTGTGTATTAGTTATTAGAAGCACAAATGCAGGAATAAAATTTAAATATTAAAAATAAGACTTGCTCATATTTAAATAACCATTTTATATATAAAAATATGAATTAAGCGTGTAAATAAAAATGCCAAAGATTTTTTGTCATTGAAAACCCAGACGACACACTGAATAATGGATGTATATGTTTATGAGCAGGCACCCCACCCCTCCTAAACTTAACTTGACTTTGTAAGTAACATATATTTGATACATAAGCTGTCTAGGGAAATTAAAACCCAACCACCCCTAATCAAAATAGATTGAATTCTCCTTAACCTTAACAACTCAAAATATTAAGATTTTCTGCGATTATAAATTACGTAAATTTCTTAGAAAGTTATGCCTAACATCGCTTGACAATGGAATGAAACTGGATTTTAAGATTAATTTTTACAATTAAATTTACAACTTTAGTTTCAGTTTCGAAACGTAGAAACGTCTGTGTAGCGATGCAATCAATTTTTTTAAAAAGAAAATAATTATTATATATATATATATATATATATGCTTAAAATAGGATATAGAATACTGAAAAAGTTTTTAAGAAATTTGACAAATGGAAAAGGTTTCATTGAAACTAGATCTGGTTACGAGTTTCGGCATTCATGTCTTTATCAAATACAAAGACTAAAAAGTGAAATGTGTGTATATGTATTTGTTTGTATGATTAAATAATGAATCCGAACTTTTTACTTTAAGCTGGCGTTTCTTGTGATTGAACAAGAAAAATATGAGTGACTTTGAAAAAGCCGTTAATATTTATTCTGTATCATTTCTCTATAATTCTAATTTCTTAATATATTTTTCCGGCTTTTTTGTATCGAATTCAATGTAAATCCACATCTCATTTTCAGAATGACTCGAAAGCAAGAAAGTCAAATAGACTTTTCTGAAATGAATCTGAGGCAAATCCTCATCCAGTCCTTCAGAATGGGCTGAAAGTAAAAGATTTATATATTTTTAGGTCTGTCCATGTGTTTTCCGCGTCGAATATATATATATATATATATATATATATATATATATATATATATATATATACGCGCGCGTGTGTATGTGTGTGTATGTGTATGTGTGTGTGTGTGTGTGCAAATATATAGAAAAATAAGAAAGAACACATTAGGCAAATAATCCAAAGTTCTTTACTATTTTTGATTTCATTTTAAAAAAACAGTACTCAATATAAAAGTAGAGCTTAAATTATAATTATAATTATTTTTTTTAAAAATATCGCTCCTTCGCTACATAAGAGTCCTCATGTTTCAAAAACAAGATACCAAAAGTTCTGTCTGATCCCCAAGCGAAATTTTTAGGAATAACTAATATTGAAGTTTACGCATCTTTATAAGGATATTCATTCGTAAAACTAATTACTATGGAAACGGCTGAAGCAATAATTTCAACAAGGGGCGTAAGGGTTAAAATTTCTATCATCATATCAGTCACTCTCGGAAAGAGGCCAAGCTGAGGCAGGTATCCATTCCAAAGCGAATGATGACATTCATATTTTGTTTATTGTTTTCATGTTTAAGTATAGTTGTGTTGTCCACAAGGATTATTCGGAATTGAGTACGCGGGCCGGCATGTTGTTTTAAATGTCTAAAAATGTTAGAATTATCATTTAACTGTAGAGTCAAGCGCCGTGAAAGGGATTTTGTGGTGTGACCAACATAAATATTATTTAATCTGTTGGAGATACAATCTCCCAAAGGGCACTTGAACATGAAAACAATAAACAAAAATTAAAAATTCTTAAAGCTATATACATAAAACAGTTGAAACCTAACCTGAACTAAATAAACTACGAAATCTCCACACATATCCTTAAATGCCTATAATTTATAACAGAGGCCATTGGTTTATACCAACGTCTTCCCAAACTTAATACTTCTCGTTTTTCACTCTCGCGTGGTCTTGTGTGACGTCACGGGATTTTCGCTTCCGCGTCTCAGATATATGAGTCTGTCGTTACTTGAAATTTTTATACAGCAAGGGCGGACTATCATTTTTGTTTCGTCCGTGTGTTGTTTGATTTATTGAAATTTTCATCTTTGATAATCGCTTGTGTAAGCCGAAAGCTTAGATTGGATTTAAACATGTATCAATATGGTGTTTTCCTTTCGTCTTTCAATGATAATGTTATTAAGCTTATCAGATAATATGAAAGGAACTTACTTAAATTAAATATACAAATCTTGTTTATATTATTTAATGAAAGATGCATTAATATATATATATATATATATATATATATATATATATATATATATATATATATATATATATATCAACTATTTGTTCATGGGGATGAAACCTGTATGATGACTGTACGAATATCAAGGAGCCTGTATTAATATAGACATTACTAAAAATAACTTTATATTTATGTATATTAGATAATGTGCTAAACATCTATATGTTTCTATAGTCGATACCTTTTGAAGATATAAATAAACGTTTATTTTAATGAACCTGATATATCCCGAACAATGTTATTATCGACATTTGTAATACAAATGGATATCGAAAGCTGAAACTTGGATAAAATATTCACATACAAATATATTATGAGAATTTTATAAGCTTAGTTTACTTGATACCATTTTTATTGTGAAAATGCTATATAGTAAAATCTGTGTTTGTGCACATACGCGAGCGATCGAACAGAGACACAAACATATATAATTTTACCTTGATTGTAGGAGACTTAAATGAATAGATATATAAATTATAAACGATTGACATAGATAGAATGACAACAGATATATAGATAGCCAGCTAGATAAAATAATAGTAAATAGATATGAACAGTGAGATAGATAGATAGATAGATAGATAGATAATGAACAGTTTGAGATAGATATGAAAAGATTGAGATAGATACAGATACTTGAAAGAGAACAGATATATGTATAGATAAATAGATAGATATAATGAGAAAAGATAGATAAACTGAAAATAGATATATAGATGGAAATATAAGAAAGAGATAGAATGAGAAAAGAGAGAAATAGAAACAGATAGATAGATAGATAGATAGATAGATAGAATTAGTATAGATAAATAAAAATATAGAGGAATAGATATATAGGAAACAGTGAAAACCGACAGAAAACAGATACGCACATACACACACACACACACACACACACACACACATATATATATATATATATATATATATATATATATATATATATATATATATATATAGAGAGAGAGAGAGAGAGAGAGAGGGCGATAGATAGATAGATAGAATTAGTATAGATAGATAAATATATAGATAAATATATAGAAGAATAGATATATAGAAAACAGAGAAAACCGACAGAAAACTGATATATATATATATATATATATATATATATATATATATATATAGATATAGATATAGATAGATAGATAGATAGATAGATAGATAGATAGATAGAAATAATAAAAAGACCTGAACAGAAGGAATATGATTGATTTTTTTCTATTATTTTGATTCCTATAAGTCTGATATCGAACGAGACTTTAAAGGCAAACGTATAGTAAGATATAAATAAAGTCTAAGATAATTCCATATTCAAATGCTCCAGACATTGTGCAGCAGACAGAATAATGTCTGTGCCTGATATTCTTTCGATAGATATAGAGAACAGCGTGTGTTGTCGACCTTTTTTTTTCTAAGTCAATCACACTAGTGTCAAAAGTATTATGTCCGCGTAAACAAGTTCTGCGAATAAAGGTGATAAAAGCAAGGCAAGAAACTGTAGCAAATGAAGAAATATCTAGTAGAACTAGTATCGCACATTTCCGATGTATACGACAATGTTCCTTCAGTCGGATGAGGTGGTTACACCTTTAGAATACTTGTCGAGTATATGGCCATAGCATCAAGATGTTGCTGGTCCCACTGCGTGTTTCGTAATAAGTCAACTTTAGATGAGGTGGAGACACACGAGGCAATCAGGATAGAGTTCTACGAAAGAATGCAGTGAATCCCATGAACGAAACATGAAAGAAGCGACGCAGTTTTAATGAAAATGGAAACTAAACATCACGAAAAAGAGTTGAAATTTCTAGGACATATTATGAAGAAAGAAGGCTTCGAGAAACACAGTACATTTTGAAGGCAGAAGAAGCAAAGGGAAAATGCGTAAAATATACGTAATAAGTTTGTTTTTATACATATAAAGATGGCAGAACATGGCCCGGGAGGGTTAGTAATGTAAAAAACATTGCAAAGATCTACAAAGGAGAAGAAGTTGTGGACTACATTTCCTGAAAGGACAAAACACACAAAAGAAGATTCCTTTATGAGCTGAGTTGTTATTTCCACGCTAAACCTTCTTTTGAATTTAGAGTTTTTTTCTTCTCCTAACTTGGTTGCTAATTAAGGCTAGATAACCCAATCTCTTTTATTTAACTCATAGCAAGGGAGGGAAAGGAAGAGAACTAGTCACATCTTTCCCAAGTGGATTTGCGTGAAAATAAGAGCAACGTAATATAAAAAAAGTATATAAAATATAGGACAAATCATTATTTACATTATTCGGACTATTGTCCTCATCTTTGTCGTCTTATATATCACAATGTTTCGTTGTACTCTTCGGCCTTCATGTGGTTGGAATGTCGAACTGAACCCTTTATTTCTCTCACTGGGGTAGACTGTTCTAGTTCCACGTGCCATGTCTAATGGATGTCAGTTATCTCTTGTTAATTCTCCTCTCGAAGTTCTCCACCGCCTTAACCGGATATTGAATTTACACACGTCGTCCTTCATTTTTTGCAGTACTAATAAGTTATGTCTTACTACTGAGCTATACCTCTCAACAAGCCTACAAATTACTTCTACAGAAATTTCCATTACCATCTTTTTTCGTTATTAGAGAAAATTTAAAGAAATAAATTAATGTTTTCAATGCCAAATGTCTTCCTTGGTTATGGTAAGCAATGATAGTGATGATGCTATAGAGAAGCAGTACTTTGACTTATTTTCTCGAGATCTTACGATTCCATCTAGTCAAATGGTAAAGTTTGTTTGTGCTTGTTTTGATATACTTGACTATGCAGATAAATTTATTGTAAAACATAATGAATCAACTACAAGAGAATCTGCTGAAAGAATTTTGGAAACTTATTCTCCAAAATACGTTTTTAATTGTGAACACACTGAAAAAAGGAATTCACTTTGCATCAAAAATCGTTGTGAATATATTTTGCAACAAAAAACGTTATCATCAGACGAAGTTCGAAAAAATATTGTAGAATGTTTTAAAAACGGCAAAGGTCAAAAGAAAATTGATTTATAGAGAAACTGTTGGTAAGTTTCTTTTTTTATTTGTATTTTGTTTTATATTACTACTTAATTCTTTAATAACTTTTTTGTTTGTTTACAAACTTTTATTATTTTTCTGTTTAAAAAGAGAAAAACCTGTTTGTATGTTTTTGGACGATTTTAACATGTTTCCGATAAAACGGGTATAAATTGACTATGATCCAAAGAGGCTTGTTAGAAATTAGCCTGAAATGTGACATGTGGGGCCATGGACATATTAGGGGACCATGGACTAAGACTGTTCATATCTATCTATCTATCTATCTATCTATCTATCTATCTATCTGCATATATAGTGGCTAAATCCAACCAAATAACCTACACATCACACTTAATCGGGTCTTTTTTTTTGGTGGACAGAGAATCCCATACACTTGCCCAGGAGTGCCTCTCTCGTGGTTCAAAAGAGATTGAAACAAGCAAAATGTTTGTAACCTGGCTGCATCGGACTGTTACACCAATCCGACTGGGGCTGATCATTGCCTTTTCAGTCCACCCTCGTACCTGAAGAGAAAGAGTGCGGTTATTAATAAGAGTTGAAATTAATGGATTCAAAGTGTCACAGCTCTAGCATCAACCTTCACTGTCAGCCCACCCTCGTTTTAACAATTTATTTATATTTATCCAGGCAAAATATTTTCAAGGATTGTTTTAATGCATTGTTGTAAATCTCTGAATTTCCTGTTTCTTCGTTTTGTTGTTGTTATGAACCAATTAACCTACATTGTCACCAATGCCGATACGTCAATAATGATTCGCGTCGAGCCTTTAAGTTTTGATTGGTTCTCATTTATAAATCTCCTTCCAAGCTTTGAGGCAAATCAGGGACAGTTTTCATTTTCTTCCTAAACCATTCTACGCGGATTAGAGTGAGATAGATAAATTTTCTTCAAACTCTATGTCTGGGTTAACGATATGTTTTAGAACTTCCTGATAGACAGCCGCGTTAATCGATCATTTCAAGAAACAAATTTTTCTTACAACGGTGTCAGACAAACTATCAGAAAATGGGAAAGTTTTACATTTTATTTCATTTATTTGATACCATAGCTCCCGTGTGATTTTCTCCATATATTGGGGCCACGATCGTCGAAGGAATTGCAGAAATTTGATTCATCACTGAAAATAACCTGGTTTTATTGATCAAAAGACCGGCTTTGATATTTTCCAGATCAGATTGAACACTTTCCTTTCTGCTTAAAAATTAGCACTGGCTTCGAAATCGGAATACTTCTCTCGTATTGGGAGTGCAGTAGATCGAGGAAGAGCTACGTCAGCAACCGTCCAATCTTTGGCAATTTCACAATCGATTTGAGATAAGGATTTTATTCAGATGGCGTCTGTCTTGACCTTTGAACTGCAGTTGGATCGATTTGAACGAGCCGTCTTCTTATTTCCAAGACAGCAATCTAAGAGTCTCCCACCTTGACAACTGGAGTCTTACCAGCTTCTCACAATGCCTGAACGACGATATACATGCTTAACTCTTGCAATTTATGAAACTAATCGTCAGCAGCGTACCTTACATGTGGCACAATGCTGAATAAATAGAGCATTCAGGCTCGATCTCATTACTTAGTCGTAATTGATCTAGTGGGAATGTTAACCATTACAACACGTGCCCAAATGGGTGTCAATAACGATTTACTAACCATAACTAAGATATGGCACAAGGACGTGAATATTGAGCACTGAGTGAGGCTCGAACTCACTGTTCAGTTGTAATTGCTTTAGAAAGACATGTTTGTTAACCATTACACCACGTTGAAACACACAACTGGGTGCCGATAACGATTTGCTGAGCATAGATTAGACGTGGCACATGGCCGTGAATATTGAGCACCCAGTGAGGATCGAACTCTCTGTTCAGTCGTAATTGCTTTAGAAAGACATGGTTGCTAACCGGTACACCACGGCGGAGTACTCAACTAGGGTTCAAAAGACCGAAGATTCCACAGTTTTTGTACTAATTCAACACCGAAAATACTCATGAAATGACCCCATATGTAAATGATTCAATAAATTTCCATTGTCAGGGAAGAAATGCTACATTACATATATATCTGTCTAGTAAGGAGTGCCAGAGAAAAGCGATAATAACAACAAAAATTGCAATATGAGCTCTGGTAAAAACATGAAATGATAACAGCAAAAATTGCAATATCAGCGCTGGTAAAAAAAACTTTGCTGAAAACAGGTTTATAATACCCAGAAATTCCTCAAGAACACATGGGACAGTGGATAAAGGTGTTAGTTAGATCCCGTGAGAGGACCCAAAGAGCGTAAGTTCAATACCTGGTTAAAGCAGTTGAGAACTTGGAGATGGGAATTATGCAGAAGATAACTGACATCCATTCGACATGGCAGCAAGCGAAATAAAGGGTTCAGTTCGACATTTCAAACACCTGAAGAAGACCGGAGTGTACAACGGTCAAAACGTTGTAATAAATATGGCGACAAAGATGAGAACAATAGTTCGAATAATGTAAATAGTTTACATTTATATGTATTAAGGCATTTTTATGTTTATACATTCTTTTTACAGATACAAATATTTAAGTAAATGTTCAGTTTATAATAAACAGTATTAATAACATTTACCGGCTTGAATGTCCGAGATATTTTCCGACAGGAATCGAACCTGTATCCTATACGGAACCGTCATTCAGCCTGATGTACCCTAACCGATCGAGCCACGGAGAATCGTTCGATTAGCAAGGTCGATTTTACTGTTTTTAAACTTCAATCTTCCATGAATCTCTCACGTACATTCATATCTGCTCAAAGCGTATCCAAATATAAACAAATGACGTCACATATTATGAAATGGACAAAGTCCGACAATTATTTTAAGACATTTTTATGTTTATACATTCTTTTTATGTCTTAAAATGTCTTCAAGAGTATATCATTCTTTCATTTATTCAGTTAGGACATTTTTCACTTCTGTGATCACCATTCTTCTCCATGTCATAATTGGCGGTCTTGGTCACATTCAATGCAGTATAGTGCAATGGCTTGCTGGTTCGTTTTGCAACGGAGATGTTGAGGTCAATACATCCCTCTTCTCAGAAGTTAAAGAGGCAAGACCTCCAAGGCAACAGGTCCTTTGAATTCAGAGATTTCTTTCTCGTAGACTGCCGCTGGTATATAGAAACCATACGCTACCCAAACAAACCGCCTGTCGGACATACCGACAAGATCCAAAGGAATACAAGTCTTACAGTTGGGGACGGCTTGACAGCAGGAGTTGCTGGAAATTTGTCAGAGTTGACAGCTAACCGCTTTCGGGGTTCCACTCCGAGGTTTCTGTCTGGATTTACTTCCATAGCATTTTCCTGATATGTTCTCGATATGGCCACAGATCAGTAGAGATTTAAAATAAGGGTTTTCTTTCCTCTAGATGGACTGCCTTGCTGGACGGACGAGCTCCATCTAGCTGAAAAGAAAACAGTGTCATAAAAACGTAATTGAAAATATTAGCCAGATATGTGCAAGAAAAATTAATTTTAAACATGACACAAAAATAGATTTGAAAAATAAAGCCTGGGAAATAAGCAATAAAAGAGAAATTGACTATCACGAAACCATTTAAGAATTATTGCTGGAAATGGAAACAGAATGAATAGACAGAATATTAAGAAAATTGTCTGGCGACATAAAAAGAAGCACCTTCCAAGAAAAGGTCACAATGCGAAACAGCTAAGAAGTACATGAAAATTGATTTCTTGACAAGAATTCACAACAGATACATCAAAAGTTGCAATCAATTTGGTATGTAGAGGTGAATAGGAATGGGTCTGTCTTTTTGCTGGATAATAAACGACTTCACATTTACCAAAATATCTTGAAAAACTGATGCAGTTAGACATCGAGATATTAACCAAATATCTCTATTCCCTGCATTTTCCTGATTATTATTTCTTTTAAGTCCTACCTATCTATAATTACCAACAAGTGAAAGTAAGTATCTGTCTATATTTCTGAGATGAGGTATTATGTACACTATTTACATTATTCGGACTATTGTCCTCATCTATGCTGCCTTATTTATTACAAAGTTTCGGCCTTTCAGTATCTGTCTATATTTCTGAGATGAGGTATTATGTACACTATTTACATTATTCGGACTATTGTCCTCATCTATGCTGCCTTATTTATTACAAAGTTTCGGCCTTTCAGTATCTGTCTATATTTCTGAGATGAGGTATTATGTACACTATTTACATTATTCGGACTATTGTCCTCATCTTTGTTGCCATATTTATTACAACGTCTCGGCCTTTCAGTATCTGTCTATATTTCTGAGATGAGGTATTATGTACACTATTTACATTATTCGGACTATTGTCCTCATCTTTGTTGCCATATTTATTACAACGTTTCGGCCCTTCAGTATCTGTCTATATTTCTGAGATGAGGTATTATGTACATTATTTACATTATTCGGACTATTGTCCTCATCTTTGTTGCCATATTTATTACAACGTTTCGGCCCTTCAGTATCTGTCTATATTTCTGAGATGAGGTGTTATGTACACTATTCACATTATTCGGACTAATGTCCTCATCTTTGTCGCCATATTTATTACAACGCTTCGTCCATTGTACCCTCCGGCCTTCTTCAGGTGGTTGGAATTTCGAACTGAACCCTTTATTTCGCTCACTGGGGCAGGCTGTTCTAGTTCCAGGTGCCATGTTTAATGGATGACAGTTATCAGTTATCTCCTGTTAATTCCCTCTCCAAGTCCTCTACTGCCTTAACCTTAACTTAATACATAGATACTTACGTAAATACATCCATCCATCCATACATACGTACATCCATACGTACATACATACATATACGTACATACATTTACTCATATACACATACACATACGGCCATACATGCGTACATACGGCCATACATACATACGCCCATACATAACTACGTACATATGCACATACATACATACATACATACATACAAATACATACATACGTGTATACGCCCATACATAAATACGCCTAAACATGAATACGCTGATAAATAGATAGGTGCATACATACATACATACAGCCATGCACTTATATATGCATCCATACATACATACAGTCATACATACATACAACCATACATATATACATACGTACATACGCCCATACATACATACGACCGTACGCGATTTTGTTTAATAGTATCGCTTCATTTATTTTAAATATGAAAATCCTCGGTATGACGATAAACTACGTCGGGCAGATAGGCCTCCGATTGGGAGATTGAAGTTTCTTTCAGGAGAGAGGGGCCCATCTCATAACTGCTGTTGTTCCTAGGACTCTCCTCTGACCCAGGTTGGTAGCGCCTGTTCGTGCCTACGCTATGTACAAATGGTGAGCCCTCAAACAAAAACAAAAGACGTGAATGTGTAAAAATGCATTTTTATAGTAAAGAAGGAAGACAGTTTAAGCAAAAACGAAAATAGATATTAACAATAGCTATTTCTAGTAAAATGAAAATAGCTCAGTCAGGACTCATTTAAATACAGGAAATAACCTACCAAACTCCACCCGCAACATCCTAGTAGAAAATATCAGTATAATATCTTCATCCACAGGTAAAAAAAGATTAAAATAATGAAAGGATTAATAATACAAAAAGAAAATCCAACACTCAATAACATTACCTATGAAAACGGCCACAGCATGTCATTAACTTCAGTTATAAAACCCACACACAAGGGCGCCTCGAGACGGCCTAATGGTTACCAAGCTTGTCTCGTAATTTACATTATTCGGACTATTGTCCTCAACTTTATTGCCATATTTATCACAACGTTTCGGCCGTTGTAGTCTCTGGACTTCTTCAGATGGTTGGAATGTCGAACTGAACCCTCTATTTCGCTCGCTGAGATAGACTGTTGTAGTTCTACGTGCCATGTCTAATGGATGTCAGTTATCAGTTATCTCCTGTTAATTCACCTCTCCAAGTTCTCCACTTAACCAGATTGAACTCACAACTCTTTGGGTCCTGTCACTGGATCTAACCAACGCCTCTATCCACTGTGCCGTGTGTCCTTGAGGACATCTGTGTATGAATTTCTGGGATTTATAAACTTAATGTCTTCAGCAACCATTTTTATGAATCCTCATATTGCAGTTTTTTGCTGTTACCATAATGTTTTTACCAGAGCTCATATTGTAATTTTTGTTGTTGTTATCGCTTTTCTCTGGCACGCCTTATTACTTGTTCCCATAATGAATTCATTTCTATGCTTGGTCGGCTCAGAAGATTTTTTTTCTCCTAGCATATGCGCTCGTTGCTTAAGTTTAATTTAATGAATTTTCCAATGATGTTCTTTGTCTATGATTTCAACCTGATCCCACAGAGGGCGGTGATCTCCCTTTTCTCTCCATATGTGGTCAGCCACGTCTGATTTTTCCACCTCCATTCGTGCTACAGTTTTCTGGTGTTCTTGATCCCTTACCTTAAGGGGACAGTCTGTCTCCCTTTTATATTTCTTTCTGCAGCTGCACGGGATAGCATACACACAGACCTTAGTCATGATCTCCTCTATGGGTGGGGGGCTTACTCCGGAGAGATATCTGCAAAGTGTCATCCAGCTTTTGAAGGTTGTCCCGATGTTATATGGATCATAGATCATTTGTATTTTCTTTGATAACCCCTTCATATAAGGCAGGAAGACTGTTTTCTGAGTGTTGTTGTCCTCCTCTTGTACCCGCCTATCCCAGTTTATTGACAGATACTGAAGCTTGTCTCGTTAGAACAATTACGACTGAGTAGTGAGTTCGATCCTCACTGGGCGCCCCCTACTTTCGGCCTTGAGCCACATCTAAGCTGCGCTTGGTAAATCACTAAAAAACCCACACATTCAGTTAAATATAAAAATCGCCCTTCATAATGGTCAAAAGAATAGCCGAAAGCGCTCAGGTATGCAGAACTTTTGGAAAAATTTTATACTTTGTGTCCCGGCTATTCTTATATATATATATATATATATATATATATATATATATATATATATATATATATAAACTACAGTTCAATTGTTTGAGGTCACCCCTGATAAATTTTAAAATTGGCCCAAAATATAGTTGTTTTGTATCTTAAATAAAGTGAGAGATAATATTTTTTATTAGGTATTTTATTATGATAAAAAGAAAAAAAGAATTTTATGATTAAATTTTGCTCTCATCAAAATATCCTCCTTTAGCCTTGATTACTGCAGTACAAATTTTTGGCATTCGTTGCAAAAGTTTCTCAAAGTTTTGCTAATTGACTCCATTCTTTTTCTAATTACTCTGAGAGTTCTTTCTCGTTTTTTTTTTTTTTTTTTTTTTTACTCTTCTGTCAAGTTCATCTCATGCTAATTCTGGGGGTGGCTTCAAACTTTTGTACCGTAGTATATATATATATATATATATATATATATATATATATATATATATATATATATATATATATATATATATATGGTCGGGGGTAGCAAGTTATATTAAAAACTAGCTGAAGTCCTTATGTATTTTTTAGTAATCTTTTCCTGCTTTCTGGTTAGGTGTTTGACGTCAGGATCGATATTACGCAAATATTTTCCGAATTCTAATTCTCTGTATTTTGCTAAGAATACGTTTACCCTTCTTAAAAATGTAACTATGCATCATGCTACACATTAGTTTCAATGTAATGTGGCATATATATATATATATATATATGTGTGTGTGTGTGTGTGTATATATATATATATATATATATATATATATATGAAATATATTAAATATGTTCCTTCTTAAAGTGAATGAAATTTAATTAACGCTGAATTATTTATTATTAAAATTAATGCTTCTTGTATTCGTTTTAGTTGTTTTTGATTTTGTTTAGGAGCACATCAACACCTCTATGGGTTATTTAATACTGAAATCTAAATATTTTTAACACTGTTTTATAGCTTCAAATACAGATAAAATGTATCGCTGTTCATTTTGATATCAAATAAATTGTTGGTAATTTTGTTTTAAAATATATTGTCGGCCATTTTATTAGAGATATGTATCGTTTGTATTTTTATATAAAAATATACTGCTGGTATTTTTGCTATAAAAATATTTTATACTTTCATAGTATTTTGGTTTTTTGTTTTGATGGGAGGTTCCCCTAAATGCCTATAGCTGGGGCCTTAACAGGTTCTGGTGACCTAACAGGTTCTACAACTGCGTGTCATGATGAACTTGTGAACAACAGCTAAGAGGTGGTTCCACGCTCCTCAGAACCACTGGAAAAGAGACCTTGCTACCGGTTGTAGTTTATCGTCATACATAGGATTGGAGTCGTTTTAAAAAATGTATACAAAATATTTTTTGTATTATGTGAAAGAATCTTTCTTACGTTTTTCTTTGTACAAATTAATATTAGAGCTGTTATTAGATAAATTTACCGTTTCTTTGACATTTTTAATCAGATAAATTGTATAGCCCATGTATGATCATTTGATTTTTTTTAATATTATTAAAGGACATTCTAAAAATGGGAGACTAAACCAGTTCCTCTACCAGGCTTTCATGCTACCACTAGCACAGGTAGATTGGCATAATTATGAAGCTGCCTCAAAGATGATAAAAAATACTGGAAAGAAATATCATATATCTAGTTAAATAAATCTGTGTATAAATATAACTAATAATAAATGTCTCAATACTTTCTTTGAAATTCACTGAAAACGTTACGGAGATTTGTTCCGATTCTATATGTATTTCTCAAATGGTATTAAATAGAAACCAATGCTATACGGGCTAGAATGTCTTATTTTCTATTTTTAAAATAATGTTAGGTTTTATTTTTTGAAGTGGAATTGATTGATGTTTACAAATAGTGAGGATTATTATTATTTTCCTTTTGGTAAGAGGTACACTGCTGAATAAATTTTCGGCGCCGAGCGAAGCTAATAATTCGTTATTAAGTATATTAGCTTTAAGTGGGGAATTTATTAAGTAATGTTTGATAATTTGCTTAAGTGGTAAATAGAATTTGCGAGAATATTGCAGCGCCAGGTTTATGTGTTTTGAATTTTCCATAAGCATATATTTTATCAACTTTCAGGGATCTCATATTGGAATTGTTTGCGGTAATGAGTTTGTTTATGTGCTTCTTGAGATCAGCAGGAGGTTTTTCACTCGTTTTTATAATTTTATTTTATTATTTAAGATGGTTGTATGTTTAGATGTATCATCTCTTTGCATACAAACGTTGTTTCTTTTTTTTTATTGGAGAGTTTAATTGCAGTATTATTATATTATTGTTGGCAGTAATTGACTGCGGTTCGGATTAAGGAACCAGAGAGATGAGTTCGAATTCCAGTCGAGTTATTGCATTCACTTACCTTACGTGCTAATATCCTTGGGAAAAACTATCTCTTTCCTCTACCAAGCTATGGCTAAATAGCAGGATTGACTGGGTTCTATAGCCTTGGATAGCAATCGGTCTAAGTGAAAGAAAACTGAATTCAAAACCGTATATGTCGAAGCACATACTATGGATCTTTCGTATTAACTAGATCGAATCCATTATTATATTCGTTATATATATATATATATATATATATATATATATATATATATATATATATTCAAAAATTCGGTTGAAAATTAAACAGAACTAGGTACTTTAATTTAATTTATTTTCTGTAATTGAATTGGCAGTTTTCAGTTCCTGTTTTTGAAACATGGTAATTCCTGTCTAGCGATGGAATCATATTTAAAAAAAAATACTTATAATCTAGGACCTACTTGTGTATGGAGCACTGTTTTCTTAAAAATAAAAACCAAAATGCTAAAGAATTTCGGATTATCAATCTAGCCGTTCCTTCCTATTTTATCAATATATTTACACACACGCACACACACACACATACGCACCCCCCACATATATATATATAATTTTTATACATTATTTATATAGAGAAATATTTAAGTAAATGCTCTGTTTATAATAAACAGTATTAACAACATTTACTGGCCTGAATGTTTGTGAAATATTTGTCTAGATAGAAATAAAGAATAACAATAAAATATATAAAAACATATATTAAAATAATTGGCGGACTCAGTCCAATTCATAATACATGACGTCATATATATATATATATATATATATATATATATATATATATATATATATATATATATATATAAGAGGAAGAGGTTATAGTGGTTCCAACGAGATAAAATATGTATATTAAAAAGAACAGTGAAACTCCAAACGTTTTTGGTTGTAATGTGGATTTGAAAACATATTATGCTTTATTTTCCATAATTGTGCTACACGTGTTTCTGGTCTCGCGACCATCATCAGGTAAAGGATGGAGATTTCCACATATTATTAAAAAATAATTCATTTTTTCTCCTTTATGTTTTTCGATGCTAAATATTCTCGATATGAGACATTCTCTTCTTTTTGTGTTAGTGACCCAAATATCTTTCTTGAACTGTTATATATATATATATATATATATATATATATATATATATATATATATATATATATATATATATGTATGTGTGTGTGTGTATGTGTGTTTGTTATACCGTACCTATGGGCTATAATGGGTATGTCCCAGTCAATATAAATACAGTAGAATATACTGTATGTAGTAGTGATTTGTCTTCCACTTAGGCTTCATCTTGATTCGCTTCTAGCTTACGACTAGCAGTTCATTACTTACTACCCTTGTAATTTGTTCCTGTTATAAATATTATCATTCCATTTGCAAACTTCCTTTTGATTATTCTTATTCAGTAAGCTTTTGCTTGGTTACAACAATATATATGAATAAAAACATATTTTTTTATTCTGATGGTCTTTATAAAGATTTTATTTTGCAACAAGTTTTTAAAAAATTAAAACGATGTATACTCATAAATACACATCAAGGTAATTGAAAAATACAGGTAAATCATGGTGGATGTTACGTAACGTAGTTTAATGTTTAATAGACAAATATAAGTAAAAGTTTGTTTTTAGATAATTAAATTTATATTAACAATATTTTAATTTAAGATTAATTCATGTATTATTTATTTAAAAAAATAGAAGGTTATGAACTTAACCGTTTTCTTATAACTTTTTAATATTTTTCATAGTTATGTATGTTGTTTTGGGATAGGCGTAATTCTTTCAGAAACGGAGATATTTTTAAAAAACCAAGGCGCAGGTTTATGTTTCGCTAAGATTCAATAAGAGCACTCTCAATATTCTGTGAAAGTAAGTTACTTTCTCTTTTCATAAATGTGGCATTCTTTAGGTCAAATCTGTGGTCGAATCCATTTCTATATATGACTAACGTATTTCTCTGTATATGATCCTTTTAGTGTTCATAGATACGTTTTATTTAGATTTCTTCAAGTTTCCCCAATGTATTGTCTGGAGCAGTTGTAACAGTTTATTTTATATATACCTACTTCAGAATTACTATTGTTATGGTTTTTTTGTTCTGATCATATCCATAATAGGTTTGGGTGTGAATGTAATTAATTTGATATTGTTAAGATTGGAAAAAAATGTTTTGGATAGTGTATGTTAAGGAGTTAGCCTCTCCCTCTCTGTATATATATATATACACACACACACACATACACACACACACATACATATATATATATATATATATATATATATATATATATATATATATATATATATGGTATAAAATTACAATTGGAAAAAAAAAATCTTAGATTTTACCGACACGATTCGTCTTCTGATTTTTTCAAGGCAAAAATGAAATCGAAGTCTTTTTTTTGTTATAGTTACATTAAAATATCCAAATTTAAAAATCTGTCTTGTCCACACAATTGATCTGGAAATTTAACTATAACTATAACTATATATATATATATATATATATATATATATATATATATATATATATATATATAAACAATATCCAGGTAGACAATGACTGGCCACTAGTTTAAGTTTCATGCAGGCAATCTTCAGGTAGCCAGTAACTTGCAGCAATAAGATGGTTATCTTATATATCACGGGACAAGTATAATTTGACAAGCAAACCAAATTAGATCATCCAACCAAGATCTAAAATGGCAAAAAAAAAAACTACATGGAAAGGCTTGCCAGTATAGCAAAAAGCGGTTACAGTATATATGATTCCAACGTTTAAATAACCAACCCTAAATAGAGTTTTAATTAGTCTTCTTATTACGGCAAGTTACGGGCTACCTGAAGTGTGTGTGCAAGCACATGAAACATAAAGCAGTGGCTAGTCATTGCCTACTTGTTAATTGAATCAATATTCAAATACTATCATTTTTATGGCACAGGGAATTTTTTAGTCAGAAGGCTAATTTTGGGCAGATTCTATTTAGAGCTGCCCATTGAAACCTTGGAATTATATATATATATATATATATATATATATATATATATATATATATATATATATATATTGATGCATGTTTCATCAAATAATAGACAAGTTTTGTCTATTTATTTTAAGTAAGTTCCTTTCATATTGTCTGATAAGCTTAATAACATTATCACTGAAAGACGAAAGGAAATCACCATATTGATACATGTTGAAATACAATCTAAACTTTCGACTTACATAAGCCATTATCATGATGACAATTACTTTTCAATATATCAACCAATACACCGAACAATAATGAAGTCTGTTTTTGTTGCATGAAACATTTCAAAGCAACGACAAACTCGTGTATACCAGACACGGAATCGAAAATCGCGTCACAGCTCGTGACGTCACATATGACCACGCGAGAACGAAAACGAGAAGTATTAAGTATAGGAAGCCGTTGATATAAAGCAATGGCTTCTGTTATCAATTATATGCATTTAAGAATATTTGTGTAGATTTCTTAGTTTATTTTAAAACTTATCTATATTATTTAATGAAACATGCATCAATGAAAAATTGCTGCCTAAATATACACAATATATATATATATATATATATATATATATATATATATATATATATATATAGATAGATAGATAGAGAGAGAGAGAGAGAGAGAGAGAGAGATGTACAGACAGGACCCACCTACCTACATCCACAAGTTGGAATCATCCTCATTCCCTACTTATTTCATTGTTAAGGAACACGTTCTCCTCAGACATCTTCTCTCCAAGAACGGACACCTTTTGGAACAAACACTTTTGTGTGTGACACTATTTAGGTTGTTAGAAAGAAAGAAGAAAAAAAATGAAAGGCTAGAATTAAATTTAGGTGATAAGAAGACATCACGAAAAGGACACTAAGCGATGTTATTCTTTTTAACAAAGAAAAATGCTAAAGGTTTATTCCTATTAGCGAGGAAAGTAAGGTCGCGGATGTTTCGGATTTAATCTGATTTATGTTACGGGGCTGCGAGTAAGATATATCCAATCTGCCCATGGCATTGATAAAAATTTCAAGTTGGACAAGCAACCTCCCACAGAATTCTAAAGAGATAAAAATAAAAATTAATTAAGCACGCACTAACCAAAAAACAAAATGCCCGCTGGACCTCCCGTAGGGTCCTGGGAGATAAAAATTAATTAGGACAAGCTTGACCAAAAACAAAATATCCGTGGAACCACCTCCATGTCATTTAGGAAAAACACCTGTTTATTGTCAGGGCTGGCTATGATAGCGAAATTTTTTTTATCACAACGAATAATTAGCACCAAGGGGCGATACCTCCAATTGACCACCCACTTGATAATTGGCGAAAATTTCGTTGACGAATTCCATATGATAAAGTCCACGTGACATTTGGCTAAGATAAGAGTCCAAGAGTTTGTTGTTTTCGGGCAGAAGGAAAGAAAAAGAAAAGAAAAAAAAAAAAAAAAAGGAAGATATTTTTTTTCTTTGAGCAAGATTTTTTAAACCGAGGCTAGTCTAGCCACACCCACACTGCTGGGCGCCCATTGGCTGAATGGTGGCGTGAGCGTTAGGCGAAGGTAATCATGTGAAGTAGGAGGGGAGGCCTGTTGGCACCCATTGAAGAGATCGGTATGAGATGCCACTATGAGAGAGAGGGGAAACCCGTTGACACCGTCTGAGGGTATGGTGAGATACCAATATGAGAACAGAAGAAGGTGGGAGGACGAAAAGACTTCCAAAAATGGAAAATAATAAATTTTCCTGACCGAAAACAAAGAAGAGGATTGTGGATTTAGAATTATCAAGGAACCTCAAACCCCGACAAGCCCACCCCGGTTTTGGTCGGCGTCCATATAAGCAGAGTCGCAGCGAGTGAATGGCAGTCCCAGTTAAGTTCCAGTTAAGTTCGCAGTGAAGTTCGCAGCTGAGTTGAATTGAGTTGGGCCCGCCTCGCAGATAGCTGACTTGAAAGATTCCAGGCATCACGACCTCTACTTCTAACCAAGAAAAAATTATTTTTGAAGAACGACTTAGACTCAAACCACCAAAAACAAGTTTTACGAATATCACCTGAAGATATACCAAAAAATCAGTTTCCTGTAAAACAATTTAAGATATTAAGACTCGCTTAACAAACACAAAGTGTCACGAATCCATATTAGCGGGTTGGTAGAAAGACGCAGTCCTGTATTCAGCAACCAGATATAAAATATTGTTATCCTTTTTTTAACATATTTGAATTTTTCGAGTTATTACTTTATTTTCTTTTGCATATACTTGTGTGGTATTACCCTTGTTCGAACTCGACTTGCATTACGGCCCGGCGACTGATTGATTTCGTCTACCTAAGATCAAATCACTACGTGGGTAGGTTAGACTAGAAATGAAAACAGTTACTTCGGTAACCAGACGTTGGAGGCGAGCTGGGAACGACAAGACTGATACCGAATCTAATCAGATTCCCATCCGAATCACCAAAAGGTTAGAACGTCACATTTGGTGCCGCGACCAATACCAAGCCAGTTGGTCGTCACAGGACAGGATAGCACGACGGACGCGGCCAGGCAGACGTCACATTTAGCGCAGCGACACCGGGGGACGTCACATGTGTGTATGTGCGCGTGTGTGTGTGAGTGTGTGCTTCAACGAATACTTCAATCTTAAACTAACCAAGTCTAGGGACAATCGTCATCTACCCTCCATATCCTTATAAACTTTACTTCCTACTTCCTCTTCTTATGTTCATATCACTTACCTCATTCAGTGCCTCTTTGCCGTGGGTGGCTTTTGGGTGTTGTGCAGGGTAACCTTTAGCTTAAAATTATTTCAAACAATATGGGTGAGAAGATCCCTCCTTTACATACTGAAGCACTGGTAACTCAAAAAGTAAGCAAAAAGATAAAAAAAAAACCTTACTCGTCACTTCTTATATATGGGTTCTATGATTAAAGCCGCATCAACACGACGTGTACATAGTTGTTCATGCGATTTTATATGACTCGTACTTACGTTATGTGAGACATACCTTTGTTACAGGAGTTAATTAGCCAAAAAGGGTTTACTGAGCTGTGTTTAACGTCTCTGTTCTGTCAGTGAAGCTATGTTTCTACTTTTTTTTTAGATATGAGAAGTTGCCCAGACAGTATTCCAACCTTTCGTCAGCAACTTATTCATCTCATTAAAGAAGTTGGATTGGTATAACACTGATGTCAGCGTGTTTGGCCCATAGGTATAATTATGTGTATGGTGTCCAACACCTACGTTAAATTGACCTTGTGTCCAATCCAGTCTTGGTGGGAAGCCAGGTAAGCATATGACTCAACCTTTGATCACGCTAGCCATTACTACTTTTAGTTAAGACACGTATATGAATAGATTACCCATATTGACGCTGTTATTATATGTCAAACAGATGAATGAAGATTATTCTTAATGTTGCTGTCGCATCATGCCACTTCTGTTCAACTGAGCGTGTATAAGTGGTCAGACGCTAAGTGTTTCTATGAAGTATTGACGTGGTGTGTCAGATCAGGGTAAATGAACCAATGGAAATTAAGTGTTACAGGTCACTTAGACACAATGCTATGTTATAGTCTCAATTTGGTATTAGTATATTCAGATAGGTGGTATCCGTTCGAGAGCAGTAAAAGCTGAACGTCAACTACTTCGCAGGTATTAATGTTTATTACTGAAAGAGACTACGAAGCTTTAGATAAGTATGGTGAAGCTAAGGCGGTTGCCTTGTATATCTCGACAGGTTTTGGCAAGGTTTGGTACATTAATACACTCAGTAAAGCCTTTGCGTCTTAGTGGCGTTATTGCCTTGCTTGAAGTAAAAAGATTAAATAAACACACACACAAACACACACACACACACACACATATATATATATGTATTTTATTAGTAGAAATCTTATAAGTATAAGAAACTATACTCGCTCGGAAAACATTCAGTGTGTTGATTTGCAATTAAACAAGCCAATGCCAAAAGGAAAAAAAAGCTATAAAAAAGAAAGAACCAAGAACATGTACGTTAGCCGAAAATAATCGTCCAGCATGCAAGTCCAAGTCCCAAAGAAATAAACCCGGATGCGAGTACCCAGAATAACTAAATAAAGAGCTCAATACAATGAGTAGAGCAGACCTAGTTAAACCTAGAGAGCCAGATAGACCTACCAAGGTTTCACCTAAGCGGATCGTCAAGGAAGGCTGGCTTCCTTGACGATCCGCTTAGTTGAAAACTTGGTAGGTTTGTCTGGCTCTCTAGGTTTAACTATATATATATATATATATATATATATATATATATATATATATATATATATGTGTGTGTGTGTGTGTGTGTGTGTGTGTGTGTGTGTGTGTGTGTAAACCAACTGGCGAGCAAAGTACTAAGAACAGCATTATATTAGGATTGATGTAAATATAAAATTTGTCACTTTGCTGATTGATGTTAAATACAGATTCACGACTTCAGAGTCTCGTAGACGAACTTTTTTTTTGCATTCGTTCGTTGCACTATTTTTTTAACAAATGAAGTTGTTTAATCATCAGAAATAATCATTTTTATTTTCAATTTTGTTTCATATTACTATAGATTAAGCATTCGAGATCTTGAATATAAAAAGTGGCTATATTTTATAAATTTTAAAAAGGGGGTCCAGTTTGCTATGTAGATTCGCTCTAAATGGAATTCCTACTTCCTTTTTTTATATATTACTATCAATTAAGCGCTCCAGATTTTAAATTAAAAATTGTTTCTTTTTTTAAATTTTAAGAAATCAAGTCGAATAAACCTATTTTTTTTTTACAATTTATTTATAATTAACTTACATAGCAACTCTATTCCCGAGTAATTTTATATGTATATATATATATATATATATATATATATATATATATATATATATATATATATATATAATAATGTTAACTTAAAGTGGTCTGTTTTTCTTTAATATATATATATATATATATATATATATATATATATATATATATATATATAATAAATATATATATATAATAATAATATATATAATAATATATATATATATAATATACATATAATATATATATATATATATATAATATATATATAATATATATAGATATATATTTAATAATATATATATATATATTTAATAATATATTTAATAATATATATATATTTAATAATATATTTAATAATATATATATATATATATATATATATTTATATATATATATATATATAATAATGGTACCTTAAAGTGGTCTGTTTTTCTTTAATATATATATATATATATATATATATATATATATATATATATATATATATATATAATTTGTGGTCTGGTGTGCTTAATCCATTATAATATGAACAAAAATTAAAAAAAAAGATAATTGTTTATCATTTCAATGCGTAATCCGCTTAAGAGTGTCGTGTACTTAGTTGGTCACACGATTCCGTAATTTTCGTTAGTTACGTGTCTTTTTTAATAAAATTATGTTGCCAAATATTCGTCACTGTCATTTGATCCCGCTATCCATCATTTTTCAGTCAAGTTTTGTTGAATATATAAGAAGTATTCACATAGTTTTAATTGTATATGTTTGTCTATTTCTTCGGCGTCTTCAGACCCTTTCACTTATTTTCGTATTGCTTTCTTCTATAATGCTGTTTATTTTTGATAGTACTTATATGCTCATCTATATTACGAATGATAGACTTGTTGACTAATAACTATTCATGCACCCGGTGGTTACATGTAAACGTTTCTGTGTGCTTATTGCTCGTTCTATTTATTTTGGCTCATGCATGAATTAATCATCATTGCTAAATTATTTTTCTGCTCGAAGCCATTTTGAGTTTCTACCATTTGGAACGTAACAGAAAAATTTCTGAAAAAAATATTAAAAATGAAGTTTGCCAAAAAGCAACCTTTTTTTTTTTTACTTTCTATTTCAGTTTTCAGACACGAGTTTATTTCCTCACAAATATTGCACAAATAACAAATAAAAAAAACGATGGAAAATTCATAGAACTAATTACCTTGTGAAGAAAAAAGACAAAAACAGAAAAACATACGACTCCAAAAAATATGCTAAAAAACTGTTATTTATACTTAATACGATGCTGTTGTTGTTTTTGAACATATATCCCGAGTAAGTCTATTAACGCTAATTTTGTTGAAGGCAAGCGACAGCAAAGTTGACTAAAAGCGGACGGCATTGGAAATAGATGAAATTTTACGTAAGAAACTAATTTAAGTTTGGTTCTGTTATAGATGAATACAAACATTTAGGTCGTAAAGTTTTGGACAAAAGAACAAAAGACAGAAACAAAACAAAAAAAAAACAATAAAATCTGAATTTAATGTGGTATGACAACTAGAAATGCAGTCATCAAATCTACAGGAAATGCTTCTTCATTAATTTCATAACTTATTTCGGACAGATTATCCAGAATTTAATTACAAAACACACGCGCTTATTTATAACGGAATATCGACTAAACCGTAGAGGGGTATACGCTATTGAATTAGCACTAGGAACATAGTGACATACTCCGAAATTGTCGATTATGTGGGGTTTTTCATTGATAGATCATTATATTCTGAAATAATGAATGCCTAAGCGGATATTGTTTATTGAGTAAAAATTTGAAGCCAAGTTTTATTTTTATTTTTACAGTGAGGTTACCCTGTACAAGGCCCGGGAGACAATCGAGGTAGAGTTGGTTGGTTCATCTTGTTTAGTGGCATATCAACATCTATGAGTTACTTAACGCCGAGATCTAAATATTTTGAACACAATTTTTATGGTTTCAACTAAATACATTGTGAAAGCAATTGTATGCCTTCAGTTACGTAAAAAAACTGTATCGTTGCTCATTTTGCTATCAAATAGTGGTCATTTTACATTAAAAATGTATTGTTGATAATTTTACTATAAGTATGTATTGTTGGTCATTTTACTGTATAAAAATATATTGCTGGTAATTTTGATATAAAAAATCTATTTTTATACCTTGATAGTTTTATTTTGTGTGTGTGTTTTTGTGTGTGTGTTTGTGTGTTTGTGTGTGTGTGTGGAGCAACTGGCGAGCAAAGAACTAAGTGCAGCGTTATATTAAATAAATATAAAATATATATAAAATTTGTCACTTAGCTGATTCATGTTATATTCAGCATCCCGACTCCAGAGTCTCGTAGACGAACCTATTTTTGTATTCGGTCGTTGCCCTATTTTAAAAAAAATTGAATCTGTTTAATCAGCACTGACATCAGAATTCACTATTTGACCATAGCTGGGACTCTGACAGGAGCAACCACCCCAGGTCAGGGTGGATACGTGGAATGACGACGGGAAATACACAATTCGAATCTACAGGTAATGATTTTAATCCAATGATTAAGAGGGGGCTTCAAGCTCCTCAAAACCTCCAATCTATTGGCTATAAGTTTTGCTGATGTATTTACTAACTTAACGGTTGTAGATATTTTTTAACAAACTTACGAATAAGAGCAACGTGAATAAGATTAAAAACAGATGAGTCTGGAATCAATAATAATTAATCCGACAACGTCATTTTCTAAAGCTGACAATTTCAAAGTAAATAATTCTTTTTCATATACAGGGTGTCCATAAAGTTCGTGTGCACTTTAAAAAATATAAATTTGTATTTGCGATAGAAATAATATGTAAAAAATTTTATAAAGATTAATGTACCTAGTTTTAGTATAGCTAAAATAACTAATGTGATTTCAGACATTACTGTAAATCAGTTGGCAAATGTTTTCCATGAACTGCAAAATCGTATTACCCTTTGTATTACTAATGATGGAGGATATGTGGAAACTTAAATAAAATTTCAATAAAACCTTAAAAAATATAGATTTATTTCTTTCTAATCCTTTTTACAAATTATTTCTTTCGCAAATACAAATAAAGTTATAATTTTTTAAAGTGCACACGAACTTTATGAACACCCTATATATATATATATATATATATATATATATATATATATATATATATATAACTCTGTATGTTTCTATCTCTCTCCTTCTCCCTCAGTGTGTGTATATATATATATATATATATATATATATATATATATATATATATATCTTTTAAGTTATGAAGAACTTGGTAATCCGTATGGGTAATCCCAAGAAAGATGAAATCCTGAGCGCTCAATGTAAATCCAGAGCTAATATTTTAAAGAAAATTTTCTTTAAAATTATAAGCTATATATATGTATATAATATATATATATATATATATATATATATATATATATATTAAGTTGGTGCAAAAATGATATATATATATATATATATATATATATATATATATATATATATATATATATTAGGTTGGTGCAAAAATAATGACGTAATAATGTGTTTTTGGACGTTAAAAAATACGTCAAAAAACGACACATTATTACGTCATTATTTTTGCACCAACCTAATATATATATATATATATATATATATATATATATATATATATATATATATATATGCAGTGGGATAGAAACTAACACATATATTTTTGTATTCTTTATAAACATGCTGCGTATAGATTGAAAGATAAAAATTCCAGAAAGATGTATGATTTGTTGGTGGAAGTTCTTTGTATGCTGTTTTCCCTCAGGACGTAGGCGATCATGACTCTTCACAATTTCCTGTTCTTTAGAGATCTTACTAAAGTTGTCTTTTTGTTATTTCGCCCTGTTCCACCATCCATTTAATCAAGCCCATTAAGTATGTTATACGTTGATTTCCTCTGTTCCTATTGCCTTCAATCTGTCATGTGAGGATTATATTTTCCAAGCCGCCCTTCCTCATTACGTGCCTCATAAATTTAAAATATATCTTGCTGATGTTATGCATAGGTTTACTTTTTGTTTCCATTTTTTCTAAAACTTCGTTGTTGCTCCCATGTTCGGTTAGTTATATACTCATCATCCTTCTGTAGAACCACATGCATGGAACATTGCTGCCATATATGGTCTGGAGTCCCCGCTGTTCGTCTTAAAGTCCTCGACAAAATCCAGAGACGGATATGCAATGTAACTGGCCCTGATCTGGCACCTCGTCTACAGTCATTCTCTCACTTCCCTCTGTCTTTGCTGCAAATAATTTCGCGGTAACTACCCCGAGAAGCTACTTTCGCTAGTCCCTAAACTGTGTGAATTTAAACGTGCTACTAGGTTGGCATTTCAGTCCCACCCTTTCACTGTCGAAACTGTTACATGTAGCCGTCTCTTCTACTCCAATATCTTCGTGTCTTGCTCTTCCCGCCTGTAGAATTCCCTTCCTCTTACTTGCTTCTCTGGTAGATATAATCTCCAAATATTCAAATGCAATATCAATCAACATCTCCAGATGCCTTGATTTATTCACCGTCCTTCTCTTCACCCTTTCTTCTATCACGCCTCTTTACTCTTGCTTCGACTCTCTGTAACCCCTTGCATGCTAGTGGCACTCCCGCCTTGCTTGGGGTGAAATGCATAAAAAAAATTCTATTACTTCAAGTTTCTTCCGCATCTATGAGGGTATTGCCCAATATTCACTGCCATATAGGAGGACAGAACACGTTTAATGCTATAAAGTGCACACAGGCGTCTTGTGGCATCTTCCGCTTTGCCTCTGACGCACATGTGCATCTTTTTCGCGATTTTATTTCAGGTGGTAGAAATGTAGGGAGGAATGTAGATTTCTCAATGAAGTTATTTTTGACTATATTTGAATATCTGCGTTTTTTTGGTCACGGGTGTATTCGTATTTTGTGGGTTAAGCGAGTTATTCTTATTTTGGGGGTCAAGGAGGCGTTATTCGCATTTTGGGGGTCAAAGGAGCTATTCTTATTTTGGGGGTCAAGGAGAAGGTAGTCGTATTTTGGTGTTCAAGGAAGCTATTCTTATTTTTGGGATCAAGGAAGGGGTATTCGTATTTTGGGGGTCAAGGGAGCTATTCTTATTTTGGGGATCAAGGAAGGGGTATTGGTATTTTAGGGGTCAAGGGAACTATTCTTATTTTGGGGATCAAGGAAGGGGTATTCGTATTTTGGGGGTCAAGGGAGCTATTCTTATTTTGCGGATCAAGGAAGGGGTATTCGTATTTTGGGGGTCAAGGGAGCTATTCTTATTTTGGGGATCAAGGAAGGGGTATTCATATTTTGGGGGTCAAAGACGCTATTATTATTTTGGAGGTCAAGGAGGGGTATTCGTATTCCGTGGGTAAGGAGAATGTTCCACACAGATTGCTCCCCCAAATGGATACGTTGTTTAACTGACTCCTGAGAGGATGCTTCCCTGATCACTACGATCATAACTTTTTCAAGTTTAGTCTAAACCATTATCTATCCTACATATCGTCACAAAATATATTTGTTATTACTCATTTTACACGCTTATAGCCAACTCATTCCGTAACTCTCTACCTTGACTGGCACTTGGGCCTAGTATTGAGTTAACAATAGCATAAAAAGGTAACCCGGAATGTCTTAACTCTAGTACAAAGTTCCAGTTCCAGAGCCGCCTGCAAGGATCGAACTGGCTTTCGAGGCAAGTGCGTTTTCCACTGTATTCTCCCGTGGATTACAAAACCAGTCAAAGAAGAATAATAGTAGACAGCGATGAACTCTCTTAATGAGAATGAGATACAAATACTTTAATTCGATTGCAATCGCGTTTGTTGTTAGGTGGGGCGGGGTCTTTTATATTTATCTCTTCGTTTTCTGCTTCAGAAAATTTGATTCTGTTGGGAGCTACGGCTTGGCCGAAGTCGTTTGCAGGAATTAACATGTAAATACGTACGTCGTTTTTAAACGACACTAAACTCGAATCCCATCAGATGCGTCCAGGAATAACGAATCTCTGCTCGTAATGACCTTTGTCAAGAGTTACATTATAAATAGTAGGCAGTTTCCATTCTTGTCTTGGTTGTTAATCAGAGAGAGAGAGTGTGTGTGTGTGTGTGAGAGAGAGAGAGAGAGAGAGAGAGGAAATTGAGAGAGAAGGGAACAGATAGATAGATATAAACAGACTTAGATAGATCGATAGATATATAGATAGATAATGAACAGATTGAGATAGATAGAAACAGATGTGATAGATCGATAGATATGAACAGTCTGAGATAGATAGATAGATAGATAGATAATGAACAGATTGAGATAGATCGATCGATCGATAAATAGATAGATAATGAACAGATTGAGATAGATAGATAGATAAATAAATATATAGATAGATAGATAAAGAACAGATTGAGATAGATAGACAGATAGATGGAAACAGACTTAGATAGATCGATAGATATGAACAGTCTGAGATAGATAGATAGATAGATAGATAATGAACAGATTGAGATAGATAGATAGATAGATAGATAGATAATGAACAGATTGAGATAGATCGATCGATCGATAAATAGATAGATAATGAACAGATTGAGATAGATAGATGGATAGATAGATAATGAACAGATTGAGATAGATCGATCGATCGATAAATAGATAGATAATGAACAGATTGAGATAGATAGATAGATAGTATTACTTTAATTTTAGTGGATAAGCATATTTCAGTTAACATTCCGTTTATTTATTAAACGGTATATTTATTTAATTTCTTCTAGCGGCCTGTATATTCCATTTATCATATTTAAAAAAAAAATGAGCTTTTCTGATAATACTCATAGTCTGTGTCGCTTTGGGAAGGTGAAGGCCTTGTTAGATCCGACATGCTTTGGCTACGAACGTGACTTGACGATCAAGCAAAGTTGAATTATGCCTTATAAATGCAAATCCTCCACTCACTCTCGAAACATTCATATCTGCTCAGTTTCGAATCCTAACGTAAACAAAGCAATTTCTAAAGAAAGGGATGCATTTTTATTTATTAATATGATAGGTTTTTATAACTTAAATGTTATTTTTATTAGATACGCATCTTTCAATAAACAATGCCTTTATTAATTAAACTGTATATTAATTTATTTATTGATAATCCAGTCGGAAAATACACATATAATATTTAATAAATGAACTTGGCATCTAATGAAATATGAATATCCAGTAAAATCTGTTAGAAAAATAAATGATAATCCATCACTTATTTAGAAATAGGCAGATGTAGATAGATAGATAGATAGATAGATAGATAGATAGATAGATAGATATGAACACACTGAGATAGATAAATATGAACACACAGAGATTTCTATCTCAGAGAAATAGATAGATAGATAGATAGATAGATGATCAAACTAGGACAAACTGTTCTTTATTGATGTTCACATCTATCTATCTATCTATCTATCTATCTATCTATCTATCTGATTCTGTTCTTTATTGATGTTCACATCTATCTATCTATCTATCTATCTATCTATCTATCTATCTCATTCGGTTCTTAATTATCGATCTCATTCTGTACATATCTATCTATCTATCTATCTATCTATCTATCTATCTATCTATCTATCTATCTATCTATCTATCTGATTCTGTTCTTTATTGATGTTCACATCTATCTATCTATCTATCTATCTATCTATCTATCTCATTCGGTTCTTAATTATCGATCTCATTCTGTACATATCTATCTATCTATCTATCTATCTATCTATCTATCTGATTTTGTTCGTATTTGTTTTTTTCTAAAGAAATGATGGATTTCCATTTATTAGTTTGACTGATTTTATTAAACGTTATTTTTAGTGGATACGTATATTTATTATCAATAAATAAATCACTGAATATGATGTTTAATAAATAAAAGCGTCGTCTACAGAAATATTCCTCTCAACTAAAACTAACTTTTGAGTAATAAAACCAGTCTTTTTTTACTTTATTATCTTCTGTAAGTTTTCCTGTAGTTTTTTTTTTTTGTATTCTTCGTCTTCAATCACCACTGTCTCACCTGCATTCTTTATGCTGTAAAAATTATGTCTGCAAGTAATAAATCCTGGAAAGACTTTAAGATCTCTCACGATAGCCTCGCTCTAAAATCTGAATAGGTCCGGTGAGAAGACAACTCCTTGTCTTACGTCCCTTTCTATTTTTGTATCGTTGCTGAATTAATTTTCTATCCGTATACAAGCGATTTTCTCCTAAAATTCTGTATTATTTAAATATCTTTCCCAAAATAAATCAATGTTTCCGTGCTGTTCCACTGGATGTTTGCGTTGTACTTTGTCAAACGTTTTCGTATAACCCAGTCATGGTCAAACTGCGGTCCGCTTGCAACATGTGGCCCAGTTGACATTTTGAATGGTACGCTTAATTTCATGAGGAAAATAACGTTAATAAAATGTTTGTTTCGTTTCTTACTCACTTGTTCACGCACATACTCTCTCGTGTATAGCCACATGAATAAACAATGATTTTCACTAAGGAAGATCGTAAGTGCAAAAACCTTTTGTAGCAGAAAACGGAAACGTTAATGATAATTATTTTTCTGTAGAGAATGAGTATACTTCTTTTAAAAAATTTTTTTTTCACCGTCAGATAAATAAATTAGCAACAAATCACACAGATTAGAGTGTGTTAATCGCTCTGTCATCAGTGATAATATTAAATCAGGTCTTTTTCTTTTAAATTATAGAAGGAATATTTTCTCTAAAGAAAATAATCAACTTTTCTCCATTTCTAAGCTTATGCGTATGCTCTTTGGTTGGGAAAATGGCTGCCGTATATGCAATAATAATAATAAAAAAAAAGAAAATTAGTAATGCGGGCCGCCTTATGATGAACTGTACTTCCTGCCACTGTTCAAAAAATGTTGCCCATGTCTGGTAAAAATCCTTCTACACTTGTTACTTTTAATCTCAAAACAACTATCACCACCTAACAATCCTTTCGAGTTCTTGCTTTGCCGTTGATTTAGTAAACACATTAAATTATTTTCAGTTTCCCTCTGCTCGTCTTGCCTTGATTATGCCTTGTGAGTATTAAATTCTCCAAGCTGCCCTTCTTCGTTATGTGACCCTAAAATACAAATGCTTCTTTTTAATTTTAAGCGTGTCCTTCTAGTTTCCATGAGGAACTTTTATATGTTGCCGCTCGAAAAATATTATTTATTCAGGGTTTTTTTATATACAATTTTAGAAACACTCACTAAATTATGGCAACTAACGTTATAAGGATAATAATTTTAATCCAACCAGGTTAATTTTGCTCAGCTGTCGATTATATTCTTATACAAAATTCACATCATCATTTCAAGGAAAACACATCGATTAAGGAGATGTTAATATTTCGGGCCAGGCAGTGGGAGAATCTTGAAGGTTGTTGCTGAAAATGTAATTTAATGACTGCTACCAAGTAATGATTAAACTTGAGTTTAAAATTGGGTAGCCATTGAATTGGCATTCTGATATAAACTCCAAAAAATTAACCGATTTTAAATTTAACAGAAAAATATAAATATTGCTTTTCTTTTTAAAACAAATACAATAAATTAATATAATTAGCAATTATTATTTATTTACTATTAACATTATAATATTTTTTTATGATTATTGCATTTATTTGAAGGCTTTTATATTTGTATTGTCAACCAGAGTATATTGCAAATGGAGTTTGGTAGGTTTGCATCTGTTGACAATCGAAATATAATAGCCTCATCCACATGAAAAAAGGCTAAACATAATTGAGGCATTATTAATAAAGAAGAAAAAATACTCAAAAACATCAACTATGATCACGGTCACAATGTGCTGACCATGTTTGGAACATAAGACATTCCTATAACTCTAGATACATGCATAAAAATCTATGCTTTCAGTTAAAAATAAAAATAAAATCATCCTTGATCATGGCTAAAAGTATAGCCAAAAGCGCTTGAACATACAGAGGATTCGGACTATGTCTACTTGATTTATGTCCAGAAAAGAAAAAATATATAACACAAAAAAAAAAACAACATAATCACACTTTATGTCAGACATTTTTAACGAATCTTGTAAAAAAGAGGAATTCTACCAATATATATATATATATATATATATATATATATATATATATGTGTGTGTGTGTGTGTGTGTGTGTGTGAACATAGAAGTCAACACTTAGAGGCGACAGTCTGTTTCATGCTAGATGCAATCGTCAGGCCACGAGTGCTGTTATATTTCTCGGCTATTTATATATATACAGCCCAGTGGTGCATTGTGGGTAGTCTATTTTGTCGGCTATTTTACCTGAAGTCGTTTATTCATTAATTAATTTATTTGGGTTAAATTTTTTTGCTTGATTTATTTATTTTTATTTTTTATTTCTTAACGCAGTAAAAATTTGTTTATATCGCTTATTTAATAGTTTTGTTTTGGTTTGGGAAGATAATTAAAGCTATTTATTCAATTTTGGGGTTGATTGTTGTAGTTTATTCTAACTATTATTTTGGCGGGAACAGTTTTTAATTTGTTTATTACTTCATGTATTTATTTGGATTGATTATCTTTATTTGTTTTTTTTAACGGTTAGTTTATCGGGATCAGTTTGTTAGTTTATTTATTTGGATGAATTTAGGTCAATCTATTTTACTTGTTATTATTTATTTGCTATAAGGTATATTTCCTCTTTTCGGTTTTAGATTTTTAAGTAACGTAGTATTTTTTTAATCGTTATATAACAGTTATAGCTATTTTTTTCGTCCGATTTTTGGTTTGATTTTTATAGTCTAATATTTTGGTCATAATGCTTTGCTAATTTGTTTATTATTTACTTTATTTGTTTTCATTGATTTTTTTTTGATTTTTTATTCTATTTCGTCTATTCTAACAGGTGTGATTTGATAATGTGTTTGGGTTAAGTAACTTTTTTTATTTTATTCTTATTTTGTTTATTTATTTTCATTTTATTTTATTTTTTCCGTTTTTGATTTTTAAGTAACGTAGTAAAAATTTGTTTTCATGTCTGCATTTTGAGATGAGCTCGAATCTTTTTTTTAATAATTTATTTTGGTCTGGGAATTTAATGATAGCTATTTTTTCCTCCAAGCAAAATTTGCAAGTTTTTGATTGATTGTTGTAGTCTGATGATCTTTTCCTTATTTTCCAAGATATTTTTGGTGTGATGTCCGTTTTGTTTTTAATTTCCCAGCTATACTTACAAACCATTGTACTGTTTGCATATTTACTATTTGTGAAATATGTTTTGTGTGTATAATTTCTTTGTTCCGGGGTCCTTTAGTTACTCCTATGTATACTTTTTCTTCATTATCTGGTGATTTTATCGTGGCTTGGTATATTACGTTGTTTTGTAAACAATCGTTTAAGGGACATTCGTTCTTTATTCTGCTGTTGCACGTGGGTTTAATTTGTTCGTGTGTTTTGTTGATAATTTTCCTGTTGTACTTTTTTTATTATTTGTGCCATGTCCTCAGTGCAACTGTAGCTGATTTTTACTGTGTTTTTGTTGAATATTTTGTGTAGGATGCTTGATTCCGGGAAGCCTTACCGTTTAAGACCACAGCTCCTGAAAACTGGAAATTTTATCAATAAATTTTATCAGGAAATATAGATGCCGGCATAAATACTGATATTTAAAAGTTAACTAATATCTTTTCATATAATATTATATATATATATATATATATATATATATATATATATATATATATATATATATATATGATTGAATAAGTTACAAATATTATATCTACTTATTTTGATCATAATCCTTTCATATGCACGAATATTCTTTCCGTATTTTACAATTAAATGAAACAAGAAATGCACTTTAACTGTGATTTAACTGTGATTGGATTTCTGATGATAATCTCAGAAAGAGATGGAACGTACATGGGAAATAAAAATGATTCTCACTGCTAATTTAATCGTAATATACGGAAAAATATTTGTGAATATAAATAGGATTATGATAAAAATAAGTTGACATATTGTTTGTAATTTATTCAATCAGACATGCCTAAAATAGAATTTGCTGCCTAAATACACATACACGCAAACGCACACACACAAACACACATACACAAACACACGGTACTTAATCTGTTCCCCCAATAGGAGGAGATGTGACACAAGGTCTATTTTTAGGTGGGTACTCGAGCACATACACCCGAGACAGAAACAAAAATTGCCCTCTGCCCTGCAACATCGGTCGCGCTGGCCTCAGTTCGAGCACCGATCCCTCACTCTGGTGCAATGGGAGGGCGCGGCCTCGGGCAGCTCTTTCTCAGGCTTGGACACCTCTTTAGTATTATTTTCTCCAGTTGCCCCTCTGTCCTTTGACAGAGAAGCCCCTGAGCGCAATCTGTCCAAGGACAGAGACGCAACTGAGAGGTGATAAGTAAGCGTGAAATTACTCAAAAAGAGTAAGTTACACACACACACACACACACACACATAGAAATGAAACATAGACATGGACGCCATGCTATACGTTAGGTACCAAAAGTGTTGGTCGAAAGGTACCTAAGGTATAGCATGATGTCTGTTTTGTTTAAATCTATCTATCTATCTATCTATCTATCTATCTATATATATATATATATATATATATATATATATATAAATAGATAGAGAGACAGAGACAGAGAGAGAGAGAACGAGCGAGAGATAGATATAAAATGTTTTAGGTGTATACATTTGTGTGTTTATAATAATTAAATCTTAGAAAAATATAATGAGATTTAATTATTTGAAACACAAATCCATATACACACAACAAATGTTTTGTTATTCATCTGATGAAGCCATTAGGGGCGAAATGCATTATGGGATATTATTTTCGAAACATACTTTCATGAACGTTTTTCCAAATGTCAATAACTTATAACTCTGTCGGAATTACAAGCCCAAATTTATTACACACACACACACACACACAGACACACACACACACAGATATATATATATATATATATATATATTGAATAAATTATGAAATTGAATAAGTAGCTTTAATTATCTTCCTAAACCAAAACAAAACTATTAAATAAGCGATATAAACACATTTTTACTACGTTAATAAAAACACCGATTTAAATGAAAATAAAAAATAAATAAATAAGATAAGAAATAAAAAAATAAAAATAAATAAAAACAAGGAAAAAAAATTAACCCAAATAAATAAATAAATGAATAAACGACTTCAGGTAAAATAACCGCCAAAATAGACTACCCACAATGCACCACTGGGCTGTATATATATAAATAGCCGAGAAATATAACAGCACTCGTGGCCTGACGATTGCATCTAGCATGAAACAGACTATCGCCTCTAAGTGTTGACTTCTATGTTCACTTATACAAGACACACACACACACACACATATATATATATATATATATATATATATATATATATATATATATAAATAATTAGAAGGATTTCAAATCCTCCTAATTATTTCTATCTGTATATCCTTGCTTGAACCGGATTCTTATGCTCTGGACTGAGCTGCTTTGTGATAATAGTCGTGGCTCGTAGGGAGCACAGTCTTATGGGTAAAAGAGAAAGTCGGATGAGTTCCACCACGGAATATGTGATCGAGTGACGCTATTGAGTCTTCCTACCTCTTCGTCACCGAGGTCCGTTGGAACAGTTGGTATGGTGTTTGCCTCCTATCGTAACTGTTCGGGTTTCTATTCCCGGTAGTGGATGCGCATTTCCTGATAGGACGAAAGTAATATATATATATGTATATGTATATAATTAAGTAATTCATATATATATATATATATATATATATATATATATATATATGAATATAAACGGGGCCCGTGTAAGTATTAGTAATTACAAAGTTTAGCTTAGTTTAATACAAAGCGAAAGATAATGTATATTCAGAAGGATCGAACTTACTACTCAGAAACAATACTCAGACTAATTCGGTAACCCTTAAAAGGCGCCAAAGAATAAGTTGGGTTGAACATTAAAAAGAACCTAAACGCTAACAGACCAGATAAAGTGTAAGATAGAATTGAAGACAAATACAACAGTTAAAAATGACTTAAAACAGATAAATCGTGCGATTTAATATGAAAGATGGAAAAACTTGACAACGCTAGTCTTTTCAATCTAAAAGCCACCTGTGTTCTTAGAAGTGGCGATTTTTAATTTGCGTTTCGTGTTTTGTGAAGATGGACTTGATTAAAAATATTGTTGACAGTTTCCCGAATAAAGATTACGATGAAAACTAAAGTCGAATAAAGCCGTCGCCTTAACGCATTAGGTGTATTGGAAGCCATTTTATCAGGAAAGGTCCTGAAGTTTTACTCAAATTCACTATGCCATAATTAAAATTGCTATATTAGTAGAGATATTAAATAATATATACTATTTCCGGTATCCGCGGTCTTGCGTTCGAAGGTTTTAGTTACCCGCGGCCAAACAAAATATTAAACAAATTAAAGACGTTTACATAATAATGCTCCCAAATCACAAAAAAGAATTATGGTGGCAATTAGAATATACAAAAGAGAATAAAATGCTTGCAATGGTGTAGCTTGTCGATGAAGAAAGAAAAAATATCGTATCCTGTGGTGGCTAAGATCTACGCAAAGAACGAATATTCTTTTGCATAACCTTTGTTAGACTATCTTGTTTGAGTCGTTCTATTTTATTATTACTTATTAATATTAATATTTCTTTAACATCTTCTTTGAGCTTCATCATAAGCGATCTGGGATTGCAAATGAAAAATTGGTCGCAGATTACTTCCACAACGCAGAGAATAAATCACTAATTTCAGTTTCGAACATCGGGGGCAGAATGAAATGCTGAAAACTCGATTCGCATGTACTATCTCACAAATCACAATGCCCGCAACCAGTCAGAAAAATAACTAACTCTCCGACAAACGCAGTAGCCAAAATGGTGGAATTTCTTCTTCCCGATTTGAGAACACCAACTTTTTTTATATGCCGAGCATTTTTTTCCATTCATCGACAAATGGGAGAGGACGCCCAATTTTTGCATATCAAAATACTTTTACAGCGACTCCTGCGATGGACTTGTTTTTAATTTACATATTCCGTCTTCAGCATATCATGCGAGATACGTACCTTTTCTTTTTTACCACATTTTCCGTCGTAGGATACACGCGACGCGCTGCCGCTTCGTTTGACGAGGTAAGTCGCCGTTTCCTTCGCTATAGTGACATTCTTGAAGAACACCAGACCAGTCAGTATCAGAGGTCGTAGCATTACAAAACTTTGCTTTGCAGACGACATAATTGATCTCGCTAGCAAAAAAAAAAAAAAAAAAAAAGGAAAAAAGAAGCCTGGTGATAAAATTGGATGAAACATCCTTCAGATATGAAATGGGGATTAATACTGAAGATGTCAAAAAACGAGAGATTTGCGTTCAATGAAGATAAAATTCAGAGGTAAAGCTCCTTCTTTCTTGTGCTATATCCTTTCAGGATGTTTACGGTCATGGCTCTCCACAATTTCCTGTCCTTTGTATCTCTTAATAAATTTTGTATTTCTGTTATTTCTCTTAAATTTTGTTCCTCCGTTCATTTACCCAAGCTCCCTATGTTATACGATCTGTCCTATGAGTATCAAATTTTTCAAAGCTTTCATTCATCGTTACGTACCCTAGAAAATTGAACTGTCTCTTCCTGATATTAAGTATAAGTTTCTGTAAAACTTCGTTGTTGCTAGTATTCTCAGCATCTTTCTGTAGAACGACATTTCTGTTGCTTCAAGTCTCTTTATCATCAGGATTTCCCCTGATTCTGATGATTTTTTTCTATTTCTTGATACTCTACTTAGCTGTTTGAACGCATCTTTCGCTATCCCAATGTACTTTCAGATTTCAGTGTCGCATTTTCCTTTCTCTTCCCAGACATTTAAATTTGTGCACTTGTTTGATTTTAATACATCCAATTTGTAATTAGGACTTTTCGACTAAACTGTTGTAGGTTAAAAGTAGTGAATGATCTCAGTTCGGCCTTTTCTCTTGGCCGCCGATCGCCAATCGTTTTAGTTCAGCAATGAAAGACTCCAAACACAGAGAATTTTAAGTTCACTATTTTTTTAAATCATGCCGAAATGTATATTATCTAACTATCGAGTGGGGGTTAATAGGGAGTCATTTCGGACATGAAAGAGAACACGTCTACATCGCTTGACGGTTTAGAAACAACTAACTGAAACCTTTTATCTTTATCCATTAGACATAGCACGTGGAACTAGAACTGTCTACCCCAGTGAGCAAAATAAAGGGTTCACTTCGACATTCCAACTATCTGAAGAAGGCCGACGTGTACAACGGCCGAAACGTTGTAATAAATATGGCGAAAAAGATGAGGACAATAGTCCGAATAATGTAAATAGTATACATAATACCTCATCTTAGAAATATAGACATATACTGAAGGGCCGAAACGTTGTAATAAATATGGTGACAAAGATGAGGACAATAATCCGAATAATGTTAATAGTGTATATAATAAGTCATCTCAGAAATATAGACAGATACTGAAAGGCCGACACGTTGTAATAGACATAGCGACAAAGACGAGGACAATTGTCCGAATAATGTAAATAGTGTGCATAATACCTCATCTCAGAAATATAGACAGATAAAATTTGTACATCTTCTCAAGACCCTAGCTATTTCTTCACTCATATGGTCACATTTTTATTATCGGCATTTTGGTGTGTCCCATTCCAATATATTGCGATTCTCCAGGCGTAGCTTACATTTAGCACAAGGCCGAAATTATGGGGCACCCAGTGAAGATCGAACTCAGTACTCAGTCGTAATTATTCTAGCAAGACAAGCTTGCTAACCATTACATCACCTTGCCCCTGACAATTTTCTAAGGCCGAAAGTATGGGGGCACCCAGTGAGGATCGAACTCACTATTTAGTCGTAACTGAAGTATCCAGACAATCCCGCTAGCCATTACACCACGTCGAAGTAGACACCTTTCTAAGGTATATAAGAATAACAAATAGGTCAATATCTACTCCATGGAGGGCAACAATTTTTATTTTCCTGGGTACATCTAAAACTGTAGAACTCTAGCAAAATGTCTGCATCTTTCACGTTCTTATTAAATGCTTGGCCCGGCTATGGACAAAAAGTTAATTTTTGCTTGTTCGAAATCTCTATCTACAAAAGGCAGGATGTGTGTGTGTGTGTGTGTTAGTGTGTGTGTGTGTGTGTGTGTGTGTGTGTGTAACGAATGCACGGCCGCAGTTTTAGACGGATTTGCACCAAAATTTACCTGCACATGCTTCAAGTTAGAGGGAAGGCCAAGAGGACCTTTGCATTTCCCGACTCCTATCGATAGTGGAAATAATCGATTTTTTCATACTTCTACGGCAGTTTTCATGTAGTTTGCGGCCATTTTGTACTGGCTGCCACGAATAGGCAGGAAGATTCTATTGGCCAGCGTGAGAGCCAACAGCTGACTGACACGAATGCTAACTAGCATGCAAAATAAATCGATAGCTGCATTCGTCACAAGTGAGAAAAATTTAAATCTGCATGGCACTTTACTCTAATTGAATCATTCGCTTGCATAAACTCAACGTTGATTCTGATTCCGCAGAACTGGGTTCGGTGTGAAAAATTATTTGTTGTTAACGTTCTTTTTTCATTCGGTTTTTCCAGTTACGAGTACTTTTTAAAGCTGATCGTTTTGTGTTCATTTTGTTTAGTTCTTTTTTCGTAACAGATTTAATGTTTAGTATAGAGCTTAGAAAAAATTCGCAGTCTGAGAAGAAGTAAGGCATGTAGCAACATCAGCACGGCAAAGGGCACTCCTTTAAAGGCAAGGAAGGACAAAAATATTTTAAGTCAAGTGCTAGCGATTGCTGTATGAGTCGTACGATTTTTGAATCAAGCACGGGCAACGCCGGGTCATGCTGCTAGTATTTGAAATAAAAGCTTTCTTGCTCTTACCCACTTTTGTGTCTTCCTTTATTATCATGGCTCACCATTCGATCACACTGAAAGCATCGTTTCATGTTCGATCCCCGATGTTAAGCAATATCGAACCCAGTCAGTAATTAGAATTGGACCCGATTGGTAACACCGGGGACTGTAATTAACCCCCTATACTCTGAAAAATGTTTCGGATTTAAATAAGCCAAAAATGTTGATAAGGCGTTAAAAAAAATCGCTCGGTCAAATTTACCACCAAATCGAACGAGTTAGAAGAATAAATTGATATTTGATGTTCCTGGTCTCTTGCTGAAAGGTCATTATTGTATTCATCAAAAGTTATGATGGCTGTGGGACCATAGCTCAAATATTGTTGCACCGTTTCATAATGTGTTGCCAAATAATGTGTTGCCAAAGAATTTCAGATGACTTTTCGAAGGAGATAGCCACCATCAACTGTAGTGGAAACCAGAGACAGCCATCTACCATTAAAAAGGTTAAAATATAAAAGGATTTGCCAACGCAAAGAGTTCATATATGCTCTGCATGTGAAATATTCAGAAAAGAAAAATGGCCGCCCCTTAATTCAAAATATTGAAAGAAAAACAAAAAAAAAAAAACGGAAAACACGTAATTACTTTCAGAGTATCCGACGAGTATCCACATAAAAAAAAGTAAAAATCCCCCGTAAACAACTTAAATAGCGCTCACACCATTGTGATTGGCTGTTGGTCAAATGCGTAATAGTGGGTTATGGTTTGCCTAATATAAGTCAGTGTCTGCAGGCTGTTAATTTAGATGGCGGGGCTGCATCAGAGACTGATCAGCTCGGATGGGTTCGACTTGGTGAGGGGAGTGTGATGTTTGAAATACCCGAAACTGCCCAATGACCCAAATCAGAACATCACTGACGACGCCCTCTAGGGCTAAAGAGCGTAGATTCAAAGTAAAGACAATAATTGTCATGTGAGACTTTTCCAGATATACAAAGTAGACTCTGAAAACAAATTACCGTGGCACCTTTTCTTTCTTAGTCTTATCTCGTGACTACTGAGTTGTTTGAGCTGTTGTTGCTGGTGTGACATTGAGGTTAGTTCTAAGCTGTTTTTGCTAACGAGATATGTTCAGAATTGCTTGTAAGATTGTTTTCTGTGGTGTTCCCAACGAAATTGTTTGCCGCGGACGGTAGAAACTTTTTCAAAACATTTAGCTTAAAAAAACTTGAATACTTGTTTCAATGTCCGTAGAAGTTGAAGAGACTTCTTGATTTGAAGAATCGCCTGCAAACACACCACCAGATACAGCAAAATTATCCTGTGTTGTACCATTCTCTTCATCTGTTTCTTGTTTATTTCTGCTCATATCGGAAACATCATCAGATCGCGCTTCTTTATTTTTCCGATATTTGACATCTTGTGTTTTTTTCAAGAGATTACTTATTCGCGAATCGCATCAAGTTATCTTTGAAGAGCGCTGCGGGGACTAGTGTTATCTTGTATCGGAAAAAAATCTTGTTGGTTAAAATAAACACGTAAACTTTTAAAATATAGCCATCAGGATAACTACGACGATTTTTTAATCATAGTCGTCGTCGGCATCCGTCCGTCTCGAGAGACGATGGAGTAGCGCGGTGCGCTACGAGCCTGGGCGGGATATATGGAAAACTAGGGCTGACCACACGTCTAGTTCAACCTCTCGGCCTTGCTAGTTCAAAGGAGAGTATAAACCAATACAGTTTGGTACCAACGCGGTTGTAGGAGTTGCCGGAAGGTAACACAAAGTGTCGTCCATCCGCCTTAGGGGCTCCACTCCAGGTTTGAATTCAGAGTTGTAATTCTCCTAGACCAGTTGCCATCCAAAGCTATAGAACCCAGTCTGTCCTGCTATTTACCTATAGCTGGAGGGAGAAGAGGAGGATTCACACCTTCCCCAAGGGTATTGGCAAGTAAGTGAAGGTAATGGATTCGACTGGAATTCGAACTCGGCTCTCCGATTCCTCAATCCAAGCTGCTATCCATTACTCCACCATGCCTCTTTTTAATCATATTATGCATCCTATTAAATGTACCATGCAACATTTTATCTTCTAGATGGCTCTTTGAATTTTTGCAGCATTAAGAAACCTGATTGTTTTGAAAACAAGGAATCTTGTATGACAGCCGCCTATTTTGTTTACTAAATGTTCACCCAAGACAAGATCCACACAAGGTAGAGGATAAGTAAATGATGTTGCTATATAAACATAATAGTGAGAGGTAAGAAATGTATGATTTATTGATTGACTTGTTTTTTTACGGCTTATCAACCCTTTGCAAGTAATTTAAAGCCAGAAAAATTTTTTGGATTGTAAGATTTTTTTTTTAGATAAAATGATTTAGGGATTAAAGTCTTACGTATTAACCCATACCTGGGAAAAGAATTTGATACAATGAACCCAACTAGAACTAGAACTAGAACTAGAACTCCTCTCTCAGGCATCCTGGGTAAGACGATAAACTACATCCGCGTCCTTGCTAAGACGATAAACTACATCCGCGTCCTGGGTAAGACGATAAACTACATTCGCGTCCTTGCTAAGACGATAAACTACATCCGCGTCCTGGGTAAGACGATAAACTACATGCGCGTCCTTGCTAAGACGATAAACTACATCCAACAGCAATGCCAGTGATCAGGAGGTTTTGAGGAGCGTGGAATTATCTCTTAATTGCTGGTGTTCCCAGGTCCACCTTGACCCGGGGTGGTAACACCTGTTAAGGTCCCAGCTACGGTCAAATAGTCAGCTCTCAAACTGGGGTCAAAACGTGTAAAACTAGCTTTTAATACCAGCAATAAATTTTTGAAGAAATAATTATTATCAGCAATACATTATTACCACCAATACATTTTTGGAAAAAATGTTACCAGAAATACATTTAAAAAAAAAAAAAAAAAAAAAAATTACCCGGCAATAAATTTTTTGGAAAAATATTACCGAGAATACTTTTTGGAAAAAATTCTTACCAGCAATAAAAATCTTGACAGCATTAAAAAACCCATTGAGATTGATATGCAAACCAAACCATATCGGCTCTCAGATTAAACGTTCGGAGCCATTATCCGACACACCCAAGCTTACAGCACCTGATATTTCCGAGTGGTCATCCATCTAGGTACTGACCAGGCTCGACGTTGCTTAACTTCAGTAATCGTCTGGGAACTAGTGTTTCAACGTGATATGGTCGTAAGCCCCCGTTAGATGTGCAGATTATAAACATATGTAGAGAAGATAACAGTCAACTTTAGATTTGAAGAGTAAGATCATAGTGATAGATAAAGCATCCTCTCGGGAGTATTTTTCATGGAGTAACTTTTCTTTTGAAGAAGCTGTTCGGATGGAACTTCTTTCTTACTAATGGAATACAAAGGGAATGGAGATGTTTCGTCACAATGCTTGCAATGGCGAATCCTGGCTGGGAAGGCCTGAACGAAGGAATATAGTTCGTCTGAACCTTTGCCATAGAAATAGCGAGAGACCAGCAACTAACCCTCGTTACATAGTTTTTTCAGTCAAATCTTAACTACAGAGTAACCTGCTTCTCTGGTGTCGAATGAGCAGCAGTTTGGGTAGAGGGAGAGAGTTTTGTTATTTATAGGTCTATATATTACCTTCAGTATTTATTTTAGGCTAGAAATTTACTGAGTGTTTGTTTCTCGCTCTGTTTGACCATATATGTCTACAAACAATTCACTTACCTGCCTGTTAACTTTGTGGTACAATGGTTGTACCATACAAGCTGCTGGACGTAGGCGAAAGTAAGTGGGGCCTAAATTATGTTATTAGACTCGTAAATGTTGGGTTTTTATGGCCGGAAAATAAAGATGTCTAGTGTCCAATGCAGCTACCCACTTGAAGGACGGGAAAGAAAATATTAAAATGAAAACGTGAGGCCAAGTGACACTTTACCGGAAGCAAGGTGGGGTGACGTCTGCAGTGTTATATAAGTAAAGCCCTTGTTAGGGCGGGACATAGATAGCAGCGGAAGTAAAGAGAAATAAGCGAAGGGAGTTATGCGCCACCTACCGACTACCAAAGACACTACAAGGTCTGATTTGCAACTGTAGTTATATAAACGCTAAATTATTGAGAACTGGATTCCTGTTTTCATTTCTTGTCGTGATCTTGATTTCATCTTCTGTCACGTGTGAGCGTGTAGCGAGCCTGTCTTTATGCCTAACGAGGCGAACGGGAAGCGAAACACAGCATGCGGATTGTTTAGTTCGTTTGGTAAATGACTGCAAGAGGGTGCAAGTAGTTTGTGCATTAACACAACATATACAGGGTGGCAATAAAGTCACTATACAGTTATTTATTAGATTGGTGCAAAAATAATGACGTAATAATGTCGTTTTTTGACGTTAAAGATACGTCAAAAAACGACATTATTACGTCATTATTTTTGCACCAACCTAATATAATAACACTTAAGACAAATCAAAATATAGTATAAGGCTCGTATAAAGAGAAGAAAACTATTTTCCTGCACCTTTCTCATGCCCCCCCCCACTATACATGACTGCTTTGTTTTTATACGGGAGCTATGCCAAGAAGACCTTAGTTATAGATTCTGAAAGAATACGTATTATCGGGTTTAAACAAGGCCAGGACGCCCGAACCATCGAGGCTTATGAACAGCTCTGCGTGCTCAATTTCTCTCACAAAGATTTGGTCAACACGTGATATCGTTTTCAGGAACTTACCAAAAGGTGCCGTACCCTGGGTTCGTATGCGCGCGCCAATAAAATCAAGGATTCACCTTCCTGATAAATCCAACATGGGGATAGTTGAAACCAGATCTCATGACTGGAAGGCGGACGTTTAAACTGTTGTATACACTTCATTGGGGGAAGGTTGTTGTTTGGTCTCATCTCCTCTGGCCGGTGATCGTTGGTCGTTTTGGCATCAACAGAGAGAACTTTTAACTATTATTTTAGTAACCACGTCGACGGGTACATCTTCTATCAGGTGGGATTACAAAACACCCTATTTGGGAGGCGCTTCTAAACACGAAAATCTCACACGTCCATTTCCTTTGACACATAACAACGTGCTCTCGAAAGACCCTTCCCCCCTGGAGGGAGAGGATTTACATAAACGTAATCTAACACGTTTAGTCAGCTCGAGGTCCAAACATCAACTCTTTAAAACCTTAATTTGTAACCCATTCCCGAGTTCGGCTCAGCCAATCAAAATCGACATCCCTATTTTGTCTACTATCTGACCGTAAAGGTCAGCCTCAGCAGGTCTAAGACAAAATACACTGCCACTAAAAAATAATTATTTAACAAAACCCTCGGTCACGAGCATATTCATTAGCGACATCCTGCAAAAATATCTCTATAATAAAGTGTCGAAATTCCTATGGAGCTACAAAAAAAAAAAAACAAAAAAAAAACGCTTAATAGTGCATGTTGAAATTCGAACCCGAGACTTATTGGTTAGAAAGTGAACTTACATACTAACCACAAGGTCAGCCAGTTACCCTGTGCTGTAGTGTGTGTATTAATAATAGTGACTAAGGAATAGTTTTAAGAGTCATAAAAAATGGCTGTTTGATCTGTAAATTATGTAACTTTAAAGACCGTAGAAATTGAGACTTCATTTTTGTAAATTTGCTTTATTTCGCTTCAAATGATATAAACATTCATTAAACATTTATGCTTGGAGTTGGTTAAAATATTAAATTATTGATAAACGTTGAAGACCATTCCAAGGTCACGTAACAAGTTGAAAACTTGTTTCTGACTTTCATTTAACAAGATGACAATAGATATTTTTTAAATGGTGGCACCCTATTTTATAAGGATTAGCTCATGAAGCTTGACAAAAAAAAAAAAAAAAAAAATCCTTCGCAGCTATAATCCAAGAAGTTTCATTATGCGGGATTATTTTTGTTGTTTTGTCGTCCAATCCGAAGAGCCTCTTTCGGATTACATTCGATATGATGTTTAACTTCATTGGCCAAATTCTTCTCCGCAGACTTTTAGCTAAAGATTTATCAAAAGCAAAGGTGCAGAATGAATTTCAACTTTACCCTCCACGACGCGAATGAGTTCGAAATATTATTGTCGATAACTCCAAAATGGTAGATTTTATCAAAATTTCTTTATTATTTTCGAATTAAGCATGTAAATTTACACCTAAACGGAACTATACAGGAAAATTTTATTAGCAACTGTGCGTGAGGCTTGGACTGCAAATTGCCCTCGTGTTGAAACTAGTTCTGTCACACCAAAAGCCACTAAAAATAGAATTTCGGCTTTTCTTACTTTGAATTGAGATTAAAGCGACATTGATTCTTTGGGGCAGGATCAATGTCCTGTATATGTTCTCCTTATTAAACAATGGGAAAGACGCTTGATCCCGGGTATTCCAACCCAGTAGCAGCACCTCCCTCATTGCACTAAAAGAGTAAGTATTGGTAGAATATCGACGCAAGTGGTGGCGTGGACTGAGGATTTTTTTCCATGGCCCATATGCACCTGTATAGGTACCCTCAAACTAAAAACAACTTTATAACACACCCTACTCTAGTGGGCAGATGTGTAAATTCCTTCGGTTGATTCCTCTTAAGCCGTGCAACAATGTTACCGGGCAAAACGACCTTCAGTTCATAAAACATGTTATGAGAGTCTCAGCAAAAATCATTCTGCTTTTATCATTGTGGATTGGCGCTACAGAATCAGAAACAAAGAAATGTACTAAATAACAGTGACACGTGAGGACTTCAAAAACAGCAACAACTATAATGGATAGCATATGTAACTCGAAGAGAAAATAATGACCTAATCAAGATGTTGACGTTCCACACGACTTCAAACAGAAGGTTCGGAAGGAAACCCCCATCAATAATGGAAATAGAAATAAGAGTTACTGGGTTTGAGAAACCTGTTTTTCCAAAAAATATTTCAAGAGAAAGATTTTATAAATTCAAACAGAAAACAGTACTGACTGGTAGACCAGTGAATGTCAAATGTTTCTTTACAGGGAAACGGCTAATATTACTATTACCATTATATATAATTGAATAATAAGTAGAAAAACACACACACACACACACACACACATACCTTTAGCATGTGATTCATCTTCCAAATTTTTATTCTATTACGTCCTGCTGGGAAATAGTTCGGATTTTAAAGAACACTTATTTCTTTTATAGTTAAATTTTATTTAAAAAAAAAGCACGTAGGATTTAATTAAAATGCTTTTTGGTAAGCTCGCAAGAATTTTATTATTAGTCGAATGTCTTGGATGAAATATTGTAATTTGTTATTATCACAAGTCAAAACTTGATACTAATTTCAGTCATTTAAAAAAATAAAATAATAAAAAAAAAAATATGGCCGGTTTTCTTTTTGAGAAATTCTTGTTTTGATTTTTGATCTGCCATGGAGTTAATCCGCATATCAATATTTTTAAGCAAAAATCTTCAAAGTAACAATTAAAAAGGAAAAACAAATACTTAACGATGCCGTCGATCTGAACAAATCATTATCGATTAGTTGAGACAAAAAGATAATGAAAAAGCGAACTTCCGAAATCCGACAGAAATTTCTCAGCGTGACAAGCGCCATAATTTTCATCCAGCCGACAACGCATGCGCACTATTCTTATTGTGCTTAATGACCTGTTATAAGGCGATATTGCATGCAGTTCTTCTGAAAACTTGTCGTCTTTCCGCCTCTCCCATTTGATGTCTTGGCTGTTTTATATTGTCATTAAGTGTTGGACATATTTTCTTAAATTTTCCCCAAAGAAATGATTATTATTATTATAATCATAAATGAAAAATTAAATACATAAATATCTTTAATTATGGCCAAATATTGATTAAATTACTTCCTCCTGTAACGGCTCAAGAGACGAGGGAATTGCCACGGACGGAGATTTGTAATTTCTTAATTCAATAATATTTTCTCTTTACATAGGTATGTCTTAACTGGTTAATTCGATAATGGTTTTTATCTCACCTTTGCCATTCGATTTAAAATTGGACTCAATAATGTCGTACTTTCACAAGACTTGACACTTTCCATGAAGAAACCCTGTTATTTTAAAGGACATAACACTGAATCATCAGGATAAACATAGAATTTAAAGACTTTGAATTCATGACACAAAGACACACAATCACTATATATATATATATATATATATATATATATATATATATTAATGCATGTTTCATTAAATAATATGGACAAGTTTTGTCTGTTTATTTTAAGTAAGTTGCTTTCATATTGTCTGATAAGCTTAATAACAAATGAAATCACAATATTGATACATATTTAAATCCAATCTAAACTTTCGGCTTACATAAGCCATTATCAAAGATGACAACTACATTTCAATATATCAAACAACATACGGGCGAAACAATATATGTTGCCTTAACCAATCGAGCCACGGAGGATCGTTCGATTAGCAAAGTCGATTTTACTCCTTTTAAACTTCAATCTTCCATGAATCTCTCACGTACATTCATATCTGCTCAAAGCGTATCCAAATGTAAACAAATGACGTCACACATTATGAAATGAACAAAAATGAAAGATTTCAGGCTATATGAGGGTTCCTTATGGGATACAGATTCGATTCCTGTCGGAGGACGCATATTTTCTATGAAAATTACTCGGACATTCAGGCCGGTAAATGTTGTTAATACTGTTTATTATAAAATAGAGCATTTACTTAAATATTTGTATCAACAAAAAGAATGTATATACATATGTAAAAGTGAACATTGATATATATATATATATATATATATATATATATATATATATATATATATATATATATCTATCTTTTAGTGTTCACTTTTATATTTACATACGCTCTATCCCTGAAACTGATAACTTCTACCCATGAAGACCGGAAACTATAACACCATGTTTTTATAATAAACATACTTATCATCCTTCGACCTCCCAATGGTTGGTCTGAACTCCATTGATAATCCCTTTTCAAACTGTTCGATCCTGTATTGCTGTCCCCAGATTCCCAATGTCCAACTCTGAGTCCCGAGCTATGGTGTCTAGGAAAGTCAATTTTCGTGGGAAGACACTTCCAGATGGATGCCATAAGAGTCCGGCATACGGTAATCATTTTTGTTTAATACACATTTAAGCACCACCCCACACATATATATATATATGTGTGTGTATGTCTGTGTGTCTAAAATAGAGTCATCCACACACAGGACTGTTTCACTGTATCACAGCTCATCAGTTTGACTAGACGTCCGATTGTTTCAAGCCGAAATCGAAACCCTACGGATTTGCAACTAGTCGTAGATCCTACCCTAAAGTTATCTCAGAGAGAAAGGGAAATTCTAACGTATTGTATCCAGATGTAAACAAAAGCCATTATCCGACAGTGCTCAATTCATTAACTCTCTCTCTCTCACTCTCTGTCTGTCTGTCTGTCTCTCTCTCTCTATATATATATAATATAATGTTCACCTTGTACAAGGCTTAAGAGCCACTCGAGGTAGTGGGTTACAGAGTTTATGAGGGTATCTGGGAAAGATAACAGTTAATCCTAGACCTGAACAGATTAGGATTGTAATGATCTGGGAAGCATTCTATCGGGAATCGGTTCCACAAAACAGCGGCTCGTGGGGAAAGAGCTGTGTGAGTGGAACTTACTTTTCCCCAATAGAAGGCGAAAGGAATGAGACTGATTCACTACAATGTGCCCTGTTGTAGCTCTGGAGGTAGAACTGGTCGAACTTCTGGGCACTTTCTATGGAAATAGCAAAAGAGCAGCAAGCGTATTACGTTGCTTGATCTGTTGGAAATGGTTTGTAGGTTGGGAAATAATTGATGGCCCACAAGGACGCGAAGACTGAAAAATGATGATTGGACAGCTCCTCCCTTATATCTGGTAGCGTTGATTCAATTTCAGCTTGATCTGACTCTTGTAAAGGGAGCGGATATCAGGAAGAGTCAGGTACTTAATAAAGCGGCCCAGTATCTTTAATGATAGATATTATGTAGGAGTTCCTTTTGATGACTGGGTTGAGCTTAAATCCCAAGAGGCGCTCAAGGCATGGGACTTCCCTGAGGGAACACTCGTTCATCGGGATAGGCGCAATTCAGAGTGGTGAGGAAACGTCACATAGTTGGTTTTCGAGGCATTGAATGTGACCAGCCAGTTATTCCCCGACTGAGCAGTTAAAGCGATTTCAGACGATAGATCAGCTACAGACTCTCGTCATCTAGATTTTTGGAAGTCTATCCATATACTGTTGCATCATCATCATAGATATTCAAAGTACTATTAGGCAGATCAATATATATATATACATATATCATAATTAAGTAATTCATCGAGTCTAGAAGAAACCTCAACAGAATACACTGGACGGCTGTTTCGTCCTATATTTGGGATTCATCAACAGTGCGCATCTACTATCGAGAATTGAAACCCGAACAGTTACGATAGGAGGCAAACGGTGACGAAGAGGTAACGAATTAAACTCGATATAGCGCCGCTCGATCACACTTTCCGTGATATAAATATATATTGATCTGACTATATATATATATATATATATATATATATATATATATATATATATATATATATATAGAGAGAGAGAGAGAGAGAGAGATAGATAGATAGATAGATAGATAAGTATAGAGGCGGGTAAATCGAATATCTAGATATTAGCAACAGAATATGCTCACGTAAGCGTGCATACACAGGTAAGCAAATAAATATTTACTAAATTTACTTTAAGGTGTAAACAAAACAGTACTGAATGTGGTGAGGGAAAGCTAAGAAATATATATTAATAAATATACATATATCTACGTTTGGAGTGCAACTTAAGTTTCTTTGTTCTACCAACTCATCAGACACGAAATATTACTTATAATTGTAAAAAATTGAAAAAAATAATATATATATATATATATATATATATATATATATGTGTGTGTGTGTGTGTGTGTGTGTGTGTGTGTGTGTGTGTGTGTGTGTGTGTGTGTGTGTGTGTGTGTGTGTGTGTGTAATATATATTTGCCCAATAATCTTTTTTTCAGCCAACTAAACACTTTGCAGCAGGGATGTTAACATGATGGCTAATTTCTGTAGGAGCATCAAAAGAAATCAACCTTTTCAAAAGCAACGCAGTTTCCAAGAAGAGAAGATTTAGACTTTTTGTCGTGGTAGGATCCACCTAATTTGCATAGTGGAGTACCGACCATATAAATATGGTTAGTACCGGGAAGAGAGTGAGAGGAATCGAGAGATTCAACCAGAGACTCTGCCCGACTGCGACTCAGTCAACACACATTCCAGGAACGGTCTTCCCAGGAATATACAAAAGACTATATGTAAATATTGTGTACACTTTCTTGTTTCAATACATTTTGTTCTAAGTACATTTTGTGTTGCATTTTTATTCCATGCATTAGTCAAGTTTGAACACTTTTGGATGGCCAAAAATGAATGTATTTTTCATTCCTTTGTATCTTTGTTTTGATTCAAAAATTGATGACGACACATATTTGCTTTAATTTGATTTTGCGTGAGATTTTTCTGAAAAGTTTTTCTCAACTGAAATTTCTGAAAATGTATTCTTTAATTTTTGGGGAGGCTTTTGCTTGTTATGATAAGTTATTCTAACCTGAAAAGGTTTAAGGTTGGTTCTACTTTGCCCAGGTATATCATTGTTAAATTGGGGTCTTGCTCTATTTTAAGAAAAATAGAAATTATATGTACCGAGAAAACGTGATGTGATGGACTTGATTTTCAGATTCAGCGTGAAAAAAAACCCCAGAAGCACGTACCCATTGCCCAGCAAAATTTGAGTAAAAAAAAAAAAGATGTCGACCAGTGTAATGTAGAGATGCTTCATCAAAGTATGATGGGGGTCTGCGAAATCATTCGACACCGTATGAGTGTATTTGAAAGAGTCCACTAGTCAATGATTCGACAGGTGCATCCGTGTATTTAAGTGATATTTAAAAGTGTCCACGAATCAATGATTCGACGGGTTCATGCCTGTGTAAAAAGAAGCGGAGGGCATTTTGAACATTTGTTATGAGTTTCTACACAAACACCGTCGCCTTCTGGACATTTTTATCTGCGCAGGTTTACTTACAAGTCTTAGGTCAACCAGAGGCATAGTTTCCACGCACCTTTCAACGGTGACACACATAGAAACCACCTCTTCAAACTGATATTATCAAGAAGGCACCTACCTCAGAAATCTGCCGTGGGGAGATTCGAACCCGGGTCTCATGGTATAAATGACTTGACAATACATTTGACCATTCACTTGTTAGATTAGTTGTAATCTAATTTCTGTAACAGTATATTTAATATAAAACAATTATTCAGCTGTTTAACATGAGTTTTGTTTTGTATCGCTAATAGCGATTTAGTTAAATGTGTAATGACCGATTATTGGTGAAATATGTCAAAATAAAAAATTATCGCAAATCTACACGCATACACTCATATATATATATATATATATATATATATATATATATATATATATATATATATATATGTGTGTGTGTGTGTGTGTGTGTGTGTGTGTGTAGAGTGGTCTTGTGAGAATGGATGAGCATAGTCTTCCCAAAAAGGGGCTCTATGGACAACTATCAAACTCCAAGCATTCAGTTGGACGTCCACTCTTACGCTACAAAGACAAATTGAAAGACAAATATGAAACGTCTCAATTTTGATCTGAAAACCTGGGAAGCCCAAGCATGAAACCGAAAGGAGTAGTGTAAGACATGTTTCATTAAGTTAAAGGGATTTGAAGATAGTAGACTGAAACACCGTGATCAATTTCATCAAGCTCTGAAGCAGAGATGCCATCAAAATCCTGCTTTAAGAAATTTCATCTGTCAGTGTGGCTTTGTCACCCGCAGCAAGAATCGGCTAGTATCACACTTAATAAAGCACAAATGAAATATGTCTTCCCCTTACCTGATTTTCTCCACAATTGCCTCTGCTAGCGTCCATAAGTGTAAAACGAAAGGCACCATCCACTGCTGGCCCTCATTTATCGTTTACGATAGGAGAGTCCACCATATTATATATATATATATACTTATTTCTTATTCAACGCCAAACAAAAAGCTCATAAGATATTTCAAAATAGATGAGTGAACCATTCTCAAGTATCTAAATATATTACTCTACAACATCAAATCTGTCACAGCTACAATTGAAAAAAAATTATCTAAACTCAACATAAAATATGTCACAACTACTTCCAAAACAATTAAAGAGTTAATTATTATAAAAAAATATTAAGCTTGATAGAGTGATTTACTCTATGACCCATAATAATTGCCACAAGTAATACATTGGGGAAACCTCAAGTAATTTAAATAAAAGGTTATATGAACACAAAAGGTTTTTAGAAAATTATACACTGGGTTCATTAGTTGTTCATTTTAATGGGTCTGAACATAATTTTGATTTAATAGAAGCTGCTTTCATTCAAAGAGAAAGCATTTTTACTAAAAGGCATGTGTATACCGCGGTTTAATCGCAACCTCATCGACAGTAAATGTGCGTCAGGTTTCTTACAATATATCGTCTTCTTGGCAGCTATATTAATATTACAATGTGGGATATTTAATATTAAAATTAATAAACTATTCCCCTGAACTTATTCTACCTACCTCCCCGTCCATATTCGCGTCCGTTTTGCGCGCGTACCCGGTCGGCTGTTTCTCCTCAAGCACCAAGAACTCCAAAGCTTCATAGACGAAACTTTCTGGAATTAATTGTCCATTAAGAAGTTTCACCAGTTGACTGCCGTTCTTCTCATTTTTCGTTATCTTTATAATAAGTTTCATATAATTAATTAATTTATGAACGTTAGTATATATATATATATATATATATATATATATATATATATATATATGAATCTATATATATATATCTATGAATCTACTGATAAGAATTAACTCCCTGACCACTTAAAGAATGAAAATAGTATAGCCACTCCCACAATAACAAATTCTGTAAAAATACACGTAAACCGAGAGATAGCTTATTCCTAAAATTTCGCTTGAAGATGAAACGTGACTAAACACCTCAATCCAACTTAATTTTATTAATTATTTGGATGATTTCGGCTCACGTTTTTGAAACATGAGAACTCTTATGTAGCGAAGGAATCATATTTTTAAACAAAAAATATTATTATAATATAAGCTCTACTTCTGTATGGAGCACTGTTTTTTAAAAATAAAAACAAAAATACTAAGGAACCCCGGATTATGCACCCAACGTGTTCTTTTCTATTTTCTGCATACCTGCACAAGGATATATATATATATATATATATATATATATATATATATATATATATATATATATATATATATATATATATATATTCTATTATTCATTATTAAGTCGATTAAAATAATTAAATTTATCAGATTTGTGATTCTCAGTTGACTATTAACTATATCTGGTTTTCTCCTGTATGTCAATATTTCTTAATTAAAATGGAATTAAATAAATGTCCTTTAATTGCTTTTGAGTATATCTTTATATTTCCAAGAGTAATAGATCGTATAAGTTTCGCCTTATTATGTGGAAACTTATAAAAATCTTCATAATTTGTTCGTTATTTATCGATCCACCCACGAGGATTGAGTGTGGCACAAGGCCGGTTTAATGTGGCTATCTCCGAGCCCGTAGACTCGGCCAAAAATATAGCCTTCGAACCCGCCTAGACGGGTTCAGGCCCTGTCTACCTCCCCGGACGAAACCTTGCCCTTCGGCAAAGCTTCGTCCGGGTTCCTCTCTGCTAACGCAGAGAGTTCGACAGACGTCGCTTACAGTCAAAGACTTTATCACGACTCAGCTAGACTCATAATTTGTTTTCGGGCATCAGATTTTATTATTATTATTATCATCATTATATTTCACTTATTTCTATGGTCACACTACCTACCAAGTCTGTGGGATGACCTAAGGCAAGTAATTGTCTGTTGTTAGGGTTACATTTCATGATTTGTTTTTCTAACTTCTATAACATCACTAGTGTTACATGTACAAAGTTCATCTAGTGTGGGGCTATAGTCATCAAGACAATTTTTTGTATTTCTCTCAAGCTGGGTTTTCCAGGGATTTTTTTAATGTGTTCTTGTGTTCCTTTTTTTATCATTCCAAGCGCACCTACTATTAATGGTACAGTTCTTGTTTTTAATTTCCCCATTTTTTTCTATTTCCATTTCCAGGTTTTTATACTTTTTTTTTTTTACTTTTTCGGTCGGTTCGTTCGCTTTAAAAAAAAGTTAGAGTCTCAGAGCGGGAGGTTCAAGCTTGCATGCGATAAACATGGAATAATGGCCTCGTCTAAGTCTGTCGGTCTCCGTCTACGGCGAAGCAATGATCGAAGGGAGCGGTCGGCGCCACTCGTATTGCGACGTTAGAGGTGAAATTCTTGGATCGTCGCAAGACGAACTGCAGCGATGGCGTGTGGCAAGCACGTTTTCCTCGATCAAGAGCGAAAGTCGGAGGTTCGAAGACGATCAGATACCGTCGTAGTTCCGACCGTAAACGATGCCGACCGGCGATCCGCCGGCGTTCGCTTCCATGACCCGGCGGGTAGCCTGCAGGAAACCAGAGTTCGGTTCCGAGTGCAGTATGGTTGCAAAGATGAAACCTAAAGAAATTAAATGAAATAAGCAAGACTATATACTGAAACAGATATTTACGAAAAAAAAAAAACATTTAAAACTCTTAGCGCCCCTTCTACTTCTTATGCAATCCGATCAACGTAAACATCGCTTTAATCCAATTAAATCGTAAATGGAAAAACGCATCACACGAAAGATTTGGTTCTTTGATTAATATTTTATTATTTCATTTTGCTTATTTTACTTCTGAAAACCAGTTGTGACACCAACAGACACCACACTAGAAGATGAACAAAGAAAGAACATGTAGCAACATCAGTGTTACAAAAATAATTTCCTGGTTATTATCAGGTAAGTGAAGTGGACTTCACAAGAACCATGGAAAGCTGCCCTGACAAAGAGGGCATTGAATGAAAATAAATTACATTTTTTAGACAAAAATGTAAAAATAAATTTTTCTATAAGCCAGATACCACGACCAGACAAAAAGAGAGGGCCCACAGAGAAAATCGTCTGGCAGCGCGGCGAAAGGGAAGTAAACCGTTCCATTGTTCACCCTCCATGCACACACCGCGTTACCACGCTACATCTATGCTTCGCTCATCTATAGCAGTAGGTTACAATCAGAAAATAAAAGTTGTTTACTGCTACGCAAGATTCATGGATCTAATTCGAAGGTCAAAGGGTTATTTTTAAGCCACAAGGGTTTGACTGGAAGAAGACCTGAGAACGAACCTAGTGTATGGTCTGAGCTTCAACGATACATAGACCTATGGACGAACCGTTATGAAACAATGTGTACCTATTGGCACATCATTATTTAAATTTTTGATTCATTGACTGATTCGTTTTTTTATGGTTTATTAACCCTTTGCAGGTGCTTTGAAGCCAGAATAAATTTGTAGATTGTATGAATTTTTTGCGGAGATAATAATGATTTAGTGATAAGAGTCTTACTAATTAACCTATAGCTGGGGAAAAAGGCAGATTCATACCTCTCCCAAGAGTATTTGCGGGAAAGTGAATATAACGAACCCAACCGGTATTTGAACTCGAGCCTTCTATTAGAGACATTATCCATTCTACCACCTACACACCCAAGCTTACAACACCTGGAATTCTAAAGCGGTTCTCCATCCAGGTACTGACCAGGCATCGGTGACCATAAGGGAACCGCTGGTTCAACGTGATGCTGCCGCAAGCAAAAATTCTTAAATAATGGTTTATTAAGTTCTCATTGACTAGTTTATGTTCAAATTCTCATAGGAAACCAGAAAAATGTCTAGAAAATAAATCTTTTAAGCAAAAAACTTTCATTGGTATTCAAGGAAAAAATTGGTTGGCACAAATCCATATATATATATATATATATATATATATATATATATATATATATAATTAATTCTATCAAAAATATTCTTTCCAAAGTTTTGAAACTACCAGCATCTATCGTTTCGTGCACATGTTTAGACGTGACGACATCAACAAAAGAACAGTCCGATGAAGTCCTAGCAGAGAAACTCATCACAAAAACTTTTTACCAATTTTGATGGTATTTTTCTAAATACTGATTGTTGATACAAAATTATACAACATTTTATATCGTTTGATATACTGAGCTTACTTTATTTACCGTAGAATTTACATTTAATTGGTTAATTGTGACATACCCACAAGTCTATTTTTAATTCTGACCTTATGTACCCCCACATTAACTTTCAGAAAAAAGGTAAGACTTTGTTTTTAAATTTCCTTAAAAATCATTTAATCACCAGTCACTTACCATCGCCTGAAAAAGTATAATCATAATATTGAAACATGAAAGCTTTTGTGTAGATTTGAAAATATTTTTATTATAAGCTCTTATAATGTCTACACACACACACACACACACACATATATATATATATATATATATATATATATATATATATATATATATATATATATATACTAAAGAAAAAACAACAATGTATATGTAACCAACAGACAACTTGCCAGACATCCTAACATATTAGACAAGAAAAAATCTCCAAGGAAAAAAAAAGGAAAGAAAGAAAACCAAACACCTACATGTGCAGTAAAATGTTCAACTCCCAGACTAGAAAGGATTCAAAAAACGCTTCACAACGACAACATTCAACAAAAGACAGCTTTAGTGGTTACTCAAGTTTCACGGACTCGCGATCTTCATACAGAACACAATACATACATACATACATACATAAATACATACATACATACATACATATATATATATATATATATATATATATATATATATATATATATATATATATATATATATATAAATAAAGTAGAAGCTAACAGTTAAAATAATGTTAAAAAAATAAAAAAAATAAGCTGAGTGGTCAATGAAATTTATTCGTAGATTTTGATTACCATTTTAATATTTTTAATGGCAGTCTTTAATAATAATAATAATAATAATAATAATATATATATATATATATATATATATATATATATATATATACATATAAAAACGAAAGAACAGTAAGATATATAATCCGGTGTTCTTATATATATTTTTATTTTTACAAAATAGTGCACAATGTAAATTTACAGAGCATTAATATTATAAATTAATTGATTTAAAATATGGTTTTTCCGCTACACAGTTCTAACCATGTTTCAAAAATGAAAGTTCCGAATTTAATTTTATAATTAAATTAAAGACATTAGTTCCATTTCATCATCAAGCGAATTTTGGAGTAAGTTTTAAAATTACTGGGTTTTAAAGGCACAGCTAAAATCATAATTCACGTTTCCAAGGTTACAGATAAATTCACTTCCACTAGACAAGGGGTGTCTGCGTGTTCATTATGTCTGTATTTTGATGTATCCGTTATTAGTTACGTTTTGGTAGGGGGTAGGGTTGTATTTTTCAATGAAATCTGACATCTGGTAAATGCATGTCGTCTGGATTTTTAAAAATTTTATTTTTAACGGCAAAGATTCTTACGGCATTTTTTCTATTTGTATATTTAAAGATTTTTGGGGGCGGGTGTTCAGGTTAGAATACGTTTTATTTAACTATTAGGTTGGTGCAAAAATAATGACAATTTGAAAAATATTTTCACTTTTAATTTTTAATTTACTATGTTTCTTTTAAGAACAAGTAAATGTATTAGAATCACTTACAGTATGTAGAGTTATTTTCACATCAACTATAAGTATGTATATTATTAGGTCACAATTTTTTTTTATTTAAATATTATTTAAGTAAATTTTATTTCAATGACGCACAAAATAGCTAATTGATTTCACTGATTTAGTAAACTTTTATTTTACATATATATATATATATATATATATATATATATATATATATATATCGATCCGTTGGTATTTAATCTGGGAGAATCCTACTAATATTAATTATCAAAAATTGATTCACGGAGAGATCGAAGTTTTAATTTTAACAGCGCATTTGTATTTTTTACAGCAAAAAAAGAAAAATTATCTCAACATGGTGATAGTCTATTTCAAGCCGTTCTATGCGCGGCTATCATCAGTCACTAAGTGTCTGTCTTGGGACATTGTTTTAAATTTATTTCCAATGTCAGTCCTGCTCTGGACGACACCTTGATAATGAGAATGTGTTTGTGTTAGTGATGGGTGAGGTCGTAAGATATTGTTACATATATATATACATATATATATATATATATATATATATATATATATATATATATGTGTGTGTGTGTGTGTGTGTGTGTGTGTGTGTGTGTGAAGAAATATAGTTTTAAAGTGTGCTATATTTATATGATAAAGTGCTCAATATCAGAGATAGAGCGTGTGTAAATATAAAAGTGAACACTGAAGTCAACCCTCAGAGGCGACAGGCTGTTTCATGCTAGACGCAATCTTCACTTCCTGATGATTGGCGTCTATCATGAAACAGCGTGTCGCCCCTGAGTATTGACTTCAATGTTCACTTTTATATATATATATATATATATATATATATATATATATATATAAATAAAACAATAATTAATATATGTTTTCACATAAATAAGTGTTTGAAATAATTTTGTCCAAACTCTGTGTCGTCCTCTTTATTTTAAAGCGACCTTTTCACTTTTATCACGGGCAAATGTTATCAATATCATAATGCAAGCGTGTTTGGCTTTGTTTCCCGTGAGTAGTTCCGAGAACTGATTATAAGCCAATCCATCAGATATCTATTTCTTTCTTCTTTATACTTCAACTGCATTTTATTTTATTTTTATTACTTTCTTTTGCGTATTACCTTTTTTTTACGCTCTCACGTCTTTCTTCCGCCAAGAAGGAAGCTAGATAGGAATGAGAAAGTCCTTCTATGTTTCCAACTTCCGGATCATGTGTCGTTCTCTTCTTCTCAAAGCTTTCATGCGACCATCGCTTTACAGAAGACCGTCCTCGTATGACGCAGAACGGAGAACAGAAAGAAATCAATTAAAGAAATAAGAAAAACAACTCAGAAAGACAGATGCTTTTGATATGGTTAGCTTCTTTGTTACTGGTTATTAAAAACAGGGTGTGTTTTTCGGCCGCCATCTTTTTAAAAATTTTCCTTCTCTATCTTTTGGTTTCTGTGTTTTCGCTTCTTTTTGTTTTAACGGTTGTTTTTATTTTCTTTTTCTCTTCCTATTCCCTATTTCTTTCTTCTGCAACCATTCCTTCAATTCATTTCCTTCAGTCATATTCGTGTTTGGTTCTTCTTTGTTTTATTCTAAATTCTTACATTTCTCCTGCTTATTTTTCACCTTCCCGTCGATCTCCCAAATTCTATTAACAGTACACTCGCCACAGAAAAAAATCATTTTGCAATTATTTTAATCATTGACCTTTCACGCCAAGAATATCTGATGCTTGTTAGAGATCACTAGTCGCACTAGTTTTTAGACCTGGGGTCGCCAACCTTTTGAACTTCATGGACCACTAAATGTAGAATTTTAAATTTGGCGGAACGCTAATATTAATTTAGAACAAAAAGGTAAATAAATGTATATAATAATAATCGGAAAAAAATTTTCTTAATATGAAATGCACCCATTAAAGCGTAGTGATCTTCCAAGCGTAGCTTAGATGTGGCACAAGGCCGAAAGAAAATGGTACCCAGTGAGGATCGAACTCACTACTCAGTCGTAATTGTTCTAGCGAGACAAGCTTGCTAACATTACACTAGCTCGAGGTACCATCCAGTACCTACTTATCAACAGTAATGATAAGAAACTATTCAGTACCAAGTATTGAACAGAACTTTTCAAGTCATATTAGGTTATACTATGACTGGATGATGTCACATTTGTGTAATTGTGTACTCGTGTTTACATAAGGTCTTGAATATATATACCATCCATAATAGACTTTGTTACTCGTCATTTTTTAATCTGAAGCTTCATAAAAACTGAAATAATGTCCCAATTTTCTGCGGACCATCAAAAATTTTGCACGGACCCCCAATAATTCGTGAACCATCGATTGAAGACCACTTTTCTAGTCTAGTGTTCAATTGTCGTCATTTTTCGCTTCATATTTAATGAAAATGCTCAGCATTCAGTGTCAGGTAGAAAGAAAGATATTACATAGTAGTTCAGCGCTATTTTCTTTGTTTCTAACGAAATTTTCTAGTGGTTATTGTTATTCCTAGACTTTAATATCATTATTATTATCAAAATGCTCATAATGATTCTGTAGAGCATCCTTCTGTGTAACACCATTGCTGTTGCTTCCATTTTACTCTTTATCTTGAAAGAAAATGTTCAGCATTCACTGCCATTGTTGCGGTGGTATGTACGTTGAGTGTTTAAATTGGGAAATACGTGTCTCCTGGAAAGTTTATCCCAGAACAAAATGGCGAACTCGGTATGTGATTCCGGGTAATAAAATCTAAAGAAACGACTAAAACCAATATATGTACAAACAGACGATAATGTATTATTAAAAGGATAAATGTCACATTGTTGCCTTCGACAAAGACAATGATATGGTATGCATGCAACAAAAAATGAACATGTATAAAATTATTTAAAGACTAGTGTTTTTCTCATGTATGTAAATTGTGTGTAGAAGTTCTAGACAAAATGAAGTTGCGTGCGTATAAGTGTGCGTTTTTGTGTGCGTTCCCCAATGAGAAACGCGTTTTCTCGATAGACCTACATCCTAATTTTAGTCATTTCGTAGTTTCAGAAATCGTCCCCTAGTGGCGATTTTTTTAGGAAGGTAAGTGGAGTAACTCCTCCACACCATAAGGATATTAAATAGTAGTTCAGCACTCATTTCTTTGTTTCTAACGAACTTTTCCAGTTTCTTAATACCTTGCTTAGTTTTTTGATGGTATCTGTTATTATTCCAATTCCAATTATTAGTTTCTGAATTATTGGCAATTTTTTTCAAGAATTGCTCCAATCATCGACTTCATAATCCAACTCTATTTTTTTTCAGTTCCCCGCCATTTTCCGAATATTTATTCAGCGTATTCCTTGACTTTCTCTGTCGAATTTTGTTTCAGAAACAATAAAATTCATTCATCTATGTGTTGTTTCCTCTCAAAATGTGAGCGACCATGGTTCTCCACAACTTCCAATCCCAACTTCCTATCCTCTTCATTATTTCTGTCACTTTACCATCCCTCTCACTCCTTGTTCTGTCATCTATTCGCATAAACTCGTCAGGTAGGGAGATCACTGTTACCTCTGTCCCCTTTTGCCTACAATGTGTCCTGTTAGTGTTAACTCTTCCAAGCTTTCCTTTTTCGTTATGTGCTCGAGAAATATCAGCTTTTTCTGATTCTGATCCTAAGTGACCTTTTCGTTTTCCTTAAAAAATCCTTTTTCCTTATCCGCTCCGGGCATGATATTCCTAACATCCTTCTGTAGAACCACATTCCTGCTGTCTCCTTTCTTCTCTTCATCTTTAAGCATAATATTCAGCATTCACTGTCATATACACTCTTGTGAAAATTAATTGAAACAACAACTTTAGTGTGTGTCTATATTTCTAAGATGAGGTATTATGTACACTATTCACATTATTCGGACTATTGTCCTCATCTTTGTCGCCATATTTATTACAACGTTTTGGCCTTTCAGTATCTGTCTATATATCTGAGATGAGGCATTATGTACACTATTCACATTATTCGGACTATTGTCCTCATCTTTGTCGCCATATTTATTACAACGTTTTGGCCTTTCAGTATCTGTCTATATTTCTGAGATGAGGTATTATGTACACTATTCACATTATTCGGACTATTGTCCTCATCTTTGTCGCCATATTTATTACAACGTTTCGGCCTTTCAGTATCTGTCTATATTTCCGAGATGAGGTATTATGTACACTATTTACATTATTGGGACTATTGTCCTCATCTTTGTTGACATATTTATTACAACGTTTCGGCCTTTCAGTATCTGTCTATATTTCTGAGATGAGGTATTATGTACACTATTTACATTATTGGGACTATTGTCTTCATCTTTGTTGACATATTTATTACAACGTTTCGGCCTTTCAGTATCTGTCTATATTTCTGAGATGAGGTCTTATGTACACTATTTACATTATTCGGACTATTGTCCTCATCATTGTCTGCGATTGCACGTTACTCCAAGGAAGCATGCGAAAATATGTACGCCACTTTATTTTCCTTTCTTTCACCATACGGTCAGTTTTACAACCACTGCAGTGACAGGGTATAATGGATTTCTATTTTTTCCTCAGATTAGGTCATTTGCAGTGGTGTGCAGTAATATGAATCTATTTCGTGGTGTATCTTGAAATTTGTTTGGCCTTGAAATATATTACGCCATTCGTTATTGCATCAAATTTTCATCACACCGAGACACTATTATCTCGACTGTCGATTAGTTGACATACGGCGATTGTCTGCGATGGACGTTACTCCAAGGAAGCGTACGAGAATTTGTAACGCTGTACGAACACAGTGGCAAGCCTTACCATATGAGCAAATCAATGTACTATTGACTGGCTTGGAAACTTTCTTGGTTTAAATCCAATCGAGAATCTGTGGTCAGTCTGTCAGGAAATGCTTCGTGGAATGGACATACAAAGTACTAACGTGGGTACTGTGTCATGTTTTCCTGGAAAAATACGAAAAAAGTAAATAATAAGGGAATTATTTGTTTTATTTCAATTAAGGATGTAAGAAGAATTATATTACATAGCAGTTCAAGACTTTGTTTCTAACAAACTTTTCCCGTTTCTTAATACCTTGCTTAGTTGTTGGATAGTACCTTTTATTACTCCAGTACGCGTTCATATTCCGGAATCACATTTTCCCTCTTAAAACAATTCCATATATTTAAACTTATATTCTTTCATGACTGTGATGACTGCGATCGGATTTCTTTACCTACATAGGACGATCGTCAAAATTTCAAACTTTAATAGTTTTCCATTCACCAGAATATTTTTGGTATACGCTTATAGCATTAGTCTGCATACTTATATCCAGATTGCTTGTACAACTCCCAGAGGAATCCAGTTCTTCCTTAGTCATGTCTATTTATATCTATTTACTGCGTTTTTCTAAAAATCACTTACTGTGTGGTCTTCTCATTCACTATTGTTATTTCATCGCTGACATTTCTTTTGCTAAGCCGTGTCTTATTTTGATTTGATTTTACTAAGCCGTGTATATTTTGATTCTAATAGAACTCGGTTTTGTTCAATTATTACATGGCATTATTAAGTTTCATGTGCATTCGTATTCATATGCTGTTTATAGCTAGAGATAGGGTGGCAATAAGTCTACAGAACTCTCAAACCTTTTTTCTTTGTATTTTCTCAGGCTCCAGTAACGAATATACAAATTTGCAATTCATGTAATCGCTTCTTGCAGAACTGTTCTAAATAGATAAACTCTCGTAGGCATGATTCTAATTTTCGCATTTCTGTATAAAAATCCCGGTTCTTTATAAATGAGTTTTTTTTTGCTGCTGTTCTAATAAAGATAGTCAGATGAGATATTTAGAAGATAAATAATAAAGTATATTAATAAGATATCAACAAAAGAATAAGTAAATTTTATAAGATGTTAATAAACTAATAGATATGCAGATGCTGTAATGAATAGCGGCTCAAATATACATTCTTTTACTCCTCCTCCTTCTTCTCCTCCTCCTTCTTCTTCTTTTCTTCTTCTTTTTCTTCTTCTTCTTATTATTATTCGTCTCTTTCTCCTTTTCTTCTTCTTCTTCTTCTTCTTCTTCTTCTTCTCCTTATTATTATTATTATGATTATTATTCGTCTTCGTTTTCTTCGCCTTCTTCGTTTTCTTCTTCTTCTTCTTCTTCTTCTTCTTCTTATTATTATTATTATTATTAGTCTTCTTCTTCTTTTTCCTCTTCTTTTTATTGTTCTCCTTCTTGTTCTTTTTCTTTGCCTTTTTCTTCTACTTATTATTATTCTCCTCTTCCTCCTTCTTCTTCTTCTTCTTCTTCTTCTTCTTCTTCTTCTTCTTCTTCTTATCATTATTATTATTATTATTATTAACATCCTCCTTTTCCTCCTCCGCCTCCTTCTTCTTCTTCTTCACCACCACCACCACCACCACAACCACACATCTTCCCACGCATTCCGTTGTAATTATTTCGAGTCAAGCAAGGCAAAAATAAAAACAAAACTATACAATAAGTCAAAAATGATAATATATATATATATATATATATATATATATAAAGCAAAAAGACTTCATAAAGCCGGCAACCATACCAACCAATCGGCTGATCTTGCTCAAATGACACACCCTGACCTGAAAGCACTAAATAAGGTTCAATACACTCGTATATTAGTCACTTTGAAACCTTCAATTACACCATCTTTTGGCCTCTTTCTTTTCAGCTTTCCTACACATTTGGGCCACTGAGAAATATATCTTAGATTTTATCCACCAATCAATTTTAACCCTCTGAACAAGAATAACTTTCTTTTTTGCCGCTGGAAGTATGTACCCTGACATCAAACAATAAAAACATTTTTTTACAAGATCTTTCAAAAATATAGCAGATGTGAACTATTTCAAAGTTTGACAATAAAAGTCATTTTACTGATTGAAAACTGTAAGTATAATAATACAATAAATAAAAAACATACGCAGCATCTCCCTCATTCTATTTCTGATATCATGACAACTCACTCACCAGTGAAATAAAATGAGGAAAGCTTGTAAAACGTCGCTCTTGTTCAGATTCTCTTTATTATTATGCCATTATTTTCATTTAAAGATGCATAAGAGCCACTCAAGCTAGAGTATTATTGAATGAGGTTGATTACAGTGCATACAAAGTAAGAGTAAGAGGTGCATATTGTAGGGATATATAGTTGTTGATGAGGTTAATACGAAGGGAATATGGCTGACTGGTCTCTGTTCGTGGCATGATGAATCCTAGCTGTGAAGGTCTGAACTAGTGAAACTAAGGAAATTAGTTCGGGTGGACAAAAAAAAAAACAACAACTTTTAAACTCTGTCTAGCCCAGTTGATTCAGCAATAATTGATTTTTGCCTTAATCTACCTTTTTTTTTTAAATAGAGCGCATGGCAAAAGTAATCAATTATTTTTCTGGAGTGATAGAAGTAACCGATTTTTTCCCAGAATGTCTAGGGATGGATCGTATATACGAGTTATAATTGACATCTGGAGGGATTTGAGTCCAAATAGATGTTCAAGACAATCAGTCTGATTTAGATTGTAACCATTGTAGAGAAGCTCAGGGTTTGCTCTGGGAAGATGAAACGACACTAATTAGACATTTTTTATATGGCAGACAATAGCTTAGTAAATGAAAGCACTTATTTATGAATTTGGTGACATAGTAATAGTGAGTTCAATCCCTGTGTCGGCAGTGTGTACTTTGATTTGGTGGAAACGACAATAGGAAATATGTCTTGAAAATGTTCAAAGGAACGGGAATAATCTACTCCCGTAGATTAAATAAAATGTCCAGTTCGAAATTCTTTGAAGTTTACCCGGATTGACAATGATGAAGGCCGGAGGACGCAACGGTCGAAATGTCGAAATAATACCAAAAAAGTTCGCATGCAAATAACTTATTGGTGTAACACGTGCTGTTGGCCCGTGGTCAACTCCCAGTCGCGGTGCGAAATTGTAATATTTCTCCCACTAGCGTCTTGGGGTTGACTCTTAGTCGCTGCCACCAGCTTGTGTCCCGGTCGATCGGCGGTCGTTGCTACCTGGCGGAATCCCTTAGTCAGGGTAACAATATGTGACACTGGCCTGTCCCGTGTCGTTTCCTGGTCGTCGCTACCCGGTGGAATCCTTTGGTCAAGGTACCAAGTGGGATGATCGGTCGATACTAACGGCTTCACACCAACTATACCCGGCTCGACAACAGCTTCATCGTTTCTAGCTCACTTCCAACGTCTGGTTACCGAAGTAATTGCTTTGATCTCAAGTCTAACCTACCCACGTTGGGATTTTGACGAGATAAATCAGGCGTCGGGCCGTAGTGTAAGATGAGTATAGACTGAAGGTGATATCACACAAGCGTAAAGAAAAAAGAAACAAATAAAAAAAAAACAAGAGGTTGTGTATGCTAGAAAATAACAAATTAACTTTATCCGTCTGTTACATAGAGGAGTGTGTTTCTCTCCCAGCCCGTTTTCTTGGGAGTGTGACACTTCTATGTTTTTTAAGCAAGTTTTGGTATCTTAAGTCAACTGGTTTAGTTTTTAGGTGCTGGCTTGGCTTCGTTCGTCAGTATAATTTGCTATTGGTAGGTTAGGCGAAGTCGGAGACCGTGGAATCTCTCGGTCAGCTTCTGCGAGGCAACACTTTGGTTCTTGCTACTCGAACTGAACTGAACTGAACTCAACTGTCAAACTGACTTAATGTCGAACGGCCGAGGACGTTCGTTTATATGGGTACCGACCAAAAACCGGAGCGGGGTTAGACGCGTTCTGGGGTTTTCGGTAAATCTCGATTTCCAGCAAGAAATCTCTTTGTTGTCAGGCCAGAAAAATTGATTACTTCCCATTTTTGGAAAATTAATCACTTTCCATTTTGATCTCGCCCATGAGGAGAGGTCGGTGGAGAGCTGACCTCCTAAACTCTTCCTCTCTCACATTGATACCTCGTACGAATCTCTTCAGTGGGCATTGATAACTTCTCCGTCCTTCTCATCAAATTACCTCCGCCTATCACCATTGCTACCAATCGACGAATGGCATCCCGGCCGTGCGGGTGTGGCGAAGATGGCCACCTTTAAATTATAACCCACAATTTTTGTTTACAAAATTCTTTTTTCCGAATGGCCAAAATTTTTACGAATCCCACATTGCCACTTGAAATTTCTCAGATCTTTTGGTCACTCAGAGTCTTCTTAACCAGCACTATTTACAAATTCCATCAATCACTGTCACTCTGCCATCTGGTCCCTTCATGAAGTTCGCTTTTACTGGAACCCTTGGCTTCTTGAGAAATTAAATTCCTTATCTCCCAAATCACGATTCTTCCATAATATCTTTTCTCATGCCTAATATTTTATAATCACCATATTGCTATTCATCGTGTCGGCACCTGAAGACGGCAATTTGGTAAAGTAAATAATAACAATTCTCTCCACCCCGTATCGGGATAAATTTTTCTCATGCCAAAATTCCCACAAATACCATATGGCTTTGCCTTGCCGGCACTCAAGAAAAAAAAATGATATCTTGGGAAGATAATTAATATTGCTTCTCATTACACAATATTGGCAATCATCTCAGGCTGAAATTTTTATGACCGCCATATGGTCTGCCCGATATCTCAACGCTTTGCTTTTTTCTGAATCTCATGTTTCTCTCGGCAAGGCATTTCTTTACAACATTGTTAATCAAATTGTCAAAATCTCACATTTGGCTTTTCTACAGGTCTACTGTCTTTTGTGAAAAGTAACTTTTTCGTAAATAAAATAGAATCTTTTTAATATCGAATATCTTTCGGGATATCTTCTTTCCGTTCTCAGTATTTCTTGTTTTAAATTCTATGGTTAATTAGTTAGTCAATTACCATAGCTAAATAGTGTCACATTAGTACCTTACCGAGGTAACATTATATCAGTAAGTGAGCAAAGAAATAATAATAATAATAATAATAATAATAATAATGAGAAGAAGAAGAAAAAGAAGACGCAGAAGAAGATGAAGAAAAAGAAAAAGAAGGAGGATAATAATAATAATAATAATAATAATAAGAAGAAGAAGAAGAAGAAGAAGAAGAAGAAGAAGGAGGAGGAGGAGGAGGGGGAGGAGGATGATAATAATAATAATAATAATAATAAGAAGAAGAAGAAGAAGAAGAAGAAGGAGGATGAGGAGGATGATAATAATAATAATAATAAGAAGAAGAAGAAGAAGAAGAAGGAGGAGGAGGAGGAGGAGACGGAGGAGGAGGTGGAGGTGAATAATAATAATAATTAGAAGAAGAAAAGAAGACGAATAATAATAATAATAATGATGAGAAGAAGAAGAAGAAGAAGAAAGTACAAGTGTAAACTAGTCCACGTGGCAACACAGCGCCCTCTAACGTAAACTTACTTTAAAATTAATATCTCAAAAACGAAGGATATTTGTCCTTGCTTTGGTGCGAGGAACTCGCCGCCAGTGTTTGTTAAATTATTTTTTATACAATTATTTATATATATATATATATATATATATATATATATATATATATATATATATATATATATATATATATATATATAATAGATAGGTTGTTTAATAAATCAAGGACAAATGAAATGAAAGGGTACCGATATAATTATTAAGATAAGCATTTATTTAAACATTTATTAAACATTTAAGCATATGACACAAATAAAGCACGCAGGGAAAGGTTTTATGTTCGGAATTTTCGCAGGCGACTTTGTCCTTTATTAACGGTCCGTAATTTATGAAAGATTGGGAAATGTTTTCCTTTAATACTATCGATCCTTCATCAAACTAAAGCGATAATTTCGTTGAGACCACTAAACATGCGCATGAATTAGACGGACCGTTGAGAATTTCCAATTTAAATAAATTTCTTTTTAATTTCTTTTTTGTTTCAAATTTAAATTTAAAATTCACAGCGTCTCCTTCGTGTACATATTTAGTCCCTCTCTCATCACTTGATCCGAGAAAGTCATAAAGGACAAAAGTTTCAGACGAAAACTTTTTTACACCTTGTCATAGACTTCCCTAAATTTGTTCTTGATATATAAAAATGCATAAGCGGTTTTCCCGTATATATATTTGCTTTGGTTCATTAAGTTGATGAACAAAATTATAGCTCTTTTTTATTTTTCACTGTCTCAGAGAATGATCGACTTTGTCACTGACTTAATATAAAATACATTTTTTACAACAGAAAAAGTAACAGTAGTTTAAAAAAAAGGGTAATTGTGCGTCAAAATGAATGACAAGACGTACTTAACGTTTCAGCAATGTCAATTGTGCTTTTTACATCTAGTTATCTCCCATTTACGAAAAAAAAACTTTATAAAAAAGGTGTCTCTTGCGAATATTAGTATATATTCTTTGCTTTTCTTGTCAATCTTCGGTAAAGACATACAATGGAAACAAAAAAAAAGACACAGGCTGTAAAATGCGTAATTACTTTCAAGGAATGAAAGATATGTGACCTTTTTTTAGTGTTTGATTTACCTGAATGTCTCTTTCAAAACGATTTTAGCATGATGCTTTAAAAATATATAAACGAAGGAAAAATCGCCGGCTTAGCAGAAAAGATATGAGATTGACATGATAGGAAAAAGAAACATTTCTTTTTATCTTGGTATAGCAAGGAGAAAGGCGTTGCTATCAATTTATTTTTGAATCTGTGACAATACACAAAAACGCACACATTTTCCATGCAGAATAAAGTATATTTGTGCTCCCACGATTGCATTTACTTTTGTATATATAATACCACCCCCACATCCCATATATATATATATATATATATATATATATATATATATATATATAAGTCATGTTTTTTATAACACGTATTTTGCATCCGTGTAAACATTTTTTTTAACAATTTTATAACAAAATTGATAGACTTGGCGATATTATATATATATATATATATATATATATATATATATATATACAAATGAGAGAAAGAACAGATGGAGAAAAAATCCACAGTTCGTGGCATTTACTTAAAAAAAAACAAAAACAAAAGTGCTCTATACAAAATAGGCCAAAATATTATACTTTTATTATAATAGGTTACAATAAAAACATCTTACATCGCTACACAAAAACTTACATGTTTCAGTAAAAAGAATATATATATATATATATATATATATATATATATATATATATTTGTGGTGGACTTTCACGTCCTATTCCACGTATGAGGGTCAAGCAGCTCAGTTCCTTGGAAACCAACAGCCAGATACCAGCACATCTCTTTAATTATAGTGGTGAAGGCTTTGTGCAACCACACCATTTGAAGGGCTGAATACAGAGACCTGATACACTACGTGCCACAAGGCCCCCAAACGATCCTCCGCAGGTTTTGAATTGAGAGTTGTCCTTCTCCTAGACCAGTTGCCATCCAAGGCTATAGAACCCAGTGTGTCCTGCTATATATATGTATGTATTTTTTTCTGGACTTGGACAACTTTAAAGCGGAGAAGGAACGAAGGCAGACAAGTGGCGTCTGAAAATCAAATGCTTCGACTAGATGGAGCTCAACCGACCAGGGAAATCAGTCCATATTGGGGAAGAAAAACACTGATTTTAAGCCTCCGCTGCCTTGTGGCCAAAAACCAATCACGGATAAGGCTATGGAAATAAATCCAAACATAAATTCCAGAGTGGAGCCCAGAAGTGGGTTCGTTATCAAGACTCACAAACTTACGGAAACTCCTGCAGCCAATGTCCTGTATTGATTGGATCATTACGGCCGAGAGGAGAGTGGTGAAATTTGTAGTCTTCATATACCATCTCGCAGGCCAGTGCGTTACCTCTACCTCGCGAGATAAACAGATGCCTTCATACTATATATTCAAATCTGGCGGATGAGATCCATACACGGATCGCCACAGTTACAGCAGCGATAGTCAGACTGGAAAGGATGCGGAAGAGTAATAGCATCTTCCAGACGAAGTCGTTCCACAAATCGCTGGTCATATCTATCCTCCTGTACGGGTGTGAGACTTGGACATTTCTGGTTGAGGCAGAAAATGGATGCAGGCGTTTAACAACAAATGAAAGCTCCTCCACACCTCGTACTGGGTGCGCAAAACCAATCATTATGTTTAGAGCAAGGTTAAAAAGTCTTGTTGACCAACAGGAATGTCCCCTTGCCACTATTAAGCGTCGGAAGATGGTGTGTTTTGGTCATGTCACTCAGGCATAACAGCCACTGGAAGACACTGTTGAAGGCGGACGCAGGCAGGGACAGAAACGCAAGAGCTGGTCAGACGACATCTAAGATTAGACAGACATGACTTAGCCGGAACTCCTGAGAGCCAAAGTCAACAGTTCATCCTGGAGGTAGGTGTTTGCTTCCTCTGTGTTTAGGTCGTCCCTGATGATAATGTATTGTTATAGAAATTAGATTGTAACTAATCAGAACCCATAAAATTAATTTCTATATTAACAATAATAATTTTCTTCTTCTTTTTCTTCTTGTGCCGTGTCCCTTAAGGACGTTGAAGATCATGGGTCTCCACAATTTCTTGTCCTTTGTAGCTCTTAATAAATTGATTTCACCATCAATTTACTGAAGTTCCCTAGGCAGGTCATGCATTGCCTTCAATCTGTCCTGTGAGTATCACATTTTCCAAGCCCCTTTTCCTCACTATGTTCCCTAGAAACTCTAACTGTCTCTTTCTGATGTTATATAGAAGTCTATTTTCTCTAAAGCTTCGTCGTCGCTCACATGTTCTGCCCATGTTATTCTCAGCATCCTTCTGTAGAACAACATTTATGTTCCTTCAGTTCACTTCACATTTTTATTTCTATTTTCTATAAAGTTTCGACATTTTTCAGATGTTGTAGTCATGGTATTCTCATCATCCTTCTGTAGAGTAAAGTAATAAAAATCAATCATTCAGCTGTCTAACGTGAACTACGTATTGTCTCGTTGAGAAAATTATTTTTGTCGGCTGACGTCAGTTTATTACTGAAACATGTCAAAGAAAAAAACATTATTTTAAAATTGTCATATCTTTATTCTTCCGAAGGATTGTAATGCAAATTCATCTGACAAGGTCTGTTTATCTAATTTTATATTGCATGATTCTAACAATTAACATGAAATAAATATTAGACAATATTTCGTTTATTTTTGTTTTACATCACATCAACTTCAATGGGTTTTTAATGCCGACAAAAATTTATTGCTGGTAATATTTTTTTTCAAAAATTGTATTGCATGGTAATATTTTTTTCCTAAAATGTATGGCTGGTAATATTTTTTTTTTCAAAAACGTATTTATGGAAATTTTTTTTCCAAAAATGTATGGCTGGTAATATTTTGTGTCCAAAATGTATGGCTGGTAATATTTTTTTCTAAAATATATGGCGGGTAATATTATTTTTCCAAAAATGTATGGCTGGGAATATTTTTTTCCTAAAATGTATGGGTATTAATGTTTTATTTTCAAAAATGTATTGCTGGTAATATTTTTTTCCTAAAATGTATGGCTGGTAATATTTTTTCAAAAATGTATTGCTGGTAATTTTTTTTTTTTCAAAAATATATTGCTGGTAATATTTTTTCCTAAAATGTATATCTGGTAACATTTTTTTTCTCAAAAATGTATTGCTGGTAATATTTTTTTCCAAAAATATATTGCTGATAATATTTTTTTTTCAAAAATGTATTACCGATATTAAAATCTATTTTTATACTTTCATAGTGTTTTGACCCCTTTTGGGTGATTAACTATTTTCCCACAGCTGGGACAATGACAGTTGCTACCACCCCGGGTCAGGGTGAACCTGGGAACACCAGCAATTAAGAGTTGGTCCCACGGTCTTCAAAACCTTCTGATTAAAGGCCTTGATGTTGGATAGTTTATCGTTTTACGCAGGTCGCCCATTATTATTAAGAATTTTCAACCAAAATATAATCTGCATTAAATAATATTTTAACAATATGCCGTGGAAATGAATGCACACGCACACTCGACATAATAGAAGAAAAACGCCTTAAACTTAATGTATCATCCAGACCTTCGGAAAATGCGGAAAAAACCTGAGTCTATCGGATTTTTCCAATTACTGTAAGAGATGTGGTGATCTCCCAGAATCATAGTTTGCGTTTCAAAACCTTTATAATGATATAGGTGTCTATATATACATTTTAAACATTGACCACAAACAGCCATAATAAAACTAAGGAAATGAAATTCTTTATGAAGCAGATATATACAAATTCATTACATAAACAAGGTCGTAATTATAATAAAGTTTCTTTTTAAGCCAGTCTATCAGGTTATCGCTTCGAATCTTTGCTTAGTTTCATACTATACATGCATACATACATACATACATACTTATATATATATATATATATATATATATATATATATATATATATATATATATATATATATATATATATAAAAGTGAACATAGAAGTCAACACTTAGAGCCGACAGTCTGTTTTTTGGTAGACGCAATCGTCAGGTGGCCTCACGATTGCGTCTAGCGAGAAACAGACTGTCGCCTCTTTTATATTTACACACGCTCTATCTCGGATATTGAGCACTTTATCCCATAAATATAACACATATTAAGACTATATTTCTTTATATATATATATTTTTTTAACATTTCACCCCAAGCAAGGCGGGAAGCCACTAGGACGCAAGTGGTTACAGAAAATTTAGAGCAAGATTAGATAGGAGTGATAGAAGAAAGGATGAGGGTAGTGGATAGATCAAGGCAACTGGAGATGTCGATTGACATTACACCTCGAATAGCTCACAGGGAAACAGGAAAAGGGAAGGGAGTTCCACAGGCGAGAGGTGCGATACATGAAGCTGTTAGAGTAGAAGAGACGGCTACATTTAGGAGTTTTGACAGTGAAGGGGTGAGAGCGGGATGCCAGCCTCGTAAGGCGCTGGGACTCATGACGTCTGGGAACCAGCGAATGCAGCTCCTCGGAAAGTATTTGTAAAAAAGACAGAGAGATGTGACGGCGCGTCTGTGAGAAAGTGACTGTAGACGAGACGCCAGGGCAGGGCCAACTACATTGCATATGCGCTTCTGGAGCCTATCAAGAACCCCGAGGCAAACAGAAGGGGCACAAGACAATATATGGCAGCTATACTCCATGCAAGGGTGAATTGTTGATTTGTAGATCTGGAGGATAGACTCCGAGGAGAAAAACTTCCTAGCGCGGCTCAGGGAGCCAACTTTCCTTGCAGTGGACGAGGCAAATGACTCAATGTATTTATTCCATCTCAGGTCAGCAGTCAACGTGAGACCGAGAAGCCGCAGAGAGTTGCTCTCGAGAAGTTGAGCGTCAGACATTCTAATGGAGGGAAGGGAAGAATCTCTGTGGTGATTAATAGAGAGCAGTTTTGTCTTAGAAGCGTTGAAGTTGACCAGCCAATTCTTGCCCCAGTTCACAATCGGTACTCTTTCTCTCCCCGGCCTCTGTATTAGTGCAGCTTTGTTTCTCCCGTGATGTGTGCAGTCTGTGGCATCACCTCTTCATTCTGAGGGTACACGGTTGACAGTTCTCTGGTTGCTGTTTCCGACTGGTAGTTAGGAGCCCTAACTCTTGCGTAGCGTCTTGAGCGGCCGCTCTGATCAACAGTTGTATAATACCGGGGTGTTTGTAGTGCCATGTCGCGCATGGAAAGGTGTCCCTGCAGTCACCTCCGGTGGGCAACCCTGAGGCCACATAATGATGCTGATTTTGCCAACTCCTCTCTGCCTGCAAACAAAATTCAACATGAGTTACAAAAACCGAAAGATTAACCCTAACCCAGCCTCTCAAAAACCACCTAAACCCCTCAACATTTCGTTTTCCAACATCCGGGGCATTAGGACAAACTTCTGCAGTCTGGAATCTTTCCTCACTGCAAACGGCCCGGATATACTGGCTCTCTGTGAGACAAACCTTGTCTCGTCTATCCCCTCTTCTGATCTCTCGATCCCCGGCTATCTTCCTCTCCTCAGAAAAGACTCTCTGTGGTCGACCAGGTTGTAGGGGGGGGAACAACGGCCAATCCTCCGCCCTCACCAAGTACTGGGCTTGGGAGATATGCTTTCAATAAGATTTAGAACAGGAGAAAGAAGCGGCTTGAACAATTCCAAGTTCCGACAATATATCAAGCAAAAAGATACTGTCACATCATTAGAATACTGACGAGACACATTCTCGCATCTAGCCAAAGACATTTAATTTTCCATTTTTCCTGTTTTTTTTTTTTTGATTTTTTTTTTCTTTCGAACCGGGATTTCTTACTAAACTATCAAATAAGGGAGATATATATATATATATATATATATATATATATATATATATATATATATATATATATATATGATGATGATGATGAAATAGAAATGTAGAATTATATAAAATAATTCAAGGATGAATTTTAAAAGTAATACAAAGGACTAGGTTTTCTTATTATTACACTTTCTTTTTAGTCAAGTATTTTAAAAATATTTATTAAAAGAAGAAAGTTACTAACACGTATTTTTAAAAATAAAATCTACTAAAGTGAAGCCTAGCCAGTAGTAAAGGATGAATAAAATTTAATGTTTGAAACTTTGTACGTGTGAAGCTCAAACAGATGTAAAAGAACCACGAAAAGGAAGCCTGGTGATTTGTAAAAAAAAACAAATTAACTTTTGTTTTGAAAAATTGATAAAGAAAGAAGACTGAAGTCTCCTGGTTTGATATGATAAAGTTTGCAAGCAGGCATGGTTTAAAGAGGTACATTTTGTAATTTTGTAACCAATGCGGAAATTAAGTTATGAACATATAATAACGAATTTCATAATCAATTCTGTGTCGATTTGTGGCTATTTAAGAAGTCTATGTCAGATAGAAAGAAGAGCTTCGGCATTCTCAAAGAAGACATCGGTTGGTACTGGGGGTTGAACTTACATGAAAGAGAAAATCGAAGTGTTTTGGCATTCTCGGGCGAAAGTCATTGGAAAAAGATGTTGAAGAAGAAGTCGTCAGCAGTTGAATGAATCGAAGTCACTGACTATTTCTTTGATAATAATTATAATTTTTTTTATGAGCCATTGTAATTAGAACTTGTTACATTGTCTAAGTGTTTGGCACAGAAAGGAAAATTTTGTGCATGCTTGCTTTGTCGTTTTTTTCTATTGTGTGTTTTTATTAATTTTTATATCTTTCAAATTTCGCATCGTTTGTGTCATTCATAAGTGTTTTGGCGGTTTCTCTTTTTCTCTCCCAAAAAATCCTTTGCGTACAAGACAACAAGTATGGGACACCCTGTGAGAATCGAACTCGCTACTCAATATTAATGGTCAACCAGCTCGCTAAACATTACTCATTTTGAAGCGCTCTAAGTCAGTAAAAAAGTTATATGAGAAAGTGTTGTTTGTGCTGCTCGGTGAAACTACGCACAGAGCTAAGTCTTATTGTTATTCAGCCTAAGTCAGTCAGTGTGCGAATAGACTTTGTGTACCTGTTCATAATTTGTTGTCGCACAATGTTTTGTAATGTTGCAATGGAATGGCTCTTCGACGACCGACAAATTTGAGCAGTGTGCCTGTATCAACTTTTGCTTCCGAAATCTTCGAACTGCCCGATTAGACTTCTGCCGAACATTCCTTTATACAGAACACAAATTTTTGCGTAGCACTTGCAGTTCAATTCTGCTTTTGAAAAATTCTTGAACTCATCCATATGGACTGTTCAGACCATTACATTTTATTTATTGGAATAATGGTGAACCATTTCTTGTAGTTTCTGTGTCATAGACATATCTTTGTTAAGATTGTGCCCGCCAGTTATCATGAATCCTGGTAGGACTTCTAATTCTCTCAGAATCGCCTAGCTGTAAAGTTTCAATAAATCCGGAGAGAAGACGCATCCTTGTCTTACACACAATTCTATTTTTGTATATTTATTTTCTATCTGTCTGCAGTATAGGTTCGGGATTATTCAACCATTTTAACGTTTGTCTTCCTCTTTTTATTTTTATTCTCCTTTTGCTTTCAGCTTTTCACGGCTCCATTGCTATATTGCCACATCGTAGTGTGCATTGTTTTAATTAATATTCATTTTACGAGATAGAAATTCATCCAGTCATCATTTTTATAAAATGTTCCTCTGAATAATAAATATATTCAATCAATTGTCATTTTTTTATGCTCCCTGTTTTATTTAAGTTTTTTTTATTTCTGTTCTCAAATTGCATTTTCGGCTCAGCTATTTCAAAATGTTGCTAGAAAGTGATTTTATAGCCCCTAAATTTATTCTTTTTTTCTCTCTTTTCGATTTGACGGACTGTCTAAAAAGAGTGATTTAAAAACTGGCTACATAAATAAAACTTAACCAACAAGCGAATGAATAGAAATTTATTCCCTTTAAATAACATCAAACAGCAAATAGAGTAGCATTTACTGCTCAAATTCATAAAACTTTCGTCTTTTCTTAATGGCAAAAAAGGCGAATTTTCAAAAACGATCAGTTGTCGATTCAACTCCTAAAGGGGCGGCTTTAGATTGTTTCTTTATTGAATATAATACTTTATATATTTATTTATTCAAGCCAACAAGCCAGTTTCAATTTTATAGTTACTAAACGGGATAATAAAAAAAAACAATTTTCTAAAATCATTACTTCTGTAAGATTTTCATGTCTTCCTCTCTGCCTTGACTTTTTCATCTTATCAGTTTCTTTTTTTTTCTTCCATTTTCCTCCCAACCTTTTCTTTCTTTTAGTTTTCTTTTTTTTTTATCTTTTTCATTTTATTCATCATTTCTTTCTCTTTTCTTCTTCTTTTTTTCTTTTCACTTTTATTCTTCTTCACTATTTTCAAACTTTTTTTTGTTATTTTAGATTTTTGTGCTTTGGTTTGGGTTATGGAATGTCAACATATAAAAAAAACAGATTATTTAATATTGAATTCTGTCATTTTAATAATAATAATAATAATAATAATAATAATAATAATAATAATAAAGAATAGAGCAACATAGGTTTGGTTGACACAAGATTCGGAAAGGTAGACATAGATATGCTTTGCCTGAGATTCCAATAGTTGATATCGATCTGGTTTATGTTAAAGTCAAAAAGGTACAAGTATTTTTATTTTGAACTAGTGTCATAAAGCTACGCATATGTTGGGTTTATACAAGAGTGAAAAAATAGACACAACAATCTTACTTTTGTCCCATAAGCAAAACAGAAAACTACAGTAAACTGGCGGGAGTTAAACCTCAATATGAGGATATAACCGAAGTATCTTTCTTCTACGCGCCGGATTCCCTCAGGACGTTGACGATCATGGCTCTCCACAATTTCCTCTTGTTTGTAGCTCTTAATAAATTTTGTTTTTTTGTTATTTCTCCTAAACCTTATTCCGTCATCCATTTAATCAAACTCACTACCTATGTTATGTGCTGTTTTCCTCTGTTTCTCTTGCCTTCAATCTGTTTTGTGGGTATCAGATTTTCCAAGCCCCCTTTCCTCATTATGTGCCCCGGATAATTCAACCAGATGTTAAGTATAAGTTTTCTTTGTGTTTCAATTTTTCTAAAACTTCGTCCATACACACATATTCGGACCATGGCATCCTCAGCATCCTTGTGTAGAACCCCGTTCCAGTTGATTCAAGATTTTTCTTCATTTTTGAAGAGATTGTTCAGCTTTCACTACTATGTAGGAAGATTGATATTACTTAATAATTCAGTACTTTTTTCTTTGTCTGTAACGATTCTTTTATGTTTCATAATACCTTGCTTAGTATTTGGAAGGCATCTTTCGCTAGACATAAACGGCTTCGGATTACAGTGTCGCACTTTCTGTCGACTGTTAAAAACATTTCCCAGTTATTTAAATTGTTGTACTTGTTTGATTTTGGTATCTCCAATTTGTAATTTGTATGTGGGGCTGTTTTTTTGCTGACAATCATTCTGTTTTGCAATCAATGCTACGTCCTTTGATCTCGCTTTCCTTCACTACTTTCTGTATGAGTTCTTGTAGTTTCTGTGTCATAGTAATGAATCCTGGTAGGACTTCTAATTCTCTCAGAATCGCCTAGCTGTAAAGTTTCAATAAATCCGGCGAGAAGACACATCCTTGTCTTACACACAATTCTATTTTTGTATATTTATTTTCTATCTGTCTGCAGTATAGGTTCGGGATTATTCAGCCATTTTAACGTTTGTCTTCCTCTTTTTATTTTTATTCTCCTTTTGCTTTCAGCTTCTCACGGCACCATTGCTATTTCCATGGAAAGTTCTCAGACGAACTACATTCCTTAGTTCCACTAGTTCTAACCGTCTCGGCGAGGACCCCACTTTGCCACACCCATTGTAGCGAACCACCGCCATTCCCTTTGTAGTTCACTAGTGCGAATTATGTTCCATTCTATCAGTTTCTTCTCGTGAACCACTGTTCTGTGAAACCGACTCCCAAGTGGATATTTTCTCGGTCACGACGATCTTAATCTGTTCAAGTTTAGGGTTAAGCGTTATCTTCCGCCCGCATCCGCATAAACTGTGCCCCTTACCCTCTACCTCGAGTGGCTCCCAAGCATTGTACGGGATGAACCATACAGTAAAAAAAAAAAAGAAATTCTTCCTGTATTGCCGATTTAATATTTGTCGTTTCATTGTTATTCCTATTTACGTCATCGTCATCACCATCATCATCATCATCAGAAGAAGAAGTAGCAGCAACATTATTATCCTCATCATCATCTTCATCATTAACAGCAGTTGCATTATTACCCCTCATTCTCCCCCTCATCATCATCAGCAGCAGCATTATTATCCTCCTCCTCATCATCATCGATAGCAGCAGCATTATTGTACTCCTCCTCCTCATCATCATCATCAACAGCAGCAGCAGCAGAGCATCATTATCATCATCATCATCATCAACGGCAGCATTATTCCCGAACCCTCCTCCTCCTCCTCATTATGTTCATCATCGATAGCAGCAGCATTATTGTCCTCCTCCTCCTCCTCATCATCATCATCATCGGCAGCAGCAGCAGCAGAGCATCATTATCATCATCGTCATCATCAACGGGTGCATTATTACCGTCCTCCTCCACATTATCTTCATCATCATCATCATGAGCAGCAACAACATTATTATTCTCCTCCTTATTATCAGCAGCATTATTATCATCATAATCTTCATACTCATTATCATCAGCAGCAGCATCAACTTTCTTCCTCTGTTGTATATTTTCTGTTTTCTCTTTCTGTCATCGTTTCCTGTCTTTATTCCTTTTTTGTCATTCACCTGTTTCTCCTCCTCCTCATCATCATCATCAGCAGCAGCATTATTATCCTCCTCCTCCTCCTCCTCATCATCATCATCAGCAGCATTATTATCTTCCTCCTCATCATAATCATCATCAGCATTATTATCATCCTCATTATCATCATCAACAGTAGCAGCAGCATTCTTATTCTGATCATCCTGAACAGTAGCAGCAATATTATTATCCCTATCAGCAGCAGCAGCAGCAGCCTTATCATCATCATCATCAACATCATCATTCTCTTTCTCTCATAATTTCTTGTCTCCTATTCTTTTTTGTCATCCATCTGTGTCTTGTTTATTTGTTTTTTTTTGGGTTTTTTTGTCTACTGTCAGTTGTAAAAAAATCATGTCTCCATTTAGGTTCGTATAAACTCAAAATATACTTTTTAGCTTGTCTACAACTCGGCTTGACCTCAGACCTTTCATTTAACTGCTTTTTTTTGGGGGGGGGGCGTCGAGATACGTTAGTATACTGCGGAGATCGAAGCCTTACAGTAATGATAATGGTGTCTGTAGGCTGTGGCACGAAGAAAAAAAAACAAACAAAAAACTAGCAATAGTAACGTATCTAGTGGGGGAGGGAAGCTGTTAAATTAATGGTCTGAGGTTATGTCCGTATATTTTGGGTTTATAGGAACCCGGATTTAAAGTACATTTATTTTTTATCTTCTCCTCATCTCCCCCTACTTCCTTATTCTTGCCTCACCCCTCCCCTACTCCCATACTTCCAGTTGAGCCGACATAAAATAAACCAATAAAACGTTAGGAAATTAACTGGCATCTACCGCCTGACGAGAACTTAATGACTGGAACCATGGTAGCGGGTGTGTAAGTGATTCCTAATTCCTATACCGTTCATTTTTGGGGGTTATTTTGTATAGGGTACACATTAATACAACCGTCGATCCGTCCGACAATCAATTATATATATTTATATATATATATATATATATATATATGTGTGTGTGTGTGTGTGTGTGTGCAAATATATAGAAACATAGGAAAGAACACGTTAGATAAATAATCCGAAGTTCTTTAGATACCCCGACCCTATCTTGATTTGACCTCTTTCCGAAAGTAACTGATATGTTGATACAAATTGTTAACCCTTACGGCCCTTATTGAAATAATTGCTTCAGTCCTTCCCATAGCAATTAATATTACGAATGAATATGCTTATAACGCTGCGTAAATTTCAAGTCTAGTTCTTCCAAAAATTTCGCTTGAAGATAAAACAGAGCTTGATACTTTAATTCAATTTAATTTCTATAATTAAATTGAAGTTTTTAACTCCTGTCTTTGAAACATGGGAACTCTTATGTAGCGATGGAATCATTTTTAAAAAAATAATATATATATATATATATATATATAGATATATATATATATATATATATATATATATATATATACAGCGTGTCCATAAAGTTTGTGTGCACTTAAAAAAATTATAACTTTATTTGTATTTGCGATAGAAATAATCTGTAAAAAATGTTATAAAGTTTACTGTACCTAGTTTGAAGTACAGCTAAAATAACTTATGTGATTTCAGGCATTACTATAAATCAGTTGGCAAATGTTTTCCGTGAACTGCAAAATCGTATTACCCTTTGTATTGCTATTTCAATAAAACCTTAACAAATAAAGATTTACTTCTTTCTAATCCTTTTTACAAATTATTTCTATCACAAATACAAATAAAGTTATAAATTTTTTAAAGTGCACACGAACTTTATGGATACCCTGCATAATGCTATTTATTCAAAATTATATCATAGCTATTTTCTTTCAAATCTTCTGGTGTCTTATCAAGTGATGATGCTAATTTCAAAATAAAGGGTCTTATGAGTTCAAAACCAACCAAACCTCCTCAATAAGGGAAATATTGTTACGTAACATATGATGACTAATCCGAATACAAGTATATGGTAATTCAAAATAACGTGATAATATATATATATATATATATAAGTTCAATCAGTTAGTGCATTAAAGTTGGATTAAATTAGAAATCAATATAATTGAGTTTAAAATAATTACAAAATTATTCAGAAATGAAACTAGGAGAAAAAATATTATCTATATATAGAGAGAATGTGTGCGTGGTCATACAGACATGTGTATATCTACGCATATGTGTGTGTTTATTTCTGTGTGTGTGTGTTATAAAAGGTTTTATAAGAAATACCTACACAAAGAATATAAGATGCTATTCTTAAAATCCTGGAGTTTCATGCAAATATAGATACGTCTGTAGTTGAAAGGTAATAATAATATTCAGAAAATCTAAATTCATCTTGTGTGGGTCGTAGGTTCAGTCCTCGTTAGAATCTACCTCACTCAAGAGCGAATTAAATAGCTATTTCAACTATTGAGAAGACCTCTTCCCCACCAGAAAAAGGCTATCAATATTTGTAAAGATTAAAGGAATACAACACAATATGGCGAAACGAGGTATCGAACCTGATATTGAATAGAAATTTCTTTTTTTTTTTCCCGGTCGGTTATATGTAACTATGTACAGACAGTAAACTTGCCACGCTTACATAATCGCTTTTGAGAGATTAAATCAATTCTGAGGTTGAAAAAAGAAAAGACGAAAGAAAAATCAGTTTTCATTGTGCGCATGCCCGATTTGGAAAAATGGCGGAAACGTTTCAGTTGATCGATGCTTCCAAATTTCAAATACTTTTGAAAGGACGTTCTCTTAATTCGATTCATGACGAATCAATAATTTGATTCTTGATTATTTTTTCTGAATTTGATGGTATTTTATACTTATTTAGTCACTGCAAATACTAATATTCATCTTCGTTGTACCTTAAATAATTAATTTAGTCTCCAGTTGGATAGACAAACAAATCTACCATTAACTTATTACAGATAAAGTTTTAGAAATCAGATGTCTCCAGAAAATAAGCTTGGTTAATAGTCATAAAAATTGATCAGAGATATCGCAGTTAAACACTAAAGAAACCTAATTCTATTGTAACTAGAGATGTGACATGATGAACAAGGAAAATATATTTTCTGGGGAAATTTATAGTCATGGAACCTTAAGGTTGTCTCTTCCTTAATTATTTAATTAATATTTGCTCTGGTGTTACATTGAGCTCTCTGGATCACATTCCTCTTTGGAACTTTCCACACGAACACGAATTCGACGTATGAGGGTCAAGCAGATCAGTTCCTAGGAAACCGACAGCCCGACATCATCACATGAGATTTGATTATAGTGGTGAAGGTTTCGTGCAGGACCATCCACACTTTTTGAAGGGCCGAATACAGAGACCTGGTGCACTACGTGCCACAAGGTCCCCAAATGACCCTACGCAGGTTTTGAATTCAGAGTTGTCATTCTCCTAGATTAGTTGCCATCCAAGGCTATATAACCCACTCTGTCCTGCTATTTTACCCATAGCTGGAGGGAGAAGAAGAGGATTCACACCTTTCCCAAGGGTATTACCACGTAAGTGAATTTAATGGATATTCTGCGATTCCTCAATCCAAGCCGCTATCCATTACTCCACCACTCTCTCACTCTCTCTCTCACACACTCTCTCTCTCTCACACACACACTCTCTCTCTCTCTCTCTATATATATATATATATATATATATATTAAAGTAACATAACTTTTCCTCCTTTTTTTCTTTTCTACATATCTCATTCTAGGATGAAATTTTAATAAAAGCGAAACAGGATAGATTTATAAACGTTTTCTATTTGTTATTTATCCTAATATACGCGCGTGCGCACGCACGCACGCACACACACACACACACATATATATATATATATGATATTTACCGAATTTAGGAATATTTATCTATACGAATGATAATATCTAAAAGATTAGAGATTTAATGGTTGTCAGCAAAAGAGACTGTCGACAGTGCGACTTACATATCGGGGACGTGAAACTCAAGCAGATTCATCAATATCGTAATAGGAGACAGAAAATCTGATGTAGAAATTCGAAGGCCCATAGAAAACAGTGAAAGATGTCTTTCAGAAACCAAGCAATGTATTAAAATACAATACACATTGAAATAAAGAAATGCATGCCGAACCGCAATATTTTAACCTCTGCATGGCAGCGAATGCTGTAAATTCTCCTCTCAGATTAAGAAGTGACTTGAAGCAAATGAGATTTTGTTCTAATGCTGAGAATATCATGGACAGTACATATGATTAAGGAATAAGTTTTAGTATCCGTCTATATTTCTGAGATGAGGTATTATGCACATTATTTACATTATTCGGACCATAGTTCTCATCTTTGTCGTCATATTTATTACAACATTTCGGCCGTTGTACGCTCCGGCCTTCTTCAGGTGGTTGGAATGTCGGACTGAACCCTTTATTTCGCTCACTGGGGTAGACTGTTCAAGTTGCACGGTTAAGGCAGTGGAGAACTTTCAGAGGGAAATTAACAGGAGATAACTGACAACTGGCATCCATTAAACGACGCGTGGAACCAGTCTACCCCAGTGCGCGAAATAAAGGATTCAGTTCGACATTCCAACCCCCTGAATTCGACCGAAACTTTGTAATAAATATGGCGACAAAGATGAGGACAATAGTCCGAATAATGTAAATAATGAGTAAGTTTTAAGATGTTTAGGAAGAATAAAGAAACTGCTGCTGACAATCAGAAAATAAAATGAAGACTGTATCGTTTAAATATACAATATAAAGTCTTAAAAATAAATGTTTATTTCTGGAGACATCTTTGTCCTATCGTGACATTTCATGACTAATTTTCTCCATTAAAATTCAAAGTGCGCTACAGAGCTTTAATTTTTTTTACAAGTGCACTGTAAAGTAAAAAATTATATTTGAGAAACTGCTCTATGCCTATCCGATGTAATTTATTCGACAGAGGACTCAATTCAAATTAGTTTTTATTTATCATAGCGGAATTACCAGAGCTTTTATTTAAAAATTTATTTTAAAAAAATGCTTAGAATGAATTGAAAGGAACTCTTTTCTTGAAATTCGATTCAAGATTAATCAATCTTATTTCTATTTCTTTCAGTACTTCGACCAATGTTATTCTTATTATTCTCGTAAAAAAAAAAACAAAAAAAAAAACATATTGATCTTTGTTTTACCTGAAATAATTATTCTTCTCGACACTTGAATAGAAGAATTCATTGACTATTGCATATAACAAGCAAAGATTAGAAATTTTGATATCCCCAAAAAACAAACTTCGATATTCGGTTATTTCTTGAACACAACAAACGAGACGAAGCAGTCTTATGTCCTCGGGGATACATCGATTGTTAATAATATCTTCAGCTACCAATAGCAGGATGGTGTTATTAGGTACAAAAACCATACTGGCGAGGCTTACCAAAAAGAATTGACTTTATCTATAAAGGAATACTTGTCTCCAAGTTACTGTGTAACGAATGCAGTTGCAAATTGCCTCAGGAATATTACTGACTTTCATTGTTGAAATATATTACAGTAGAATCCCTTATATCCAGAATCCCTCATATCCAGAGTGCCTCATATCTGTAATCTCGCATATCCGGACATGATTTTGATGTGTATATTTGAACTATTTGAGTGATATGTAAATGATCTGGAATTTCTGTTTTTCAGGAAATTTACTTTGGATAATTGCTTATGCTTATTTCACCCTAATGGCTTGAATTGGTGCAAAAGATGATGGGAATAAGAGGAAAGGATGACAACGAGACACATCTGCAACAAGATAGCAACGAGATGCATGACTGTGATGAAACCTGAACTGAAATTAAAAAAGCTATTGAAAAGGTTGTCAGTTTTATGGAAAGAAAGCCAGCATTCAGCTCTGACGATTGCAATAACGCGCGCGGGATTAAAAGTGCCTTTCGTTTAAAAAAATTCAAGAACAAAAGCAAAACGAAATGCAGAAAAAGTTGAGAATGACATTAGAAGAGAAAGAATCATCATGCAACAGCAATTAAAAAATCCTCGTTACATTATTTGTTTTGCATACGTGGCATAATTAATTTAATGAATTTTCATTAAAATTACCTAATTTATTACTTTTTTCCTTAAAATCAATTCCGTTATATTTCACTCATCATTAGCTTATTTTGTTTACTATAAAACATTGAAAATAAATGCTAAACCTGATTTCAGTTCTTTTATTTTAATCTAAATATAACCCCTCATATCCGGACTTTGTAACCAATTCCTAATATCCGGAAGGCCTTCTTAGTCTGGGATTCTGCTGTACTGTGATTCGTTACATATACATACATACTCCCTTGTGCAAATTAATTGAAACAAAACGAATAATTCCATTATTATTTATTTTATATTCCGATTTTTTCAAAGAAACATGACCCAGTGTATATGTTAGTACTTCGTATGCCCATTCCAGGAAATCGTTCCTTGCAGATTGACCCCAGATTCTCGATTGGATTTAAATCAGGAGAATTTCCGGACTAGTTTATAGTATTTTCATTTGCTCACTGGTAAGGAGTGTGTCCGTACAGCATTACCATTTTCATGTGCTTTCTTGGAGCAACGGTGATTGCAGAAAAATGCCGTAGGACAACTAATCGACAGTCGGGACAATAGTGTCTGGGCATGATAAAAATCTGATGCAATCACGGATTACGCAATATTTTTCAAGGTCAAACAAATTTAATCATACACCCCGAAAACAGGTTCATATAACTGCACACCACTGCAAATGACCTAGTCTGAGGAAAAATAGCGATCGATTGCACAGTGTCACTTCAGTGGATCTAAAACTGACCGTATGGTAAAAGAAAGGAAACTAAAGGGGTTGTTTCAATTAATTTGCATAAGGGTGCATATTTGAACGTTTTTACACTGCTGTTCACATTATCAAAGCTCCAAGAGACACGCAATCTAGAGGGATATTAAACGAGATTATTTAAAAGTGTACAAGGAGGGAGCAAGATAAGCATATGTAGAATAGCCAGCGGTTGGCTCCAGATATGAATACGTTAATATAATACTGATCGATGAAGGTTCCTCTTGGGAGTCTGTTTCTGTGGCGAATAAAGAAAACAGCAACCAGCGAGTAAATTCAAGCTCTCCCAGCTGGTATTTCAACCATGAGTCGTTCCTTCTTGAGCTCTGTCTCAAAATCACGCTAACAGACTGTTCTTGCCGCCAACCGTGAATGTCACTCGAAGAACTTCCCACACTGGGAAAAAGCAGTTGCTTTTACATTTGTCCATATACCCATAATCCCTTGCGTCTTCATACGATCCCATAATTCATTGCGTCCCTGTCCCATAATGCATTGTATCTTTATTGTATAAAAATGCAATGCACGTCCCCCCTCATTCTTTTATGTTATCTGGCCGAGGACGGATTACGGCAGAGCGGTAAGTGCTTTTTTCTCCCTCATTTCAACTGCAGTAGCTTTACATGCTAAGCAAATACAAGCTCTTTTTTGGTGGGGACAAGGCAAGTGGCAACCAGTTGTGCTCGTCCCAGGTTCTGTCTCATGTCCGCCACAGTTTCACAATGTAGCAGTTCTTGGGATGATGCTGTTTAAGTAGAACTTCCTTCTTACTAATGGAATATAAAGGGAATGAGGATAGGTAGACTCGACGTATGTGTCATAGCGGGTCCTAACTTCAAAGAACTCGTTTGGGGTAACCACAAATGTTGTTTTCCCGAACATCAGTCACAAAAATAGTGATAGAGTAGCGAACGGCTAGAAAAATATCGCTTATAAGAAAAGGAGTTATATAGTAGAAACAGTTCATCACCTAAACGGCCGCGCAAACACTTTTGAACTCTGTCGAGGCTTGGAAGGTGGGAGTGGACATCTCTAGCACAAACATGACAGCAATAAGCGGTTGTTTTAATTAATTTGTACAAGGGTATATATATATATATATATATATATATATATATATATATATATATATATATTAAGAAATGGACAAAGTACAACAATTTATTTATTAAAGACATTTTTTATGTTTAACGTTCTTTTTATAGATACAAGTATTTAAGTAAATGCTCTGTTTATAATAAACAGTATTAAATAACATTTACCGGCCTGAATGTCCGAGAAATTTATTTATTAAAGACATATAGGATGCAGTTCGAATCCTGTCAAAGAAAATTAAATTCGACCTTGCCAACCGAACGATCCTTTGTGGCCGAATCGGTTAGGCACGACAGTCTAAATGGCGGTTCCGTATAGGATGCAGGTTCGAATCCTGTCAAAGGACGAATATTTTCTATGAAAATTTCTCGGACATTCAGGCCGGTAAATGTTATTTAATACTGTTTATTATAAACAGAGCATTTACTTAAATACTTGTATCTATAAAAAGAACGTTAAACATAAAAAATGTCTTTAATAAATATATATATATGTGTGTGTGTTCACTTTTGTATTTACATACGTTCTATCCCTGAAACTGATAACTTCTACCCATGAATACCGGAAATTATAACCCCATGTTTTTATAATAAACATACTTATCATCCTTCGACCTCCCAATGGTTGGTCGGAACTCCATTGATAATCCCTTTTCAAACTGTTCGATCCTGTATTTCTGTCCCCAGATTCCCAATGTGCAACTCTGAGTCCCGAGCTATGGTGTCTGGGAAAGTCAATTTTCGTAGGAAGACACTTCCAGAAGGATACCATAAGAGTCCGGCAAACTGTAATCATGTTTGTTGATTACACATTTAAGCACACACAAACACACAGACACACACACATTTATACATACATACATACATACATATATACATATATATATATATATATATATATATATATATATATATATATATATATATTAGGTTGGTGCAAAAATAATGACGTAATAATGTCGTTTTTGACGTATTTTTTAACGTCAAAAAACGACATTATTACGTCATTATTTTTGCACCAACCTAATATATATGTTATGAGGTCCACCCCTTTTTCATAAAAGTGGACTCTACCAGTGTGTACTTGGACTGCTGCCGTTAAATACGCAGAGTCAGTCAGAGTAGAGAGATTGAGATTGTGATTGAGTTGGAGGTAGAATAATAGTGTGAGGTAACCGCTTGTAGAAGTCACAGTTACAAGCACGTAGACTCTAAGGAAGACCTACTTCGAGACTGGATTTACCAGACTATATATATATATATATTATTATTGCTACTAACCACGTTTCTGGATTTACTAGCCGTATTACCAATTGTATTATTGTGTAAATAGATTTATTTGTTAAATTTCAGTCCTGCGTTTGTCATTCATTGAACACCGGATTTCATCTCGGAATCCACAACAATATATATAATAGGGTCATCCACACACAGGGCTGTTTCACTGTACGACAGCTCATCTCCAGCACAAACATGGCAGCAATAATCCATTTTTGCTCTGATAAGATAGAGCATACCACGTATTTTCTTGGCCGATACTAGCAACTGACAATTATGCCAGTATTTTTAGCGATGGATTGTATATATGAGCCCTACTTAAGACCTGTGGTGAGCTTAAACCCTTATAGACGTTCCAGGTTTTGTGATGTCAACGAACATTCGTTGTCCCTTTTGTGATGCCAACGAATACTCGTTGTCACTTTCGTAATGCTCGTTGTAGTAGAGACTTTGTAATCGCAGTTACAACACAATACTGGTCTCAGACGCCTTCGAATAACCCCCATAGTACTTCCTCGATAATACTTGCTCGTAAACTGTATAGAGAAATAGTATTATGAATAGAGTAGAGAAATATCTGTCTATATTATGTACACTATTTACATTATTCCGACTAGTGTCCTCATCTTTGTCGCCATAATTATTACGTTTCGATCGTTCTACTCTACGGCTTTCTACAGGTGGTTGGAATGTCGAACTGAACCCTTTATTTCGCTCACTGTGGTAGACTGTTCTAGTTCCACGTGCTATGGCACAGTGGGTAAAGGCGTAGGTTAGATCCAGTGGGAGGACCCAAAGAGTGTGAGTTCAATACCTGGTTAAGGCGGTGAAGAACTTGGAGAGGGAATTTAACAGGAGATAACTGATAACTGACATCCATTAAACATGGAAAAGAAAAATATTACCAGGAATACATTTCTGAAAAAAAAAATATTACTAACAACACATTTTTTGAAAAAAAAATATTACCAGCAGCAAAAATTTGTCGGCATTAAATAATCCATTACGGTTGGTATGCTGCAAACCAAACCAAACCAAACCAAATCAAATCAAACCAAACCAAACCAAATCAAATCAAACCAAACCAAACCAAACCAAATCAAATCAAACATGAGTCCAAATGGAAATAATAAAAATTCTGAAAACTATTCTTTATAAAAAATGTGTGAGATACTTCAGTATAATGTTCAGAAATATTTAAGGCAGTTTCTGTATGACTGACCCGGGCAGTTTTGATAACGGAACTGTGTGCATATTCAAGGAATAGTAACTGGTAGTGTCTTTGTTTAGAAAACATTGGGATGGACTTAATGAAACGCTCCACGGTCTAGCAGCCTTCAATCTATCGGAGACCAAATATCAATTGATCAATGTATGCAATGTTTGAACACACTTCCCGAATAACACTTTTTTTTTTATTTCTTGCGGTCCAAAGAATAAGTTATTTCATTAATTCAAGAAATTCTTCACCAATGTTTGCCGATACAATACGATGATATCCGTACAGCATTTCCATACAAGTCTGAAATGCTTCTTGTTTGTTTTTTTTTTAACAAAAAAAGTGTTTAATTCACTCAACAAAGCTAGAATATCCAATGTGTCCTTTTCTTATCGACCGAATAGTTTGGTTCACCGCACGAAATGTCAAATCTCTACAGGCAAAGCCCGAGTCAAAGTAACTGCTTATCTCAACACTATATGCCAGCACCCCTCTTGTGAGTGACATTGACTGATTAATAAAGAATCGAAACATTCAATTTCTTTATGCCAATTCAAATATGCTGCCATGCGCTGGCAATGAGCTTCTCCATTTTCATGTCTACAATAAGATTGCTATATTACCGATCATTCAAACCTGACATAGCAAAAATGAGATTTTCTTGGACAGCAGATAATATACATCAAATCACAAACAACCTGAGGACTGTAGATAAAGCAGCCATTCAGATATTACTCAATTGCTAATTTTGCAGTAGACCTTTAAAAATATTGTTTGATAAAAATATTGAGAATTTTTTAGTTTTAAAAATGTATTTTTTTAAAGGATTTATAAACAGTCTTGAAAAATTTCTCAGAGTTAACCTGTAGAAAAAGACAATATTTATAAATATAAGCACCAATAGGAAAACTGTAATAGATGCCGACGCGTTTTGTCCAATGTGGATTTTTTCAAGGCAAAAAACGTAATGAATTTATTAAACAAAGTAACTAAATAACACTAATAGCAATAATTTTTCTGAAGCAGGCATTTATAAAATAAATTGCCAAAACTGTTCCTCACAATATATTGGAGAAACAAGTAGAAATTTAAAAAAAAAACGCATTTATGAGCACAAAAAAGACCTCACAAAAAACAACTTAGCTAATGCACTAGTCATACATAAAAATAAATTCAACCACTATTTTGATTTTAAAAATACTATACTCATAAAAAAGAAAATAACACACTCAGAAAGAAAATCCTTGTTAGTGCCGCCATTGAATATTACCCAAATATTAATCTACGCCCAGGCTTCTTCTCTATTCCATCTTTCTTAACAGAATTACTACTCTGCCAAACAAACGTACAAAACAGTATCAAGAAATCAAAAGAAAATGGTTGAATCCGTCAACACAACAATAAAAACAATATCTCCACACGCGACAGTAATTGATGTAATTTTCAGTTGACAATATGAAAATAGCGTTCTCTAAATTATTCCAGTTTCTAAGGACATTTTGTTTTGTTATTATTAGTTACTTTGTTTAATAAATTCATTTCGTTTTGTCTTCAGAAAGGCCAAATCGGACGAAACGCGTCGGCAACTTTTACAGTTTTCCTCTCGTCTTTTATATTTATAAAACAGTGTCTTACTTACAACTTAAATAAAATATCAAAACGAAAGGCAAACAATTTTGTATAAACATTAATTTTAATATAAGAAATCATTTTGACATCAGTGAAATAAAAAATCAGCATTTATTGTTGTATTTACTTTCAATATTGAGAAGCGAACATATATCAAGATATTTACATTATTCGGAATGATATCATCACCTTTACTGCCATATTCTCAACGTTTCAACCGTTGTACGCTCCGACCTTCTTCAGGCGATTGAAATATCGAACCGAACTTTTTATTTTGTCATCCGGAGTAGCGTCTTTTAGTTCCACGTGCCATGCCTCTTCTGGATGTCACATTTATTTCTCTTGAACTCAACTCTCCAAGTTTTGATTCACAACTGCTGTGGGATACTATTTTACTCTCAACTCTTTTGGTCTTGTCACTGGATCTAACCAACGTCTTTATCCACTGCGCCAATGATCTGAAGAAGACAGAAGCGTTCAACGGCCGAAACGTTGTGAATATGGGAATGAAGATGAGAAGAACTGTCCGAATAATGTAAATAATGTATGCAATCAAAATATCTCATCGCAGATATATAGACAGATATATCTAAATATGTCCTACAGGTTTTACTGCCTTTACTTAGGGTGAAAAAAAAACATCACAAAAGTTGAGCGAAGATGACGGAGCAGGCCATGTAATTTCCTCAGGAGTTGTTCTGTGGATTAATTTAGGGTTTACTTCTTAGCCCCTTTTGTCTCGAAGGTACCCATAATGCAATGTAAGTTTTAACTTAGAGTTTTCGTTTTCTAATAGTTGACTCCCAAAAGCTAAGCAAAGTATTAAGAGACATGAAAATTTCGTTAGAAACAAAGAAAAGTGTGCTGAATTGTTATGTAATATCGGTCCTCCAATATGGAAGTAAATGCTGGTAAATCTGCTCACAGATAAAGAAAATAACTGAGGTATCAGAATTGTGGTTCTACAGAAGGATGCTGAGAATACCACGAATAAACAAAGCTGAAACTCTGAAATTTCTCCCAAGGGGTACTCTCCTCTGGTTGAGAACTCATGGCCTAGAGAAAATTGAAAGGACCCAAGTAAGATAAAAGTATCAGTGAAGATTGGGTTAAGAGTCTAATGACTTGCCAAAGCATAAAACGTGAGGGTTCAAGAAAGACGATTTGATTTAATGGTAATTTTAACAGGATGAACAATCCTGGGTATGACGATAAACTACGTCCGGCAGCAATGTCTCTAATCGAAAGATTGGAGATTTTGAGAAGCCTGGAACCACCTCTTCATTGTTATTGTTCCGAGGTCCACATGATCTAGGGTGGTAGCACCTGTTCGGGTCCTAGCTATGGGCAAATAGGAAACCTCCAAACAAAATCAAGAAACTATGAAAGTAGAAAAATATATGTTTACAGAAAGAATACCCACAACCCTTTTTTTATATTAAAAAAAATCACTGATTTTTGAGGAGCGTGTAACCACATCTTAATTACTGTTGTTTCAAGGTCTACCCTGACCCGGAGTAGTAGTACCTGTTAGGGTCTCATTTCTGGGCAAATAGTTAGCCCCCAAACTGGGATCAAAACTCTATGAATGTATAAACATTTTTATAGAAGAAATACCAGAAATATATTTTCGTAGTAAAATACGTTTTACTAAAAATTAAAATTTTTTTAAAAAAACATTTAAATTACCAGCAATACTTTAAAAAAAAAAAAAGGAATTAATTCTACTAAGAAAATTAAATTTCAGCATTGAATGAACCAAAGAAACAGATGATAAGAAGCTGTGGAGTTCCTACAGCACCAGGGGGTGGGGATACAAGAAAAACAAAATGTGTAGCTGTCATCTACACCAAGAAACGAGTTTGTTGTTCTATTTAAATAATAACCGGTGGAATTTGGATTCAGGCTTTTTTTTTTTTCAGGGCAAAATGAACGAAATACTGGGCTAGAATTTGAACTCGGAAAGCCGTTTTCACTTTCAGAGCAGGTAACAGTTACACTACTTGGTCGGTTTAGCGCGTCCTAATTGTGTGGAAATCAATGAAGACAAAGTAAAAATAACAGCGAAACTACGAAACATAAATAAAAAAAAAAGGTAGGGGGCGGATGAACTGTGTTTTGTTGCACCCACTTGCAAATATTAACATCAAACTCGCGCCTCAACGCAAATTCTTGGCTAACGTTCAATTTCTTTCCATGTTTACCGCTTGGAAGTGGCAAATGCACTTTGCTTGTTATCGTCTGGTTCTTTGAAAACGAAGGCATTGTGGGCATCGTGTTTTCTTTTTTAGTTATCATTCTTTTTTTTTTTCAATCTTATCCTACACTATCCAGCAAGAAGTAGGTATTCATTACATTTATGTATTTTTACGTTTTGGGAAATCAAAGTTGTATCGATTGATAGATGGGAGTTCACCTATCTTCAAAGTTTCTTGCGTAAAAACACAAATAATTATATCTACCTATTTGTGGGTGTCTGTACACACAAATTACCACCATGCTTACACAGGTATGATGAGAAAAACACAAACCTTTCCTTATATATATATATATATATATATATATATATATATATATATATATATATATATATATATGGGTACGATAGAATTGTATTCTTCGCCTTCCAACCTTAAGAATTTGAGCGATATAAGTTATTAATAGCTAATTCTAATATTTTACGCAACAATAATTAAATGGAAAAAATTTAGCACACAATTTTGAATCACCACCACGAGAACCTGAACTCCATAACGGTCAGAATATATATAAAGTATGTATGTTACCAATATATATATATATACTCGACTCTCCGGTCCAATTAGACGTAAGAGGGTCAAGCAGATCAGTTCCTAAACTGAGAGCCCGACGTCATCACATGATATTTGTTTATAGCAGTGAGGCGTTTGTACAGAAGGGCTGAATACAAAGACTTGTTGCACTTCGCAGGTTTTAAATTCATAGTTGCCTTTCTCCTCGACCAGTTGCATTTAACGTTATAGAACCCAATCTGTCCTGCTATTTACCCATAGCTGGAGGGAGAAGGTTCACACGTTTCCTAACGGTATTAGCACGTAAGTGAATATAATGGATTCGACTGGAATTCGAACTCAATCCAAGTCTCTATCCATGACTCCACCGTGCCTATTAATAAAAGTACCGATCTGTTTCGAGTTAAATTTCAATCGCTAAAACACTGTTGATCATCCTTAGTACCGACCATTGCAAATGCTTTTTTATGTCGAATACAAGTTAAGGGTCGTAATTAAGGGTTGCATCTTTTCGCCGAATTTATACAACCAATAGGGCGAAGAGATTAAAAGAGCTCTAGATGTCCTACCCAGATTTATTATTGCCGGATACAATTTTAACAAAATTAAATATGTATATGATACTGTGTTGATAGAATCAGAAATAAAACAATAGAAACCTTTCGACCTTCATTTTCTTTTTTTTAATCATTTAATCCCAAGCAAGGCAATAAAGCCACTATGACCCTACAGGTTACAGAATGTGAGAGAATATGACAAAAAGAAAACATTTATTAAGTTAGAACAATGAAAGAAAAAGCATTGAGAGGACAGAAGATAACGATTGGCATTTCATTTAATTTTATGAAGATCAAAGTTGATTGGAAAGCAAGAAGCCAGAAGAGAGTTTAACAAGCGAGAGAATCGGCTGTTAGTATAGAAATTACGGTTCCATCTAGCCATTTCAATTGTAAAATGACGAGACCTTGTTAGTTTATATATATGGTTGATTTTCGCATCACCAAAGTTACAAATAGACAAAGGACAAACAGAAAAAGTTTCACTGATTCTTACAAAGATAGCGATAAATGAATAGACAATTGTATGCATTTAATTTAAACAATATAGTTATCTTTTAATGTCATCAAGAAGAATTGTTAAAATTATTCAATATTAAAAAAATAACGATTTTATCTTTCTTTCCAACGTTAACTTTTCTTTCAGTATGTAGAGAATTGTAGACAACAGAATACGGGCTGCGATGGATAAACTGATGTCTAAATGACGCAAAAATGAAAATAACACTGACAACTCATTTTAACAGATGTATTTACTAAAATTACACAGAAATATCGTGAAATACTAAAAAGTAAACTTATTCAATAAAATCGCCATTGGCTTCAACCACGGCCTCAAGACGACTTCGGAATCTCCTGCAACTCTTTTCGGTGGTTTCTTTGTTTAAGTTGGTGAATGCTGCCATAATCCTTGCCTTCAGTTCATCTTTGGTGTTACAAGGAGTTTTGTTGGTCTTGCGCTCAACTGTGCCCCACACATAATAATCAAGGGGGTGTAATCTGGAGAGTTAGCCAAATCTAAGGGGTGATGTAGCGGCAGAAATTGTCTGACAATCATGACTGGATTCTCCTACTTGTGTGGCATGGTGCAGAGTCCTGTTGTCAGATGTAGGTTCTTCGAGCAGCCACCCTTTTGACACAGGGCAGCACTTCAAGATACTCGATGTAAGCTTTCGTGCTGATTCCTAAGCTCTGACAAATACATTCAGGACGCCTTTTCTTATCAAAACGATCAGAGTGAGTTCTCCAAGCTGCTGTACCTTAGTAATCACTATTAAACTCATCCAACTCTTTCCGAATCGTCTGCACAGATTGACGCCCAAACACTCTGAAATGTTCATATTGGAGATTCCGGCGCGAATACTGAGCAGTACAGCAGACTTTTTCCAAATATCTGGCAGAGTGAATCGAGTCATGGTGCTCTTTTTCTCACAGACGGAGCCCAACTGACCCGACTAAACTGTGCAGTCGACAAATCAAAAAAAAACAAAAAAAAACGCGCATGCGCGAAACTTAAAAAAATATAAAATGGCGGCAATTTACCCATTGTACCCTGTAATGTTAAACTGAAAGAAACGACTATCAATTGCTGAGAAATGGAATATGGAGTCATAAACAAGAGAGACAGCGGACAATTCGAGCGATGAATTGAAGTCATGAGAATGTAGCAAGTAGAAAAAAACCCAGCTCACTGAACGTTGGTTTAAGATACAACAGAGTGACACAGAAATCCGATAGTTAAGCAACATATTAAGAAACAGAAAAGTGTCGTTGCTTTTCTTCATTTTTATAACTATATGCTCACTTTCTAATAGGATTGCTAGAATTTTATTAATGTTACCCAGTTTTATTTGAGCGAATATATTGCCAAACGCGTATGTGTGTATATATTACTTCAAACCATATTTATAGGTGGATACCCGTGTTTGAAATAGATTCTAGTTTTTATTTTAAAAAAGGTTTGCGTTAAGTCTGCATAGTCGAGAAATCTTAATCAAAAATATGCTCTCCGTCAGGTTTTATACCCGTGTCTCCCTTTGTAAGAGAACCTATGGTTTCACCAGTCGTGTTTCATATCATTCGGTCATAGAGGTCGTCATTTTAAGTATTCTGGCTTCAGGCTACATCACATTGAAATGGCAGTTCTTATCCGATCACCGAAGATAAGCAATATCGATCTTGGGAATACCAAACGCTATAAACATGAATGTGCGGGTGGTGTCATGGCTAATGACTGTTAATTGGAAAACCGAGTTCCAATTCCAGTTGGGTTCGTTATATTTACCATTCATCATCAGGGTCGGGATCATCGTGCCAATGTGAACGATTCATTACTTATCTCTATAGTATGTGCTACTCAGAGTTACTTTCTCCTAAACCACCTAAAGCTATAGAACCCATCCTGGCCTGCTAAGTAAAATAAAGTTGAACTGCTGTACAATATCAATCTTTCTATATTGTGGAGAACGCTTTGTTAATTTCCACGCCGATTAAGACAACACTGGAATCATGAGAGATGTAGTTCGACGGAAGAACATTGAGAATAAAATGGACAACAGGACGAGGACGTCTGAAGGAAAATATAAATAAAAACGACACTTGTAAACAATCATCTATTTTAGCTGCTAAGAAAACTAGATCTAGTTGAAAAAAGATGTTAGAATATTTCAGAAATAATACTGGGAGAAAAGCGCCCGCAAACACATAGAAAATAAATTGAGTAGCTACACAATAATAGAAAGGGGCGTAAAACAACGAGGTGTCTTCTCCCTAGATTTATTCAACTGTGTGGCTATCATTAAGAAGCTGGGGAGTCTACCAAGATTTTCGGTGGTCTCAATCTTAATTTAAGATATGCAAATGACACTGTGTTGATATCTGACACAGAAAGAAAACTACAGAAACTCCTTGACAGGGTATTAAAAGACGGGAGGGGACAACTCAAAGCCGCTGTCTCAACACCATCGACTCAACACCACCGACTCAACATATGCGACAGAGCATCGGGACAACTCAGGACTGAGACGACTCAGCACCAGAAAAACTTTTTTTTCATAATCGATTAAAAGTAATTTATTAAGGACTAAAACATTAATTAGTGAATATTTTTCTACAAATAAGGCATTTGAAAAAAAATTATGTTATATGTGAACCAGTTTTTTGTTTTTCAAAATTTCAGTTGGGTTGGAGTTGTCCCCCGGGCACCTTCTTTGATGAAAATGAAATATACTTATCCAAGTATCCGTAAGAGTAATTCCCTTGTTCAAATTGAAATTTAATTTAAACAAAGGGAAAAAATTCAGTAGTGCGGTTCAAAAACAGCTTTGATATGTATTTGATGCAATACTTCATTGAATAAATTGAGGAGGAGATTTCTGCATTGCTATGACAGTTGAATTGTCGCAACAAATATGTATTTTAAGGCACCCCCACTGATTGGTAATTCCTTGCTCAACTTGACACCCATATTGTCTTATTTTCATAATGCCGATGTGACCTCCATCTTCTGGCTTTCTCCTTCTATATTTTGGATAGGAGACATTCCATTTCTAAAATTTAAATTTAATTTAAATCGAAGGAAAAATAATTTTGCTGTTCTTTTTTTGATCAAAATGAAATATACTTATCCAAGTACCCTGGGTAATGTAGTTTCAGAATATATATGGTAATGCGGGTCTATCCCCAAAACCCTAGAAGGAGTTCGATAAGAAACAAACAGACAAGCGGAGTCTACAACGTTTATATACTGAGCGTATGGTGAAAGAAAGCAAACTAAAGCAGTTTTTTCAATGAATTTATACAAGGGTGTATTTCTTTATGCAAGTTAGAATTTCTGTTTAAAAAAAAAAAAAACCTAAATTCACTCCACATAATTTCTGCAACCAAACAAAAGAAATATTGTTATAATTTTTTTCTCGTCTATGATGTAATTGGAGTAATGGCATTCTGTTGAGGATTCATCTAGACTGGATGAATCACTTTTGTTTATATATAAATATATATCATAATTAAGTAATTCATTGAGTCTAGAACAAACCTCAACAGAATGAAAAGCACTGGGCGGCCGTTTCGTCCTATATTTGGGACTCTTCAGCAAAGCGCACCCACCACCGAGAATTGACACCCAAACAGTTACAATAGGAGACAAACGGCATACCAACTGTACCAATGGGCCTTGGCGACGAAGAGGTAACGAATTAACTTCGAGATAGCGTCGCTAGATCACATATTCCGTGGTGGAACTCATCCGAATATATATATATATATATATATATATATATATATATATATATATATATATATATAATTGTCAGCTGTCAATATACCACATAACACTCTTGAGCGCTTAGCCATGGGACGTGAGGAATGGAGATCAACGCGTTTTAGTGGACTCAGCTGTTTTCATTCTGCTTGTCTGAATCATCTTCTAGAAGTGAGAGCAAGAACTAAAAGGTCAGCCAATCTAACGGTGATCGCATCTCACAATCCTCACTCTTTCTCCATATGTGGTCTTCTTTGTAAATCACTAGGAGGTCTTAAGTGCCACTTAAGATTATCGTACAACATTTCATATCAATGAATTAACCTGTCAGATCCTAATATGTTGAAACAGACGGGAGATACTATTTTTTATGCTAATTATTTAGTGCGAAAATTTGTTGATGTCAGCAGAAGACCGTTAACTCATGTCTATGGTTTAATAAATTTGCATTATTTAGAAACTTAATAATGTGTAGTTTTTCATGTAGGCATAAAGGCCATGGGTCATCGCAGGTTTTACAAGTTCTTGTTCTATTTATTATTTTCCTTTTTACTTTTGGTGATTTTTTTTTATTCATTTCTTTTAAATGCCAAAATATTTGGATGAAAAAATTAAATTTCATAGTCTAATATATATATATATATATATATATATATATATATATATATATATACATACATACATACATAGATACATATATATATATATATATATATATATATATATATATATATATATATATTGCTGCATGAAATATTAATTATAAGGGTTCAATTAGTTTTTCATTAATATTTTTATTCCAGGTTGATATAATTTTTTGAAAGTTATTGTTATTCCTTTTATAAATTTTTTATGTTATGTTTTTCTAAATGCATGCATAATTTAATTTAGATTTATTTGATATCTGTAAAGATGAGACAATTTAAAAAAATATTTTCTTTGGGCTTCACTCACGTTTGTGAGGCACAGTACATATAAATCTTTTTCCGGATTCTTGTTTTCCTCAAAATTTTAATCTTCAAACATTTAAATGGAATGTCATTCGTTGTCTTTTGTCTTTTGTCTTCTTAATTCTTGTTCTTTTATTGTCATTTCTCCTCAGTAGTAGTTTTTTTTCTTATATTCTATAACACTTAGTAACCTCTTGAATCCTAGTGGCTTTATTGCCTTGCTTTGGGTGAAATTATTTAAAAAAAATAAATGTACGGACACAGCAAGAGATAATTGCAAAAGTGTGAGACATTAAAATCAATAAGGTACAGGAATGTGTGTAGTAACAGACGATAGAAAATGTGATAGAAATTTTAAAAAAATGTATTGGAATAGTGAAAGTAGGATATAACCGTAAGTCCTATGCTTACAGTTTCTTCTATTGCACTTCTTGCTTGTGGAACTCTTCTCCAGTCTCTTGCTTTCCAGTCAACTTTGACCTTTAAAAATTTAAATGCAGTTTCAATCGTTATGTTCTGTCTACTTAATTAATATTCTTTTATTGTTCTCGTCTGTTAATAATGTTTTTTTCTCATATTCTCTCACACTCATTAAACCAATGTGTCTTAATTACTTTATTGCCTTACTCGGGATGAAATGTTTTTTGTTTCTCGCAGATGAAGGATATTCTAATTTAAAGCCTTTCACCTGACAGTTAAGTATAGCATTTATTACAACGTGTTTTTGCGAAGAATACTTATCCAAAAATTGAAACATTCTAAATGGACATACAGGATACGATGGGTAAATTGCCGCCATATTATTTTTAATTTCACGCATGCGCGTTGTTTGTTTTTGCATTTTAAGAGTATAGTAGGGTCAGTTGGGCACCGTCAGTGAAAAAAAAACACCATGACGCAATTTATTCCGCCAGGAATTTGGAAATGTCATGATGTACTCCTTGGCATTCGCTCCAGAAGCTCAAAACATTTCAGAGTGTTTGGGTGTCCATCTGAAGACAGTGCAGAGGATTCGGGAAGAGTTGGTTGAGTCTAACGGTGATTACGAAGGAAAAGGATTATGGCAGCATTCAACATCTTGGAGTTACAGGAGATTCTGAAGTCGTCTGAAGGCCGTGGTTGAAGCTAATGGCGATATTATTGAATAAATTTACTGTTTAGCATTTCAGGATATTTTTGTGTAATTTTGGTAAATATATATGTTAAAATGAAATGTCAATGTTATTTTCATTTTTGAGTCATTTATACGACAATTTATCAATCGCAGGCTATGCATACATATATCCATCAACTTAAACAAGGAGACCGTCCAGAAGAGATGCAGGAGATTTCAATGTCATCTGGAGGTCGGGTTGTAGCCAATAGTGATTTTATTGAATAAATTAACTCTTTAGTATTTGAAGACACTTTTGTGTCATATTGGTAAATATATATGTTAAAATGAGATGACAGTATTATTTTCATTTTGGGGTAATTTAGGCGACAATTTATCCATCGCACAATGTCTATATTGGCCAATCAATATTTACATTTAGTTTTGACGATAGGAAGTACGATTTATAAACCTATTTTATTGATTTTACATCCTCTGCATTCTATTGACTTCTCAATATTTAACGCTATCACGAAAATGAAACTCTATTTCGATGCAATATTTATTATGGTATGAAATATATTTTAAAAATATTTTAATCTTACAAATATATATATATATATATATATATATATATATATATATATATATATATATATATATAATGGAACTATTTTTAAATAATGTATATATAATGAATACATATATATATATTATAATAATTTATAATATATTTATATATTATTTATGATATATATATATATATATATATTATAATTATTAAAAAATAAAAAAATAAAAATAATTATAATTTAGGCTCTACTATTGTATCGAGCAATGTTTCTTAAAAATAAAAACAAAAGTACTAAAGAACTTCGGATTATTTATCTAACGAGTTCTTTCCTATTTTCTACATATTTGCACACACACACACACACACACACACACATATATATATATATATATATATATATATATATATATATATATATAAATCAATAATATTTCATTGTTTGTCTTGGCCAGCTGCCAGTTTGCACCCTTCCAAACGCTTGGCCAATCCCTGATTGAAGGTTAAAATTTTTACGAAGTATAAGCTGTGATTCACCTTTTTGTTCAATATGGCTGCTACTATTTTATTTTTACACTTACCAATGATTCATACCAACGTTAATGAAGCGTAGTTATTCAAGTATAATTTTGTAATCTCATTCATCACATCACTCGCATTGCGATTTTAAATATGTTAATTCCCTTACGATCTTTCTCATTTGCTTTTCTCCATTTTTATAACTAAGCTCACTTTCTACTAGGATTACTAGAATTTTATTAATGTTACCTAGTTTTATTTGAACGACTATACTGTAAAACGCGTATGTATATATACATATATATATATATATATATACACACACACTTTTCATATACATATATATATATATATATATATATATATATATATATATATATATATATATATATATATATATACACACAGAGGGAGAAGGAGAGAGATAGAGACATACTGAGTTATATATATATATATATATATATATTACTTCAAAACATTTTTTTAAGTGAATCGCGTATTTGAAATAGATGTATTTACCCATTGTACCCTGTAAACTGAAAGAAACGACTATCAATTGCTGAGAAATGGAATATGGAGTCATAAGCAAGAGAGACAGCGGACAATTCGAGCGATGAATTGAAGTCATGAGAATGTAGCAAGTAGAAAAAAACCCAGCTAACTGAACATTGGTTTAAGATACAACAGAGTGACACAGAAATCCGATAGTTAAGCAACATATTAAGAAACAGAAAAGTGCCGTTGCTTGTCTTCATTTTTATAACTATATGCTCACTTTCTAATAGGATTGCTAGAATTTTATTAATGTTACCCAGTTTTATTTGAGCGAATATATTGCCAAACGCTTATGTCTGTATATATTACTTCAAACCATATTTTTAGGTGGATACCCGTGTTTGAAATAGATTCTAGTTTTTCGAACCCAGCTCTCCAATTCCTCAGTCTGAGCCGCTATCCATTACTCCACCGTTTTTCCATTACTTATGCGCAAATACCTTTGGGAAAGGCATGTATCCATCTCTTCCCCTCCAAGCTATGGGTTAATTAGTAAGACCTTTATCAAAAACTATTATATTCCCCCAATCAATTCTTACAACCTAAAAATATTTTCTGGCTTTAAATAACCTGAAAAGGGTCGATAATCCATAAAAAACGAATCAATCACTTTATATTGGAGAATCTTATTTTTTAGATATCAAGACAATGTTGGGTAATTGATTGACAAAATGGAAAAATTCCGTGAAACACGTTTCGTCCTCTGATATCCGATGAAGTTTTTTAGTGGCCTTAAATAGAAAAAAAAATGTAATTTTAATGATGGCTTCAGATTCTGTAAAAGTAATAGAATGAGTCATCATTTAAAGAAAATGTACTGACAAACGTTTCAACTAATTTTAATTTAAACATTTAAAATTCACCAAAAAATTCGACCTTCTCTCTCTATATGATGACTCTAAAGTGCTTCAGATTGATTTTATTATGAATTGGATTTAGAAAATGTGTAGTTTTATTGGGTAAAAACAGGTTAATATATTCAGAAAGGTTCCTTAAAATAGTTCAACATTTTGTGTCTAAGATATAGCTTTAAGAAAATAACCAACTGAAAGGTGCTTGTTTTTGAAAGACTAATGTACCAGTGAGGCAGGTCGATTTTGGAATCACAGAATTGAAAATTGCAGTTGACATTATAAATAAGTACAAGAAATTTTTTTTTCTTAAATTGTTACCGTTTTTGAGGAAACGAATTTAAAGATTAAATATAGGGTCAAGTTTGGAGTATAGGAATTTCATTCCCTGATCAGTGAAAGCCTTATGAAATTTATAAATGAAATATATGCAGTGTTATGGTCCAAATTCCTTGTAGCACGGTGATGGTCCAAGTTTAGAACCAATGAAAGAATAACACGAACGCAGGTATAGAATACAAAGATATATTACAACAGAAATATAATACGAAGAAGTAGAAGTATTAGTAATGACTATCAGATTTGGTTAGAGTGAACTATGTTGTCTCGACAAGTATCACTATTCCAATGTCCTTACAATATGCTCTCAATTATCTCTCCTTGTCTTACAATCTCTCCATATCTCTTGAGAGGCGCAGTATTTATAATGTCAGGAATAGTCCATTATTATCATGGGTAAGTTCCCATAACATGCAGTTAGATGGTTTGAAATTTCCTAACCAAAAACTATATATTTTTAAACATGATCCAGAAAATAAAGTCGATGCAAATGCAGAATTAAAATTTTATAACGGAATATTTTCGCCTTGTTTTCAAAAAATATCATTTCCCAAAGATGAATTGGCAGTGAATGGAATCTTTCCAAGCGTAGCTTAGATGTGGCACAAGGCCGAAAGTAGGGAGCACCCAGTGAGGATCGAACTCACTACTCAGTCGTAATTGTTCTAGAGAGACAAGCTTGCTAACCATTACATCGCTTACAGGTGCCCTTAGTGGTGAGCAAAGAAGCTATAAAAAGGTTGTCCATTAGATAAGTAAATATTTATTCATTAGTTGTTAAATTACAAGATAAATTTTAATATTTCATTTAATTTACATCACGAAAATATAACCGAGTAAGGGTAAATTTTGTAATCAAAATATTTATTGGTTTCAGAAGTAGCGAGGCACCACAGATTAAAAAATGACATTCATCGACACGATAGTCAAATTTGATTAACCTATCACAAAATAGAGTTTGTGAACTTTCTTTTTATTTTCCTCTATCCTCACACAATGCTCTTCAATATTTTATTCTACTATTAAACTTCGTTTCATCCCCAACTAGTATTTAGGCTCTTTCAGTAGTCAATTGGCCAAGGACGAAGTAAGGTCAATTTTGCAACCCTGGAACTGCACTCAATTTCGAAGTTGGGGTTTGGCAATAATAATAACAAAATATTTTTTTACAAATACCATTTTATGAGGAAACTAGTTTAAAGTTTAGGTTCGAAATTGTAGTGTTGCATTTTAATTCTGGTGATCAGTGAAAGCCTTACAAGATTTATAACTTACTGAAGGTTTATAAATTGTATATCGACAAGATGCATGTTACAATCACATTATTACTAAATCATTGTGCTATCAAATTTACTTCAAAGGGAAATTATACTGAACAATTTAGCTATATTATGATGTAATACATTATACAATGCAGTTCTTTTAGTGTAAATCACACAATAAACAATACAGATTTAAAACATTTTATCTTATAATTTGTACCCAGCATTATTATGGTGTTATATACACTCTTACCTATCGTCTAAGAAATGATCTAACAAATATTATTCATTGAGCAGACTTACTTCCTATCTATCTATCTATCTATCTATCTATCTATCTATCTATCTATCTATCTATCTATCTATCTTGACTTGCTCATGTCTATCTTGACCTGTTTGTCTATCTATCTATCTATCTATCTATCTATCTATCTATCTATCTATCTATCTATTCTGTTCATATCTATTTGTGTCATAATTTATGCCCAGCAGTCTTATGGTATAATAAATACATTTATCTATATTTTATTTATATTAATTATGATTTAATAAACAATGTCAGATCTTTTTCATTGATTAGCCTTTTTGTAATCTTTCATGATCTTTACATAATTTTTACTTGTTGAATAAAAAAAAACTGCATATTTTGCTTGTGGTGATTCATAATTAAAATTCTGGTTTGAATATATTTTCTATTCAGTGTATCTAATAAAAAATATATCAACTTTATTTGGATAAATAATAAAATTTTCAAGTCAGTTTGTGAGCAAAACCCTGCGGAAATTAGTTATTTTTGAAGATTTTTTTCAGACGATATTTAACACTAAATGCTCATAACTTGATAAAAGCTACGAATCTTAGTTATTGTGTCAGTACTTATCACACAAGCCTATAACTTTCGCACTGAGTGCAATGTTGATTCTCTAAAGAAAGTGAAAAATCAGCATGCCCTAAAAACAATTTAAATTGTCTTTCAGTGCTTATTGTTTTTTTTAAGTTTGGTGTCAAATCTAACACGATGGAAACGGGTCAATTAAACAGACCCCGCATTTGAACTTCTTAGACCTAATATCTTTAAAAAAATGCAGGAATCCACTTCGACTTCATTTATGTTCACACATATCTTGACGAGTCCTGGGTATGATGATAAAGTACAGCCGGCAGCAAGGACTCTGATCAGGTGGTTTTGAGCAGCGCGGAACTAAAACTTAATTGCTGGTGTTCCCAGATCCACCCTGACCCTGGATGGTAGCACCTGTTAGGGTACCAGCTATGAGCAAATAGGTAACCCCCAAACTGGGGGAAAAACGTGTAAAAATAGGTTTTAATAGTAGCAATACATTTTTGCAAAAAAATATTACCTACAATAAAGTTTTGAAGAAAAATATATTACCAGCAATACATTAGTATCAGAAATACTTAATTGGAAAAATATTACCAGAAATACTTTTGAAAAAATATTGCTAGCAATAAAAATGTTGTCGGCATTAAATAACACATTGAGATTGATATGCCATGAAACAAACGAAACCAAACAAAATATCTTGACAAAACTGTCATCTCATTGACATTATAAAAGTTTTTATTGTGTGGTGTTGAAGGTGCAGTTGACCAAACCTTTCATCAATTACATAATATGCCTAGTTAATAGCTGACGTATTAAGTTAACCGCTCTACCATGTCTTATTAATATATACTTGAAAATATTCTTACTTATTTTTATTCTAGACGATAAATAAAACTAGATGAATGCATGATCCAACACTGTCTCCTAGGTGATATACCGAGGTACTGTCGCATTTTAGAATCTTCTGTGCCAAGTATTCCTTACTATAAATCTGTAAATGCCACGAAAGCAGAAACACAACAGAGAGAACAGATACTAAACTCTACTGGAAATGGTAATATTATATGAAAACCCTAGCAGCATGGCCCGCCGTTGCCCGTGCTTGATTCAAAAATCGTACGACTCATACAGCAATCGCTATTACTTGAATTAAAATATTTTTGCCCTTCCTTGCCTTTAAAGGAGGGCCCTTTGCCGTGCTGATGTTGCTACATGCCTTACTTCTTGCCTATCTCACACTGCAAATTTTTTCTAAGCTCTATACTAAACATTAAATCTGTTACGAAAAAAGAACTAAACAAAATGAACACAAAACGATCAGCTTTAAAAAAGGACTCGTAACTGGAAAAACCGAATTAAAAAAGAATGTTAACAACAAATACTTTTTCACACCCAGCCCAGTTCTGCGGAATCAGAATCAACGTTGAGTTTAAGCAAGCGAATGAGTCAATTGGAGTAAAGTGTCATGCAGATTTAAATTTTTCCCACTTGTGACGAATGCAGCTATGGACATTTTTGCATGCTAGCATGCTAGTTAACATTCGTGTCAGTCAGCTGTTGGCTCTGACGCTGGCCAATAGAATCCTCCTGCCTATTCGTTGCAGCCAGCTATAGGTTCTCATTCTGGCCAGTAGAAAATAGCCGCAATTCTACATGAAAACTGCCGCAGAAGCATGAAAAAATCGATTATTTCTACTATTGATGGGAGTTGGGAAATGCAAAGTTGGTCTTGGCCTTCCTGCTTACTTGGAACATGTGCATGTAAATTTTGGTGCAAATCTGTCGAAAATTGCGGCCGTGCATTCGTTACACACACATCCTGCCTTTTATAGATAGAGATTCGGCATTTATTGATCGAGCCGTTAGTGTTATTTGAGCTACACTCTTATTGACTCCCTGCTTATCGAGTTGGGAGCAGAGTGTAATATCTTTTCTCCTGAACTTTAATGATAATGGTAATATTAACCATTTCCTTATATGGTAGCATTCGGAATACTTCGTCCTTGTGTAATGGTTAGCAAACATATCTTTTTTTTTTCTATTAAAACAAATTTTCATGAAAATAGGTTCATCAAGGTCACTTTTATCGCTTTTTCCAGTATTGATGGGGATTTCCTTCCTAACCTTTTGTTTGAAGTCGTGGGCAACGTCAACATGAAATCATGTCATTATTTTCTGTCTGATTAAATGTTCTATTTTAGTTACTGATGCATTTGAAAGTCATGTTATGTATTTTCAGTTATTAGGTACCTAGTAGGGTGCGTTTAGGCTGACCGTTATTCACCAGTAGGGGGAAAGTCAAAAACATACCAACATGGACGACAGACGGGGCTCAGTTAACTGTCCGTTGCTAGCATGAATAATTCGAGCAATTCAATATCCAAACAAAGAACGCCAAATACGGATTGAAACGAATGAAGGGTGTTTGAATCTAAGATTAGCATCGGGCATCAAAGAACATTTTCCTAAATTCAGATAGTTAGTAAAAGTAAACGAAAATAAAGAAATAAGTTGAATTAATTAAACTAGTAAATAAATAAATAAATAAAATGAACAAGAACAGAAGAGATTTAAGTTATTTGTGTGTCTGTAGAACCAGTTCAAAACGGTCAGAGTTATTATATTTATTTATTTTCTAATCTACTGACCCCAAACAAGGCGATAATGCCACTAAGACGCAAGTGATTAATAGAAGTAAAAGAGAATGAAAAAAAGAAAACTTTAGAAAGAACCGGAAATCCAGTTCTAAAAAGATAGTTATTTCCAAATAATGCACAAGTGGTAGTGGCTGGTTTTCACTGTTTTATCAGTAATTTTGCTAGATATAATCACTGATACATACACTCAAATAATTACCCTTTCTTTAAAATATTTCATTTACACTGCACATCTTACAAAAGATACCAAAATTTTTCTCTATGAATTCCCAAATATGTACAATTGATGTGGATAAAAAACAAATCATCACACTCCTACAAGAGAACTGAAATATGTGTCACCAAATGAAGGTAGATAGAGGTTAATTAACCTAAAGAAAAATATTGACGAGGAAGTAGTTATTTAATAAACAGAAATTAATTGGTCACATATGTAGAGATTAGCCCAACTCATTCAAAGTTACCCATGCAACACAAGTGATTCCATATTTTAACCATCACTTTGCTCTCGGTTATATTGTTAGTATTACCGACGTCTTGCTATTCAGCAATTTCATGTGTATGTTTTATGGGGAAATTTGTTAATTTTGCGCCTACATTTGTTTACATATATGCATTTATTCGGGTTTATAAGCAAGGGCATAATTTCCACTAAATAATTATCTAGTAAAGTCTTCCATAGGTGCCAGAATGCTACAATTCATTATTGCGAATTCTCTCCTGTCACTTGTAATATGGCTGAAATTATTGGAAATTTACAAACGTATGCACAAAAATGTATGTAAATATTATACAATAGTTTTTCTTTGTCCAGAATATTTTTTTAAGCATTTCACACCCCAAGCAAGGCGGGTAGCCACTAGCACGCAAGAGGTTACAGAGGATTTGGAACGAGAGCAGATAGTTGTGATAGAGGAAAGGATGAGGAGAAGGATAGTGGATAGATCAAAGCAACCGGAGATGTTGATTGACATTATATTTGAATAGTTGGAGATTATAGCTCTCAGGGAAACATGAAAAAGGGAAGGGAGTTCCACAGGCGAGAGGTGCCAGACATGAAGCTATTGGAGTATATTGACGGCTACATTGCCAGCCTCGTAGGACGCTTGAATTCATGAAGTCTGGGAACCAGCGAAAGCAGCTCATCGGAGCATTTACCATGAAAGTATTTGTAAAAATGACAGAGGGAGGCACGTCTGTGAGAGAGTGACTGCAGACGAGATGCCAGATCAGGGCCAATTAGATTGCATATCCGTCTCTGGATTTTATCAAGGATCTTGAGACAAACATAAGGGGCACCAGACCATATATGGCAGGAATACTCCATGCAAGGGCGAATGGTTGATTTGTCGTTTTGAAGGATCGACTCCGGGGAGAAAAATTTCCTGGCGTGGCACAGGGAACCAACTTTCCTTGCGGTGGACGAAGCTATTGACTCAATGTATTTGTTCCATCTCAGGTCAGCAGTCAATGTGAGACCGAGGAATTGAGTTAAACTAATATATTAATAGAAGCAGTAATACAAACATATACAAACGAGAGTGTTACAGCAAGAATGTTCGGTCCGACTGTCAGAGCTGACTACTGGAAACGTCTCTCTCCAAAAGACAGTACCTGCTCCTATTTATAGCTTGGAGAGTCCATGAGTGCGTGGGTAAATTACCATAACAATATAGAAAGAGAGTTCCGAATATCCTTCTGTATGGGGAACTGGCCACCGACAAGAGGGCAACCTCATCTTTGCTTCAAGGACGTCTGCAAAAGGGACAAGAGGTCGGAAGACGTGACCAGCGATCACTCACGTTGGAGACGCGATTTACACCGAGGGTTGGAGTCTGGAAAGAAGAAACAGACACTGGCCACCGCGGAGAAGCCAGCTCAACGGAAAGAAAACAACATCGATAGAGAGCATCTTCACATACATTCATTGCAATCGAGACTGTTTGTATTCGTGTGTGTATGTGTGTGTGTGTGTGTGTATGTGCGTGTGGGTTTGGGTGTGGGTGTGTGATAAGTTTAAATTAATATCACAAAAGGTAAGTGAAGGTAAACAGTGAAAGAAATAATATATTCCGTCAATCTCCCAAACATGAAAATTAGAAATTCTCTCTTTTAGTCTTTATGCCTTACATTCTTTCTTTCTTTCTTTCTTTCTTTCTTTCTTTCTTTCTTTCTTTCTTTCTTTCTTTCATTCTTTCCTTCGTTCTCTTTCTTTCTTTCTTCTTTCTTTCTTTCTTTCTTTCTTTATTTATTTCTTTCCTTCTTTCTTTACTTCTTTCTTTCATTCTTTATTTCTTTCTTTCTTTCCTTCGTTCTCTTTCTTTCTTTCTCCCTCACACACACAAACACACACACACACACACACACAAGTAGAGAATCCAAAATTCTCAGCATATTTCATATAAAGTTAAGTATTTATTGAAAATCATTTTGTTTAATAGCACATAAACACTACATGGTGTTTGTAAAATCTGTACCTCATTCCTTATTTAATTTAATAAAGACCATTTAGGTTTTGGCGCATATTAGACCCCCAGTGAGGATTGAATTCACTAATCAGTCGTGGCTATATTGAGCTTCATCCTGTGAGGTGTCTACTGTGTCCATCGAAGTGAGCGATCCTCATTACAGCTTCGAGAATAATTAAATATTTTATAAGAAAATAGAAACATTAGAAAAAAAAAGCATCTGTTGTCATTTTACGATAATTCTCTTCAATTTTCCCCACAATATTTTTCGATATTTTAGATAATGGGACATTTAATAGCTAACAGCTAATTCTTGATTGTAATATTCGTTGCAAGAAAATAATTTCGCTTCATCACCATATCTGCTATTAAAAAGCAAAATACGCCTTTATTTGAGACTAATTTGTGTGTGTGAGTACATATGTTTGGGAATGTATAGGTATGCATATATTGTGTTTCTTGTGTACATGTATGTAAATATTTCTCTCTCTCTCTCTCACTATATATATATATATATACATACATACATATATATATATATATATATATATATATATGTGTGTGTGTGTGCGTAAATCGTAAATGAATATAAAAATGTTAAAATATAATGACATGACAGTATCCACCTTGACCTGTTTATATCTATCTATCGATCTTGACCCGTTTATATGTATCTACCACATTCTGTAATATCTATCTATCTCATTCTGTTCATATCTATCTATCTATCTATCTATCTATCTATCTATCTATCTATCTATCTATCTATCTATCTATCTATGTTATTCTGTTCATATCTATCTATAAATGCAGCATTATGTAAAAGCTCTCGTTCAATTTAAACTATTGTAATATTTTTAATAAAGCGAAGCATATAAGTAAATGTTTAGCATCACCTTTTCGACAGATGAACCATGAACCTTATTGGAAACAATTCCATACCTAATTATAATATTTGATCGCAGCGGATCAAGATAAGAGATGACGTTTTTCAAATGGCCATCAACAATGTATGCGAAAACCTTTTCAGTCACCAGACATTTTTAATTTTATATTTCCCCTTTTATTAGCAACAGGATCGATTTTTTTTATAGATAGAAAAAATCTTACATTGAATTCCTTCATTCTTCCATTGCTTTAAGACATGATGACATTTCCAATAAAATCAGAATGAAGACAACGAAGATGTCTAAGACTTTAAGTCAATAGCTACAGAAATCGGAATTCCAAGATGCGGAATTTCAGAATTCCTCTCGGCACAAGACATATTTTGGATCGACCGAAATCTGTAGCATAGAAAAGTCCAGAAACTAATCAGGATAATAAAAACAATAACATTTTTTTTAAGCATTCAACCCCAAGCAAGGCGGGAAGCCACTAGCACACAAGGGGTTACAGAGAGTTGGAGCGAAAACAAAGAGGAGTGATAGAGGAAAGGATGAAGAGAAGGTTAGGGGATAGATCAGGGCATCTGGAGACGTCGATTGACATTACATTTGAATAGCTGGAGATTATAGCTATCAGGAAAACAAGAAATTTGGAGGGAGTTCCACAGGCGAGAGGTGCGAGACATGAAGCTATTGGAGTATAAGAGACAGCTACATTTAACAGTTTCGCTATTGAAAGGGTGAGAGCGAGATGCTAGCCTAGTTGAACACTTAAATTCATGCAATCTGGGAACCAACGAAAGCAGCTCATCGGAGCAGTTACCGTGAAATTATTTGTAAAAAAGATGGAGGCAACGGCATGTCTGTGAGAGAGCGGCTGCAGACTAGATGCCAGATCAGGGCCATTTACTTTGCATATCCGTCTTTGGATCTTATCAAGAACCTTGAGACAATTAGAAGGGGCTCCAGACTATATATGGCAGCAATGAGAGACACTTTCTTACAATAGATTTGAAGTCAGTCGATACCACTTATCGAATCCTTCGAGAGCAATAACTCAAGGTATGTATTTAAACAAAGAAACAAAATCTATTAAAGTGGTCATATCAAGAATGGATTATTGCGCCCATATAAGAGCTGGAGCTGATCAATATTTACATTTTTCGGATTATTGTCCTCATCTTTGTCACCATATTTATTACTTATGGCAAGGCTTCAAGAACACCAGAAAGCTGTAACACGAGGGGAAGTAGAAAAATCAGGCGTGGCTGACCACATATGGAGAGAAAAAGGAAATCACCGCCTTCTGTGGGATCAGGTTGAGATCATAGACAAAGAAAACCATAGGAAAATTCGTAAACATATGCTAGGCCATAAAAATCTCCTGAGCCGGCCAAGCATAGAAATGAATAAAATATGGATACCAATAATAATGAGTTCCAGAGAAAAGCAATGATAACAACAAAAATTGCAATATGATCTCTGGTAAAAAAAAAGTGCAATGATAACAGCAAATATTACAATATGAGCACTGGTAAAAAATGTTACTGAAGACATTAGGTTCATAATACCCAGAGATTCTGGTATGGGAACTTACCCATAATAATAATAATGGACTATTCCTGACTTTATAAATACTGCCCCTCTCAAGAGGCATGAGGATTTTGTAAGACGAGGAGAGATAATTGAGAGCATATTGTAAGGACATTGGAATAGTGATACTTGTCGAGACAACATAGTTCACTCTAACAAATTTGATAGTCATTACTAATACTTCTACTTCTTTGTATTATATTTTTGTTGTAATATATCTTTGTATTCCATACCTGTATACCTGTATATCTTTGTATTCCATACCTGTGTTCGTGTTATTCTTTCATTGGTTCTAAGCTAGGACCATCACCGTGGTACAAGGAACTTGGACTATAACAGATTCATACAAATGTTCTCAAGGACACATGGCACAGTGGATAAAGGCGTTGGTTAGATCCATTGACAGGACCCAAAGAGTGTGAGTTCAATACCTGGTTAAGACCGTGGAGAACTTTGACAGGGGAATAACAGGAGATAACTGACATCCATTAGACATGGCATGTGGAACTAGAACAGTCTATCTCAATGAGCGAAATAAAGGGTTAAGTTCGACATTCCAACCACCTGAAGAAGGCCGGGGCGTACAACGGCCGAAACATTGTAATAAATATGGCGACAAAGATGAGGACAATAGTCCGAATAATGTAAATAGTGTACATAATACCTCATCTCAGAAATATAGACAGATGCTGGAGCTGATCAGTTGTCATTTTCCAGTTCAAAAGTGTCTACGCGTCCTTATAAATAATGAATTCTTTTCTATCTTACAAACCCTTTCATGTAGACAAACTATCGGTTGCCTCTTGATATTC